>SJYW01046390.1:552743-620845 GCA_006410735.1 Raphicerus campestris | reverse complement strand
TTTCTCAAGAGGCAGGTCAGGTGGTCTGGTATTCCCATCTCTCTCAGAATCTTCCAGTTTATTATGATCTGCACAGTCAAAGGCTTTGGCATAGTCAATAAAGCAGAAATAGATGTTTTTCTGGAATTCTCTTGCTTTTTTGGTGATCCAGCAGATGTTGGCAATTTGCTCTCTGGTTCCTCTGCCTTTTCTAAAACCAGCTTGAACATCAGGAAGTTCATGGTTCACGTATTGCTGAAGCCTGGCTTGGAGAATTTTGAGGATTACTTTACTAGCATGTGAGATGAGTGCAATTGTGTGGTAGTTTGAGCATTCTTTGGCATTGCCTTTCTTTGGGACTGGAATGAAAACTGACCTTTTCCAGTCCTGTGGCCACTGCTGAGTTTTCCAAATTCAGGTCCATACCATTTCTGTCCTTTATCGAGCCCATCTCTGCATGAAATGTTTCCTTGGTATCTCTAATTTTCTTGAAGAGATCTCTAGTCTTTCCCATTCTATTGTTTTTCTCTATGTCTTTGCATTGATCACTGAGGAAGGCTTTCTTATCTCTCCTTGCTATTCTTTGGAACTCTGCATTCAGATGCTTATATCTTTCCTTTCCTCCTTTGCTTTTCGCTTCTCTTCTTTTCATAACTATTCATAAGGCCTCCTCAGACAGCCTTTTTAATTTTTTGCATTTTTTTTCCATGAGGATGGTCTTGATCCCTGTCTCCTATACAATGTCACGAACCTCATTCCATAGTTCATCAGACACTCTATCAGATCTAGTCCTTTAAATCTATTTCTCACTTCTACTGCATAATCATAAGGGATTTGATTTAGGTCATACCNGTTTATCTCATCTGTTCTCACTGTATTGCTTTATTTGAAAATAGATTAAAATAGAGATAATAATTCAGTAAGTATAAGGGTAAAGAATAACAACATCAAAAACAAAACCCCTGTACCACTTAGTGTAAGAAAAGGAATGTTGTAAGTAACTTTGAAGTCTCGAGTCCAAACTCTTTCTCCTTCACTGTATGCCCCCCGACCAGGGGTGACTACTGTTCTAAACTTTGAGTGTTATCATTCAGTCTGGTTGCTTTTACATGAGAAATAGGTGTGCCTGTTATTATTAAAACATTGCTTTTTGAGTGTGTGGAAAGGATAAGATTAATTTCTGTTTAAAGCAACAATAATCATTGTTGACGGGCTGAAAGTCCATAAGGGGGAGATAGAAAGGTCATACAGGCTCATCTGCTCATAACGTTTCATCGCAGGAGTAAATAATACGGGAATTTCAGGTTCCTTGGAGGGAAGAGCGAAGGAGAGCTTTTGGGCAGGGGGCTGTTCCTAGTGTCTCTGTATATTCCCACTGAACCTCACACGCAGGTCATGTTAATAAGACACTTCAGTGGCTGGAGACACGTTGCTTCTGAGAAGCGTGAGCCTGCAGTATGGAGAAACGCGGCCACAATTTCTGTTATTTAAATTTCTACTCCTTGTGGATTCATTGATTGTGACAGCATCCTCACCACCTTGTAGATTTAAAAGGCTTGAGCCTTTCTAGAAGCCAGGCTTGATGAATCAAAGCTGTCTTCCCACAGAAGATGAAAGATGTGATTTGTAGTTTATTTACAGTGAAGAGAAAGTGAGAGAAAAGTCTGTCTTATAAGAACTTGATGACTTCTTTGGGGATTTCCAGGAGGAGGAAGAGTTGCTCTTGTTTTTCTTCCTTTAGGCTGGAGTTACTACTTTTCTGAGGAGGCCAAGTTGTTATTTCTTTGCTCATCAAGAGGTAATCTTTAGAGTACCCTCCAGAGTGGGCCTGTCAATCAGGTCTGCCGTTGAATGAATATTATTCAATTTTCCAGTACCTTGGTGTTGGAGGTGGGGTGTCAGTGTTCTGGTTGTTATCTTGATAGCATTAATACATTTGTTTTATTCATGTTACATTAGTTTTGTTCCTATAGTACATTCATGAGCATTTAGTCTGCACTAAATGCTGGAAGCAAGCAGTGTAGAACGGATACAGTCTCTGTCTTCAAGAAGTTTAATAGAAGTCTTTCATGGGAGGCAGACATGAATTCCAGTTCCATTAAGTGCCATGAAAGAAAAGTATACTCCATTTTGCTAAGGTTCACGAAGATGAACTTTCTTTCCGTCTGCCTTGTGTTTCCTTGTAAAGGGACTTCATTTACAGCAGTGCTCCTGGCTGCTTTGACTTGGGCTGGGCTCACTTAGCCTTCCCTTGCCTCTGCTTCTGGGGTGAACCTGTCCACTCTGAGCCTCTGCCTCTGAGTGGAAGGTAAGTTTGGGCCTTCTAGCTTTCCAGCACTGCTCTAACTGTTCATTTTTGTCGAAGCGTGCAGGTCAGACCAGGAGAATCACTGCTGTCTCATACCTTTGCTGTGGCCCAGCCCTTGTTAGCATTATGCTGATACTTGATCCTCATCTGCTTGACTTCATTGCTTCTGAGCTAATTCAGAATTTGAGTGGGACAGAAGATGTTATTATTGATTTCTTCACACTTCAGTGCTAAGCATCCTTAGACTGAAAAAGTCTCAGTTCTAGACCAGGGGTTTTCAGACTCTGCTTCTCAGAGGAAGAAGGACTGGAGTGAGTGGGCAGGGCTGACTCCATTCACAACTTCAGTGGAAGCAGATTTCCACAGGTCTACTGTATATGTTAGGCTTCCATACATACATTTTGAGGCTAAAATGAGTTTACCAACTAACTGGCATCTTAGATGTACAGCTTTCAAACAGTTTAGGCCACAATTGCATTTCATATTATAGGTACTCATATTTGAAATACATGTGTATACAGACCTTAGCATCTCCATTCCATTACACTCCTCTCCATTCTAATTCAGTCCAATTCAATTCTTTCAATTTTTATACCGCTAGAAAGAAGAGTTTGGTTAAAACTCACTGAATTGGTCCTACCACACTCATGACATGAAGTTGGAAAAATTCTGCATCAGACTGTGTTCACATTGCCAAAAGGATGTTCTTTGATCTCTTGTCTGGCCTTCTGCTGATGGCATCTCTCTGCCTTATATGACTCATTCCTTTTGAAGCTTAATATAGTATTTGTTTTCTGAATGCATATAAATCAGAGTTAAACTTATTATGAAATTATAGTCCCATCTAAGAAGGTAGTTTTTCACTGTTGTTATTATTGCTGAGATTTTCTCTAATACCAAAATGGTATAGTACACTCCAAATTTGGCAAACATTACTACATTTTTCTCCTGAGGCTCATTTTAAACCATATTATTATTACTGGACTGTTTTGTTTTGTTTAATGGGGTAATTTTCTATCAAATCACAGTTGTAAACAGAGCTGACAAAATTCTCAAGTTCATAGAGTTTATACTTGCCTGGAATGTTTCTTTTCCACTAAAATATTCATAGGACTCCTATTTTAGGCTGAATTATTTATGTGAACTTATTCATCATCAGCACCCCACTTTTGACAGTATGACATCCAGAAAATGGCTCTGTAATGGGGGTGAGGAGGGCAGTATCATTTTGGTGTGAAAGCTTGAGTCTGGGTGTTTCAGGTCTGGGCGGAGCATGAGAAAGGGAGCTAGGCCACTCGGCGACCTTGGGCATAGGAAGGACAAGGCGTCCAGAGGGATATGAAGTGCTCTGAAATAAAAGTATGAAGGTATTAATACCAGGGCTTTCCTGATGTAGCTTTACACTAGTCTTGTCCCCTGGTCTGTGAAAAGTGTGTTAGTCGCTCAGTCATGTCTGACTCTTTGCAACCCCATGGACTGTAGCCCGCCAGGCTCCTCTGTCCATGGAATTCTCCAGACAAGAATATTGGAGTGGGTTGCCATTTCTCTCTTTAGGGGATCTTCCTGACCCAGGGATGGAACCCAGGTCTCCTGCATTGCAGGCAGATTCTTTACCATCTGAGCCACCAGGGAAGCTCTGGTCCAGTCTGTGAAGCTGACTTCAAAGCCATAAACCCTGCAAAGTCAACCCCTTGCTTAACTTTTGTCTCCACACTGGGACATCTAGTTCAGAGAGCTTCGGATGAGGTGCAAGTGGTCCACGCCTAGATGGAGGAGGAGGAACGTGCTGCCTGGCAAAGCTTGCCCTCCCTGGATGTCAGGGTCCGAGTCCTCTCTTCTGCCTCCCTCTGGTTGCTGCTCATCTGCTCTCGGTGGGTGGTAGGTGCAGGCAAACGCAGGCGCGTTCTGCATGGGCAGCCAAGCCCTCTCCTTCAGAGTCAGGCTCTCCCTGGATGGCATTGGCTGGTAACCACAGAGTGAAGACTGAATCAAGTGAATGCTGGCTCTCTGCCCACCACTCACTGACTTTACTCAGCTTCCCCACTGTTGATGATGCAACCCAAGTGAGCCTTCAGTTTCTTCCTGCTGCTTTCAAATTGCTACAGGCTTTCTGACTTGCCATTTTGAGATGTCATGGAAATAACACTTGCCTACCATCAGCGCACCTGGCTTGGTGTCCAGATTTTGCCTCCAACACACTGTGTATAAACCTCCTGTGCCTTGTTTCAAATAGACATCCTAGCTCCTAATATTGGCTTAGCTTTGTGGTTCTTATCTCAGGAATTTATCAAGGTGGAAAGCAGGAAATGCTTAAATGAAACTCAAGGCTCTGTGTTAAAATCCTAAGCAGCTGAAGAGTATCCTGGAGGGGGTAAGGAGTGGGGAGAGGCAGTTAGGCTGCAAGGCGAGATTTCTGGCAGCTAGGGGACAGAGAGAGATGTCCTGCCTTCAGACCTGTGTTCTGCGCAGGAGGTGAGAGGTCTTCCTTGGTGGCTCAGACAGTAAAGAATCCACCTGCGAAGAATCCCTGGGTTGCGAAGATCCCCTGAAGAAGGGAATGGCTACCCACTCCAGTATTCTTGCCTGAAGAATCCCATGGACAGAGGAGCCTAGGGAGCTATAGTTTAAAGAGTTGCAAAAAGTCAGACATGACTGAGCGACTAAGCGTAATACCTGATTTTTTATTATACGTCCTCAGGTGAAGGGACTGTGGCTCACACTCTAAGCTGTATCACTGTATTTACGGAGTGAAATCTCTTGGAAAACCCTGTAGTCTCATTCTGTGCACATGGAGCTTCTCTGCCGGGAACCCTGGGGGGCCACGAGAGGTCCAGACCAGACTGGACAAAGCAGGATGAGGAGCTGGAGGCTGGGAAGCCTTCCCGTGGTGGGTGAGTGGCTGGGGCAGGTCCAGGCAGGGCTGGGAAAGCCCATCAATGAGGAATTACCCACTGGAGGCGGCGCCGGGGTAACAGCACCACTTTGTTAGCTGGAGCCAGTAGGTACTGTTGGGCTCTGAGGGCTTCCTCAGCCCCAAGTTCAGGGCGGCTTTCCTGCCCGAGGCCACCAGACGTCCCTCCTCTGCCAGAGAGACGGGAGCTCGGGGCCAACATTTCTCTCCACTGGTGTGGTTTCCTGAAAACGGAGACTTTGCCTTGGCTCTCAGACTCCGTTCTCCTCTCATGCTTCACAGCTCCCACTCAGCCATGGAAAGAGGAAAACATGCCTAGAAATGACGACTGGCTGGGCCCCCAGAGTGTGGCGGAGGGCAGCCGCATCTCACGGGAAACGTTTGGGATCTGCCCCTGTGGTTCTGAAAATTCGGTGTTGGCATGCGTGCCAGAAGGGCCCTTCAACTCCTCTTGTTCTTGGTGCCTCTCTGAGCCATCTTTGCAAGGCAGGTGCTCCTTGCCTGCCGGTTATTGAGGTCAGCCCAAGAGAGCAGCTTTCAGGGAAATAGGATGACAAAGAAGAAAATGTATTTTTCATGCCTTTCTCCTGCCTTGTGTTGCTCCTTCTCTCCTGCATCCCTCCTCCACCTCCACAGGAGCCCCCCCACCGTCCCGGCATCCCTAGGTGTCTCCTTTGCCTGTGTTCTCTGGATGCCTGGAGAGCCACCTCTCCTAAATAATATCCCCTTGTCTGAGACCTCACTCTCTCTTCCTCATCAAAACGGACATATCCATCCTTCAGGGAAGGAAGCTCATCTGATAAGTGAATTCACAATAAAATACAAAAGAGGATGGTTTGGAATGACCTGTTATACAGAGTATGGAGCATTGTTTCAAATTGTGGTTAAAAAACGGATTTCATAAAATTTACCATCTTAAGCATCTTATTTTTGTTGGCGGTGCCAGGCCTTCCCTGATGCTCATGGGCTTCCTCTGGCTGCGGCGTGTGGGCTTCTCATTGCGGTGGCTTCTCTCATTGCAGAATACAGGCTCTCAGGCGCACTGGCTCCAGGAGTTGCAGTGCGTGGGCTGGAGAGCCCAGGCCCAGCAGTTANATGGAATTCTCCAGACAAGAATATTGGAGTGGGTTGCCATTTCTCTCTTTAGGGGATCTTCCTGACCCAGGGATGGAACCCAGGTCTCCTGCATTGCAGGCAGATTCTTTACCATCTGAGCCACCAGGGAAGCTCTGGTCCAGTCTGTGAAGCTGACTTCAAAGCCATAAACCCTGCAAAGTCAACCCCTTGCTTAACTTTTGTCTCCACACTGGGACATCTAGTTCAGAGAGCTTCGGATGAGGTGCAAGTGGTCCACGCCTAGATGGAGGAGGAGGAACGTGCTGCCTGGCAAAGCTTGCCCTCCCTGGATGTCAGGGTCCGAGTCCTCTCTTCTGCCTCCCTCTGGTTGCTGCTCATCTGCTCTCGGTGGGTGGTAGGTGCAGGCAAACGCAGGCGCGTTCTGCATGGGCAGCCAAGCCCTCTCCTTCAGAGTCAGGCTCTCCCTGGATGGCATTGGCTGGTAACCACAGAGTGAAGACTGAATCAAGTGAATGCTGGCTCTCTGCCCACCACTCACTGACTTTACTCAGCTTCCCCACTGTTGATGATGCAACCCAAGTGAGCCTTCAGTTTCTTCCTGCTGCTTTCAAATTGCTACAGGCTTTCTGACTTGCCATTTTGAGATGTCATGGAAATAACACTTGCCTACCATCAGCTCACCTGGCTTGGTGTCCAGATTTTGCCTCCAACACACTGTGTATAAACCTCCTGTGCCTTGTTTCAAATAGACATCCTAGCTCCTAATATTGGCTTAGCTTTGTGGTTCTTATCTCAGGAATTTATCAAGGTGGAAAGCAGGAAATGCTTAAATGAAACTCAAGGCTCTGTGTTAAAATCCTAAGCAGCTGAAGAGTATCCTGGAGGGGGTAAGGAGTGGGGAGAGGCAGTTAGGCTGCAAGGCGAGATTTCTGGCAGCTAGGGGACAGAGAGAGATGTCCTGCCTTCAGACCTGTGTTCTGCGCAGGAGGTGAGAGGTCTTCCTTGGTGGCTCAGACAGTAAAGAATCCACCTGCGAAGAATCCCTGGGTTGCGAAGATCCCCTGAAGAAGGGAATGGCTACCCACTCCAGTATTCTTGCCTGAAGAATCCCATGGACAGAGGAGCCTAGTGAGCTATAGTTTAAAGAGTTGCAAAAAGTCAGACATGACTGAGCGACTAAGCGTAATACCTGATTTTTTATTATACGTCCTCAGGTGAAGGGACTGTGGCTCACACTCTAAGCTGTATCACTGTATTTACGGAGTGAAATCTCTTGGAAAACCCTGTAGTCTCATTCTGTGCACATGGAGCTTCTCTGCCGGGAACCCTGGGGGGCCACGAGAGGTCCAGACCAGACTGGACAAAGCAGGATGAGGAGCTGGAGGCTGGGAAGCCTTCCCGTGGTGGGTGAGTGGCTGGGGCAGGTCCAGGCAGGGCTGGGAAAGCCCATCAATGAGGAATTACCCACTGGAGGCGGCGCCGGGGTAACAGCACCACTTTGTTAGCTGGAGCCAGTAGGTACTGTTGGGCTCTGAGGGCTTCCTCAGCCCCAAGTTCAGGGCGGCTTTCCTGCCCGAGGCCACCAGACGTCCCTCCTCTGCCAGAGAGACGGGAGCTCGGGGCCAACATTTCTCTCCACTGGTGTGGTTTCCTGAAAACGGAGACTTTGCCTTGGCTCTCAGACTCCGTTCTCCTCTCATGCTTCACAGCTCCCACTCAGCCATGGAAAGAGGAAAACATGCCTAGAAATGACGACTGGCTGGGCCCCCAGAGTGTGGCGGAGGGCAGCCGCATCTCACGGGAAACGTTTGGGATCTGCCCCTGTGGTTCTGAAAATTCGGTGTTGGCATGCGTGCCAGAAGGGCCCTTCAACTCCTCTTGTTCTTGGTGCCTCTCTGAGCCATCTTTGCAAGGCAGGTGCTCCTTGCCTGCCGGTTATTGAGGTCAGCCCAAGAGAGCAGCTTTCAGGGAAATAGGATGACAAAGAAGAAAATGTATTTTTCATGCCTTTCTCCTGCCTTGTGTTGCTCCTTCTCTCCTGCATCCCTCCTCCACCTCCACAGGAGCCCCCCCACCGTCCCGGCATCCCTAGGTGTCTCCTTTGCCTGTGTTCTCTGGATGCCTGGAGAGCCACCTCTCCTAAATAATATCCCCTTGTCTGAGACCTCACTCTCTCTTCCTCATCAAAACGGACATATCCATCCTTCAGGGAAGGAAGCTCATCTGATAAGTGAATTCACAATAAAATACAAAAGAGGATGGTTTGGAATGACCTGTTATACAGAGTATGGAGCATTGTTTCAAATTGTGGTTAAAAAACGGATTTCATAAAATTTACCATCTTAAGCATCTTATTTTTGTTGGCAGTGCCGGGCCTTCCCTGATGCTCATGGGCTTCCTCTAGCTGCGGCATGTGGGCTTCTCATTGCGGTGGCTTCTCTCATTGCAGAATACAGGCTCTCAGGCGCACTGGCTCCAGGAGTTGCAGTGCGTGGGCTGGAGAGCCCAGGCCCAGCAGTTATGGTCCATGGGCTGACTTGCCCCGTGGTGTGTGGGCTCTTAGTTCCTGGACCTGGGGTTGAACCCCTGTCCCCTTAACCACTGGACCACCAGAGAAGTCCCTCATGTTACTCATTTTTCCTTCTTTTTTAAGTATTCCATTGCATGCACATACCACATTTTGTGTATTCATTCATCCATTGATCAACAGTTGGGTTGCCTCTACCTTTTGGCTATTGTGCATAGTACTGATATAAACATGGATGTGCAAATATTTTTTAAGACCCTCCTTTTAATTCTTTTGGACGTATACCTAGAAAGTATAAGTATACCTGGATCACAGGGCAATCCAAATTTTTGAGGAACTGCCATACTGTTTTCGATGGCAGCTGCACCATCTTACTAATCCTATCGACAGTGTACAAGGATTCCGACTTCTGGGCATCCCCACCAACTCTGGGTATTTTCTGTTTGTTTTTGTTGTTGTTGTCAGTAGCCGTTCTAATGGGTGTAAGAGTACGGTTAACTTTTAACAGAATATTTTAATGCTTCAGCCTAATGGAGTGACAATGCTGCTGATTTCATACTCTGGTCCAGGCAATAAGGAGTTAGGTGTTTTGGTTAGGAGCCTTTAAACCTCATGACATAGATGTCAACAGTCATTATATCACCTGAGTGACAGATAGCTTACCTTCTCTGAAATCTAGATGAGGATGCCTCTTTTTTTAATTAATTTTATTTTCTTACTTCTGTAAAATGTATCAGGCATACCAAAAGGACAAAGTAACATTCTGAAATAGTGACAAAATGTTTAATTTCTCTATGAAAATTTTCAAAATAAGATTGCAGCGAAGTTCGCTCCCTCAAAATAGTTTTTTGGACCAGGATTAAAAAAGGAAAACTCCCCCACAGTCTAGAATTATCAATGAAAGGCCATGGTTAATATTTAATATGCTTTTAAAGTTCTTCCATCATGTGAAGACATTTATCTTTTTTTTAAAATATAAATTTATTTATTTTAATTGGAGGTTAATTACTTTACAATATTGTATTGGTTTTGCCATACATCAACATGAATGAAGCAGGTCAAGGACATTCTTCAAAGGGAAGTGAAAGTAAAAGTTGCTCAATTGTGTCCAACTCTTTGTGACCCACATGGACTATAGAGTCCATGGAATTCTCCAGGCCAGAATTTTGGAGTGGGTAGCTGTTCTTTTCTCCAGAGAATCTTCCCAACCCAGGGATCAAACCCAGGTCTCTTGCACTGCAGGCTTGACGCATCACAAACTAAAATGACAGCTGTATCCTCAACTGATTTGAAACTCAGAATGTGAGCTTCTGAATGGGCTCCAAACCTGCAAAGTAAAGCTTCCCATCCTTATTAATATACTTGACACAGTGTGGCTATATTTTCTTTCATCTCTATCTTTGATCAGTACCTACTAACTTCCCATTTGTGCCAGAACCTGTGGCGGGTGCTGATGGAAGTCAGTGATTTGTCCTTAGACTGCTCACTATCTAGCGTGTTTCTCCATCCACCAGGATAGCAGGCTTCCTCTCAGTGAAGCGGTACACTCGACTGCATTATAGAATTACTTCTCATCCTTAACATGGAGATAATAGGAACTACTTTACAGTGTTATTGTGAAATTTAGGTGTAATAATACATGTAAAGTGTTACAACATTAGTGCATGGCACATAGTTCAGTTCAGTTCAGTCGCTCAGTCGTGTCCGACTCTTTGCAACCCCATGAATCGCAGCACACCAGGCCTCCCTGTTCATCACCATCTCTCGGAGCTCACTCAGACTCATGTCCATCGAGTCCATGATACCATCCAGCCATCTCATCCTCTGTCGTCCTCTTCTCCTCCTGCCCCCAATCCCTCCCAGCATCAGAGTCTTTTCCAGTAAGTCAGCTCTTCGCATGAGGTGGCCAGAGTACTGGAGTTTCAGCTTTAGCATCATTCCTTCCAAAGAAATCCCAGGACTGATCTCCTTCAGAATGGACTNGAGAGCCCAGGCCCAGCAGTTACGGTCCATGGGCTGACTTGCCCCGTGGTGTGTGGGCTCTTAGTTCCTGGACCTGGGGTTGAACCCCTGTCCCCTTAACCACTGGACCACCAGAGAAGTCCCTCATGTTACTCATTTTTCCTTCTTTTTTAAGTATTCCATTGCATGCACATACCGCATTTTGTGTATTCATTCATCCATTGATCAACAGTTGGGTTGCCTCTACCTTTTGGCTATTGTGCATAGTACTGATATAAACATGGATGTGCAAATATTTTTTAAGACCCTCCTTTTAATTCTTTTGGACGTATACCTAGAAAGTATAAGTATACCTGGATCACAGGGCAATCCAAATTTTTGAGGAACTGCCATACTGTTTTCGATGGCAGCTGCACCATCTTACTAATCCTATCGACAGTGTACAAGGATTCCGACTTCTGGGCATCCCCACCAACTCTGGGTATTTTCTGTTTGTTTTTGTTGTTGTTGTCAGTAGCCGTTCTAATGGGTGTAAGAGTACGGTTAACTTTTAACAGAATATTTTAATGCTTCAGCCTAATGGAGTGACAATGCTGCTGATTTCATACTCTGGTCCAGGCAATAAGGAGTTAGGTGTTTTGGTTAGGAGCCTTTAAACCTCATGACATAGATGTCAACAGTCATTATATCACCTGAGTGACAGATAGCTTACCTTCTCTGAAATCTAGATGAGGATGCCTCTTTTTTTAATTAATTTTATTTTCTTACTTCTGTAAAATGTATCAGGCATACCAAAAGGACAAAGTAACATTCTGAAATAGTGACAAAATGTTTAATTTCTCTATGAAAATTTTCAAAATAAGATTGCAGCGAAGTTCGCTCCCTCAAAATAGTTTTTTGGACCAGGATTAGAAAAGGAAAACTCCCCCACAGTCTAGAATTATCAATGAAAGGCCATGGTTAATATTTAATATGCTTTTAAAGTTCTTCCATCATGTGAAGACATTTATCTTTTTTTTAAATATAAATTTATTTATTTTAATTGGAGGTTAATTACTTTACAATATTGTATTGGTTTTGCCATACATCAACATGAATGAAGCAGGTCAAGGACATTCTTCAAAGGGAAGTGAAAGTAAAAGTTGCTCAATTGTGTCCAACTCTTTGTGACCCACATGGACTATAGAGTCCATGGAATTCTCCAGGCCAGAATTTTGGAGTGGGTAGCTGTTCTCTTCTCCAGAGAATCTTCCCAACCCAGGGATCAAACCCAGGTCTCTTGCACTGCAGGCTTGACGCATCACAAACTAAAATGACAGCTGTATCCTCAACTGATTTGAAACTCAGAATGTGAGCTTCTGAATGGGCTCCAAACCTGCAAAGTAAAGCTTCCCATCCTTATTAATATACTTGACACAGTGTGGCTATATTTTCTTTCATCTCTATCTTTGATCAGTACCTACTAACTTCCCATTTGTGCCAGAACCTGTGGCGGGTGCTGATGGAAGTCAGTGATTTGTCCTTAGACTGCTCACTATCTAGCGTGTTTCTCCATCCACCAGGATAGCAGGCTTCCTCTCAGTGAAGCGGTACACTCGACTGCATTATAGAATTACTTCTCATCCTTAACATGGAGATAATAGGAACTACTTTACAGTGTTATTGTGAAATTTAGGTGTAATAATACATGTAAAGTGTTACAACTTTAGTGCATGGCACATAGTTCAGTTCAGTTCAGTCGCTCAGTCGTGTCCGACTCTTTGCAACCCCATGAATCGCAGCACACCAGGCCTCCCTGTTCATCACCATCTCTTGGAGCTCACTCAGACTCATGTCCATCGAGTCCATGATACCATCCAGCTATCTCATCCTCTGTAGTCCTCTTCTCCTCCTGCCCCTAATCCCTCCCAGCATCAGAGTCTTTTCCAGTAAGTCAACTCTTCGCATGAGGTGGCCAGAGTACTGGAGTTTCAGCTTTAGCATCATTCCTTCCAAAGAAATCCCAGGACTGATCTCCTTCAGAATGGACTGGTTGGATCTCCTTGCAGTCTGAGGGACTCTCAAGAGTCTTCTCCAACACCACAGTTCAAAAGCATCAATTCTTCGGTGCTCAGCTTTCTTCACAGTCCAACTCTCCCATCCGTATACGACCACAGGAAAAATCATAGCCTTGACTAGACAGACCTTAGTCGGCAAAGTAATGTCTCTGCTTTTGAATATGCTCTTTAGGTTGGTCATAGCTTTTCTTCCAAGGAGTAGGTGTCTTTTAATCTCCTGGCTGCAGTCACCATCTGCAGTGATTTTGGAGCCCCCCAAAATAAAGTCTGACACTGTTTAATAGGAGCTCAGTAAACTTGAATTGAAAAATAAATTTAAAAAATTACAGAACTCTAGAGTTGTTGTAAGAGAACTTTCAGTTTGTCTAATGATCCAAACTCCTCAATTTTAGGTTGGAAAATCTGGCTCTCATAAGGTTAACTAGCTTAGTAAAGGTTGCAACGTTATTATTAGCAGAAAAAACAATGGAACCCAAGATCTCTTGATTTCTACCTCATTGAAATTTTCACCATATTTTCTGCCAGAGAAGTTGTGGGTGAGTGAAGAACAGCATAATAGTTCCAAGCACGTGCAATAATTGCTTATTACATCAGTATTCAACAAAATCACTACCTCAAGGAAAAATTCTAAGAGCTTCCAAAAGCCTGATGACACGCGATTGGATGTTTTTATTCTAGTTGAGCATAGTCTGATGCCTTCAAGATACCACGCTGGCCGGTGATTCGTGTTTGGGGTGATTTGCTTGGGTTGAGTCCATGGAGAGCAGGGATCATGCGAACAAGCCCACCATTGTTTACTGATCAGGTGCAGTCTTCTACCTACTCACCAGCGTTGGCCGCGAAACTTGTTCACTCCAGCAGTGGTTTCCAAGATTACCAAAGGCATCCCCTTGGTTATGGAGATTTGAAAAGCTGAGATAAAGTCTTCCTTATTTTCAACTCAATCTATTTCATCTCAGAAAATATTAAGGAGAAAAAAACAAGTGGCAAGTTCTTGGTACATTCCTGCAGACAGCATCCAGGGAGAGCCTAAGCTAGACAGCGTGAGCACATAAACCTTTAGGATCCTGTGAACCACGCAATGTTTCAATCCACAAGCAATATTTGTTTAGGGAACAAAGCAGCAATAAGCTGCAATGTGTCCAAAGAGGAAAGTAACTCTCCTTTCTGAAATGAAGTCCTATTTGTGCTTGCCTCTCCTCACGCTGTCAAGATCGTAAAAGCTTTCAATTTTTTGGAGATCAGCTGCAGTTACTGCCTTAAAAGCTGCATCCTTCTTTCAAGGCTTCTGTCACAGACTAAAACAAAGTTCAGTTCAGTTCAGTCGCTCAGTCGTGTCCCACTCTTTGCAACCCCATGANACGCTGTCAAGATCGTAAAAGCTTTCAATTTTTTGGAGATCAGCTGCAGTTACTGCCTTAAAAGCTGCATCCTTCTTTCAAGGCTTCTGTCACAGACTAAAACAAAGTTCAGTTCAGTTCAGTCGCTCAGTCGTGTCCCACTCTTTGCAACCCCATGAATCGCAGCACACCAGGCCTCCCTGTTCATCACCATCTCTCGAAGTTCACTCAGACTCATGTCCATCGAGTCCGTGATGCCATCCAGCCATNATGAACTGTCTGACACTGTTATTACTCTACTAGTTTCCTACAGCCAATTTAGTGCCCTGGCATTGGAATTGAAAGCATGTTGGGGCACATCCTAGCGCACTGTTTATGCTTGGGTACTGGTTGTGTTTAGGTAGTAATCATGTTTCTAAGATTCTTGAAAGATCAAGGATGTGAGCTGTGAGACAGGGGACAAGAAAAGACTCATGGATATATAATTGAAAATGACCAGTCACTTGGCAGGGCTGTTGCTGTCCATAAGAAGTGCAGGCAATTGACCTTTAAGATAACAAAGATAAAACTCTGTGAGGCCAGAGTCTGGCGAGAGACCTTGAAAACTAAAGGCGGTGATGTGTGTGGACAGAGGCAATGCATTAGCATATGATGTAGTCTACCATTAATTGCAGAGCTGAAGATGCCAAAAAGGGAACATTTAAGCACATATGACAAATTATAGGTGTTTGGAAGGGGAGAGAGGCTGAACTGACCTGTCTGCATACTATGCTCAGAATTATATTTAACCTAGTAGTTTTGATTTGCGGGAGAGTCTGAAAATATCTCTACTAAGCTTGTTTCAATAGGGCTTGACCTTGAGGCTCTTGTTTTATGCTCTAGGTAATTTCAGCAGCGAGGGGACCATCTCCGACTTCTTCCATCCTGGATTCTTTCTCTCACAATGAAAGTTTGAATTAAGATATTTCACATGAGGGGCTTGAGGCAGCCTCACAAAGCCTCAGGAGAGCAACTGTAAAGTTGCAGTTTCAGGTCAGTCTGTGATCAGTGGCCCTCTGCTTTAAGTATCTGTGAACCTAGCAGAAGATATTTACAGTGATGCTGAGATCCTCCAAGGCTCCATAAAATGTGCCGTTATGGTATATACTCACTTCTAAACTTAAAGGGCTGAAGCTCACCAGCTTCTGGTATTAGTCTCTTACCAGTAAAACGGAAGAGATCACAGGAGAACAAGTTAAAGGTAGTAAGTATTCTTTTTGAATATCTAGTATAAGCATAATCAGGTAATGTGCAAAGCATTTTAGATATTAAAAACAGATAAAACTACCCATTTCATAGAAAGTAGAAGCAGGGTCCAAAGAGGTCAGGTAATTGGCTCAAGATCATGGACCTGGTAAGCTGTGGTGCTGGGCTGTGCCAGGCCTCTTTCTAGGTTTCCCAGGTAGTGCAGAGGTAAAGAATCCACCAGCCCATGGAGGAGACTTGAATTTCAATATCTGGGCNAGGTAATTGGCTCAAGATCATGGACCTGGTAAGCTGTGGTGCTGGGCTGTGCCAGGCCTCTTTCTAGGTTTCCCAGGTAGTGCAGAGGTAAAGAATCCACCAGCCCATGGAGGAGACTTGAGTTTCAATATCTGGGCTGGGAAGATCCCCTGGAGGAGGAAATGGCAACCCACTCCAGTATTCTTGCCTGGAGAATCCCATGGACAGAGGAGCCTGGGAGCTACAGTCCAGGGGGCTGCTAAGAGTCATCCACGACTGAGCTGAGCACAAACATGGCTGTCTCTAAGGCCTTTTCTGCTTTATCTCCTTATCTCTTGAGTAATTAGCGTATAAAATCCATGTCTCAGGTGCTGCTGACATCTTAAGAATCTACGAATGATGAGGGAGATTTGAGATGGGTCATGTCTGGGGTTGGGGATCTGTTTATTTGGAATTAACCAAAAACTTTTATCCTCTTCTATTTTAAAATATGGGGATCCCAAATTCTGAGCAACTATCACAACTGCTTGTCACTTAACATAGCAGATATCACCAGGGAGACACAAGAAATATCTGTTAGTCACAAAAAACGTGTGGCTATGTACATCCTGTATCTCAGGGGTCCCCAGCCTCTGGGATCTCATGCCTGATCTGAAGTGGAGCTGTAATAATATTAGAAATAAAGTGCACAATGAATGTAGTGTATTTGGTTCATCCCCAAGCCATCACCCCACCCTACCCCATCAGTCCATGGAAAAATTGTCTCCCACAAAACCAGTCCCTGGTGCCAGTAAGACTGGAGACTGCTGCTATAGATCCCACCTCCAAGACAGATTCAGACCCAGTGATTTCTTCCCATCCCCTATACTACCACCCATACTACGATTTCCTAACTGGCTTTCCTGTCCCTCCTTTGACACCCCTACAGAACACTCTCTTCATAGTAGCTGCTGTGATCCTTTAAAAAGGTAAATCTAATTCTGTCACTCTTGCTCAACATCCTCCAACAGTCTCCAAATGTATTCTGAATAAAATGCAAACAAGCGTGCATTGCCTGCAAGTTCTAATGTTCACTCTTCCTGCCTTCCAAGCTCTTCTTCACCCCAAGCTCTTTGTACTTACCATGCTTTGTAATACTTAAAATATTTTTCCCATAGCTCTTTGCCTGGTGGTCTTCTCTCATCATTTGAGTACCAGTTCAAATGCCAACTCCGTAGAGATGACTTTCATCCACAAACCTAAACAAGAGCATCACATCCCAACCCCCATCCACCTGTTAGGCACACCACTCTCCTTCATGATACCATCTATCTCCATCCTCTTAGAAGTTAAAAGATTTTGGCCTCATCACTTCTGTATCTCCTGTGTCTAGAAAGAGTGACCTCCTCATAGTAAGCACTTAATAGTCATTCATTAGTATTGAAAGAATGCTGATTGGGGGTCATGAGGCTCGTATTTAATCCTGGCTTCACTACCTGTTTACAGAGTATGTCAGAGAAGTCACTTTTCTTGGGTCTCAGTTTGTTTCTTCCTCTATAGATTGGATCAAATGGCTTCTGTGACCCCAGTCTAATTCTAAAATTACCACTGATTCTTCTAATATCCTGACTCCACAAGCGGTGGGATGGAGTTCCTTGATTCTTCTCTTTGTATACCCCAGAAAGATTATTCTAACATTAAAAAATGAGAAATGCTGCAAGCCCAGGTCATCGTAGTGACAAAGAGAGCTTGTTCAATGATGTTGATAATGAACTTTTGGTACCCTGAAAGTGAGTTTTATACATAGAAAAAGCTAATTCAATTATACTTTGGTCATAGAAATTAATATTCAGTTTAACAAAGTTTCAAATAGAAAATCTACTTCTGTTAACCTCTAATTCAGCTTGCGGTGACTTTTTATCTAGTGAATTTTAGCTACTGCTCTGATGAATTTTTGAATAATATTTGGTCCCATTAATGTTTACTCATTTAAATACTCTTAAACATTTTACAGAAGTGGAAGATATTAGGAAGAGGTGGCAAGAATACACAGAAGAGCTATAGAAAAAAGTCTTCATGACCCAGATAACCATGATGGTGTGATCACTCACCTAGATCCAGACATCCTGGAATGCAAAGTCAAGTGGGCCTTAGGAAGCATCACTACAAACAAAGCTAGTGGAGGTGATAGAATTCCATTTGAGTTATTTCAAATCTTAAAAGATGATGCTGTGAAAGTGCTACACTCAATATGCCAGCAAATTTGGAAAACTCAGCAGTGGCCACAGGACTGGAAAATGTCAGTTTTCATTCCAATCCCAAAGAAAGGCAATACAAAAGAATGCTCAAACTACTACACAATTGCACTCATCTCACATGCTAGTAAAGTAATGCTCAAAAATCTCCAAGCTAGGCTTCAACAGTACATGAACCTTGAATTTCCAGATGTTCAAGCTGGCTTTAGAAAAGGCAGAGGAACCAGAGATCANTGAGCGACTGAACTGAACTGAAACATTTAAAATTGCATTTTGTAGATTTGACCTCTTCTAAAAGACTTCAGCTGGCTTTCAAAGCTTTCTCTATATTTACTTTTTATAAATCTAAGAGGTGCGTTATAGATATTGCAAACTTGAGTGCAGTTAAAATGTCTAATATTATACATAAACTTAGCAAGATTTCAACTTAAATTCACAAGTTTAGTTCCCCATATATGTACTTTTAATTGCAATAAACAATTATTATTAACCTGTTATTCTTCAGTTCAGTCGCTCAGTCATGTCCGACTCTTTGTGACCCCATGAATCGCAGCACACCAGGCCTCCCTGTCCATCACCATCTCTTGGAGTTCACTTAGACTCACTTCCATTGAGTCCATGATGCCATCCAGCCATCTCATCATCAGTCGTCCCCTTCTCCTCCTGCCCCCAATCCCTTCCAGCATCAGAGTCTTTGCCAATGAGTCAACTCTTCACATGAGGTGGCCAAAGTACTGGAGTTTCAGCTTTAGCATCATTCCTTCCAAAGAAATCCCAGGGTTGATCTTCAGAATGGACTGGTTGGATCTCCTTGCAGTCCAAGGGACTCTCAAGAGTCTTCTCCAACACCACAATTCAAAAGCATCAATTCTTCGGTGCTCAGCTTTCTTCACAGTCCAACTCTCACATCCATACATGACCACAGGAAAAACCATAGCCTTGACTAGATGGACCTTAGTTGCCAAAGTAATGTCTTTGCTTTTGAATATACTGTTGAGGTTGGTCATAACTTTTCTTCCAAGGACTAAGCATCTTTTAATTTCATGGCTGTCATTCTTATATGGTAAATTTTATAAAACATCGCACAAATAAATCCAGTATGTGCAACTTTCTTAACACAATAATATTTTTTTGTTTTAATGCAGAAACAAATTTTATGCTTTATTTTTAATCTTCTTAGAAAAAATACACTGATCAGTACTAAGGAAAGGATTGCATCATGCCCCTCCTTGTTCATTTTGAGATATAAGTATGTGTATTTGTGTGGGTGTTAGTTTAAGCTGAATTGTGGGGATAATCAGTAGCACTGATCAGGAATTCAGACTCCAGGTGTTGTCAGTTGACATGTGATCAGGAAGATCTAATTCTACTGGCAGCTTCTATAAAACCTTCATCTATCTTTATCACCAAACTTTTGGTCTAATTCATATAATACAGATATTTGAAATAGTGTCTTGCTAGCATAATAGATGATAGAAATAGGCTCTTATATGTGGAACTGGAGCTATTAAAGATATGTGGTTTGGCAAAAACATTCGAGACGGTCTTTACTTTTGGTGAAGAATCTTTACTTTGGTACGAATCTTGCTAGTCCTTCAGTTTTACCTTTCATGTATCTGTATGTGTGGTAAAATTTGGTTTGAGCCTTACCTGCTTAATGGCATAGTGGTGAGGTTATGGGTGAGTAGCTCCTGGTATTTACCAAGAAGAACCTGATGGTTGTTCCTAACCAGTTTGACTTAAGTCAGTTGGAAACATCTTTCCATGTAATTTTGCAATTAACTATTGTTGCATAATAAGAGGAGATTCTTTTTGGCAACACTGATGGAACCGGATTATAGTTGTTATGTCATTGAATTCATAACTGCAGGGGAGGTGGCAGTTTCATAAGTCAGGATTTTTAATTTTCTACTTAGGGGAATCTACAATCCCTACATTGTTTGATTAGATGTTGTAATTCTTCAGCTTTTAACTATGTAAATGTCTTTCCCAGTGAATTTTAAAGGCCACAAACTTGATGGAATCCTGTGTTTTATATTTTATAATTATGGAATCATATCACATGATTGGTGGCTCAGACAGTAAAGGATCGGCCCGCAATGCAGGAGACTCAGGTTCAATCTCCGGTCAGGAAGATCCCCTGGAGAAGGGAACGGCAAGCCACTTCAGTATTCTTGCCTGGAGAATTCCATGGACAAAGGAACCTGGTGGGCTATAGTCCATGGGGTTGCACAGAGTCTGACATGATTGAGTGAATAACACTTTCTTTCACTTTCACATGCTCATTGAAATAACATAGGATTAAATTTTAGCGCTCTCTCTCTTTAGTAACTGTTAAAGTCAAAACTTCCAAAAGTCCTGCTGAAGTAGGAGAAGTGAAGTGAAGTCACTCAGTCATGTCCGGCTCTTTGTGACACCATGGACTGTAGCGTACCAGGCTCCTTCCTCCATGGGATTCTCTAGGCAAGAGTACTGGACCTTTTATATCAACTCATGGTGGATCACTGGTTTTTATTCTCCAGGGCAGTGTTTCAGCAGTGGAGGTTCCCTCATAGTGTGCACGGTGTATGCCCAAATGTCACCTGAAGTAGCTATCTCCATTTGAACAGAAGGAAAGCATGTGGAGAAAAGGGGTNGATCACTGGTTTTTATTCTCCAGGGCAGTGTTTCAGCAGTGGAGGTTCCCTCATAGTGTGCACGGTGTATGCCCAAATGTCACCTGGAGTAGCTATCTCCATTTGAACAGGAGAAAAGCATGTGGAGAAAAGGGGTAAGGGAAGTGATGTTGAGTAGGAAAATAGGATAAAATAGGGTACTTGCTTCCAATAGGGTTGTTTTTTTTTTTTTTTTTTACTATCTAGATTTTTTTTTTTTTTTAAACTGTCTAGATTCTAGACAACATGTTTACCAAGAATGGGGGAGGAGAGCAGACAAAGGTAAGCCATTTCAAATTTTACTATCAAGGGTTCCTTTAAAAGAGTTACCCTGTAGACCCATGTCTTGATAGATTTTTCTCTACTGAACAAATTTATTATGTAATAGCTTATTACCCCACTTTCATTAATCAAAGACCTGTGTCCGATTGTTAGAAATTCTAATTAGCATGTGCTAAGTTGACTTAATACTTTTGGCTAAAATTGAATAAATTGGGATGCTACTTTAGGGATATTTAATGAGTCATTAAAAAAATAATATGTAATATAATTTATGAAACTAGAATTAAACAATAGAGTATATTGTGTTTATCCTGCATCCTTTCTTTTCTTCCTCAAAAATCAGCTATGAAGCTATAAATTTAAATTATATTTTTTTAGTCTGAAAACTTACTTCCACCTAATTGCATGCTATTCTTATACTTCATTATTAATGGCAGCATTATATTTTAGTGCATGGATTAACCATAATTCCTTTACCCAATTCTGCTAAAGATGTGAAGTTTGCATGTGAAGGTTTCTCTTTTGTAAAAAAATCTTTTTATTTTATATTGGAGTATAGCTGATTAACAGTGTTATAATAATTTCAGGTGGACAGCAGAGACTCTGCCATGCAGATACATGTATCTATTCTCCTACAAACTCCCCTCCCATTCAGGCTGTCACATAACATGGAGCAGAGTTGTCTGCTATACAGTAGGTCCTTGTTGGTTATCCATTTTAAACATGGCAATGTGACATGTCCACTCCAAACCTAACTATCACTTCCTCCTATTTCATGAGACTTATCACAAATGCGTTCTCTCAAAATCACCTAGTGTTTGAAAAGAAATACTGATTTCCAGGCCTTATACCCAACATTCTGAAATATAATCTCTTGCGTTGGGAAAAAAGAATCCTCATTTTTAATAAGCATTGTTCTCATTTTTCAAGTTGTTCAGATCTCATTGTTCCTTGAACCACACTTTGAGAAGCTCTGCGTTAGAATTTTGAAACACTGAGCAAAACTTCCAGATGACCCCCTGAACTGAATTCACAGATCTGGTAACTTCAGGTTGGGAACTTCTGGAAGGGTGAATAATTGCAAACTCGATTCAGCTGTTCAGCCTTAGGCATTACTTCAAATGAAGCTCAAGAAGCTATGACTAAGTTGACCTTTTGTCATATCTCTTTTCCTCCCTGTTTATTTAAGTTACCATCTTAACTGGCTCTTGAAGTCAAAGGTGCTTTTGTTCTCTGCATGAATGGTTTGATTCACATCATACCAATACAGCTTCAAAGGAAGAAAAGTCTCTTACCTTGGGATAATCTCTCCTTCCCCCTGCAAATGCCACAAACCCAGCTAAAGGATTTTTAAAGGTTTTTTTGTTTGTTTGTTTGTTTTAAATAAAGTCAGATTCTTCAGATTACTGCTCCTTTTTTTTCCTCCTTGGAAGAAATAAGGCCAAAAGAAATAGTACTCACTTACAGCATTTTTAGCAAAGGTGATTTCCTCCACATAATATTATACTTAAGACAGTGATTCACAAACTGGGAGCTGAAAACACACAGCTTACTGGGGCCATCTCCAGAATATCTGATTCAGGAGGTGTGGGAGGGGGACTGAGAAATAGTATTTTGAGTCAATAGTTAGCCAGGTCTCTGAATCAATATTTTAATGAATGAAGCCCAATGGATCACTTGCCTGAAGTTAAATGACTAAAAAGTGACAAATTCTGACTAGGAGGCCTGTGTTCTTTGTACCATCTCCTGCTGATAGAAATGAAAAGGACAGGAAGGAAGTGAAGGTGGGCTGAGCAACTTGCTGTTTGCCGGGCCTTGCTGGGCCTCGCGTCCCTTCATTCACCTTTCTCCCTCTGCCCCTCCGTTCACTCTGCTTCAGTAGCCCTGGGTTGCTTATGCCACCTGACCGTGTATGCTTGTTTTTGTCCTTTTGTACCCGTTCTTTCCATCTGGAATTCATGTACTCAGCTCTCTTCTCTTCACTGAACTTCAAGACTCCATTCAAATACCACCTCCTTATGAAGCCTCCCTAACACTACAGGCTGAATACATTCCTCTTTCTCTGGACCCAATAGGACTTTTGTACCTGCTAGTGTTTTGGTGCTGAGAAACCAGTGTGTGTTCTATTGCCTGTAATTTATTTAGAATACTTTCTCATTGGCAGTGTAATAATGTATATGAGTAGTTTAGTGATGAACTGTAAACAGGGAGACCTGGCGTGCTGCAATTCATGGGGTCGTAAAGAGTCGGACACACGACTGAGTGACTGAACTTGAACTTGAACCCTAGAGCTGGTTTGATGAATTATCTTAATCGGGAAGCTGCAACAAGATTTGAGTAATAGATACTTTCATTTTTAGGGCCTGCTCATTTAGGGAACTTGGAGCAAAAATCCTAAAGTGAAGCCATCACTTTAGGTGAAAAGCATTTAAAATAAATTTGTAAATATATTAAATACAATGCTGGTATACATGCTTTTGTTACTAATTAAGGTCTCGTATGCACAGAAAGCCAAACTCTGACAGTAAATGTTTGCAGCAAAGTGAGAGTTTAATTGTAGGGCACCAAGCAGGAGAACGGGCAGCTTATGTTCAAAAGACCCAAATGCCCCTATATCTTTCAGGCAAGAGTTTTTTAAAGATAATGTTAGGGGAGAGAGTCACAGGCTGTGTGATCAGCTCATGGACCACCTTATGATTGGCTGGTGGTGATGTAACGGTAAAATTTTGAGACTCTCAGCATCTGACTCCAACCAGTCTGGGGTCTCTGTGCATGCGGTTAGCATGTAGCCTCTACCCTCCTCTTGAGTAGGGGGGTCTTAGTTCCTACAGAACAACTGAAAGATATGCATAAGATGGTTATCTGTTTCCCTTCAGGAGGAACTTGGAACCCTCTGATTCTGGTCCTGATCATTACCCACTTGGACCTGCTCTTTGGAACTCAAGAAGGACCTAGGAGACTAAAGCCTTTTTCCCCCTGCAATTCAGAAATGGGGGCAAGTTCAAGTGGAGAGTTTTTTTAACTTGGCAAGGCCCTGTGGGGTCTTGCTTGGCTTCAGTTGTTCCTTTTTTTTTTTTTAATACTCCTCATCTCGAGGGGAATAGGGCTGGACAGGAAAGGGAATAAAATTTTGGATAGAGAGGTTAATCATAGATTCAGCAGGGGGACTCAGTTTTACTTTATGGACTTTTTAATATCTTCTCCAGCCCCACTCCCACCCTGGTCAAATCTCCCCCTCTCCTGCCACTATGCCATTGATTTATTATCCCAGTTTGTACAGTCTGAACAAAGGCTGCATTAAGAATAGCTACTGGGAATGCATGATACATTCATTTCCAAACATTGATGTTCATTTTTAAACCCTGTCAAGAAAATTCATCTAAAGAAACAATAAGCCTAAAGAGTTCCTACATTAGCCATTTGTCATTAGAAGCATTCCACACAATGAATAGGCATTAAGGTGGTTAAACATCTACAGGAACATTGCTCACTGAAATTTGTTGGAAAGATGATTGAATATTATTTAAGTCGGACTTACATGCAATAAATAGTACATTTGCCAACTGCTGAAAAAACTGATGAAAAGGATAATATTCCAATTTGGACTCTACACAAAAGGCAATCAATTAGGAGGACCAGTTTGAATAATGTGAAAGGAACAGTGCCTAGAAACTCTCCTGCTGAAAGATTGGACCTCAGGCTGAAATAACTGCTGTTGCATTAAAAAGATCTATAGCTTGGCATAGACACAGCACACAGGCTATTATGAACAGAATCCATGTTTGGACCCACTTCCCTCCCTAGAGCTTGATATCTCTTGAGTCCACTTTCTTTCCTCTGCTTCCCTTTCATTAGGGGCTGCATTTCAACTTCCTTCTGAGCTTATAACCACACTTTGACTAACCTTTAATATGTCCTCCCCAGCAAAGATTTTAAGTGATTTAAACATGAATCATTAATAGGAAGTTCAGAGGGTACTACCAACTTTTGGGACTGGCCCTGCAATGCCACAGTATGAGACTGTTGGTGGGATGCTGCATTTGCTGGTAATGGGGACGTGTAAGCTTTGACGATGGTGTCTTTAAATCAGAAGTTGGCATTTTTTTTTTTCTGTAAAGGTCCAGAGAGAGTCATTTTAGTATCTGTGGGCCATATGATCCCTGTCACGACTCAACTCTGCCATAAATAGCCCCAAAGCAGCAATAGTCAACACGGAAGTGAATGAGCCTGGTTGTATTCCAATCAAACTGTGTTTACAGGCAGCTGGTCCCTGCTCTGCATCAAGAGTCTAAAATCACAACGGAGCAAGTCCCACACAAAGCAGTCTTCAATCATGCATATTTACAATAAATAACTCTTATCTCGTAGATGAGCGTTTCTCATTTCATATTGTGTATTATCTTTGTATCATAGATTGAATGGCTAGTATTGACGCTCTCTCATTTCCCTTTTGTGCCTTCCTCTCTAGCCTTCTGTGTCTCTATGAGGGCTTCCTAACCTTTAATATTGAATCAGGTTAGATGGAGCCTTTGGAGCCTGCCTGTGAACTGTTGTGTAATGGCTATGCCAAAACCAAGAAGAGAGGCCAATTTAATTCCTAGATGGCTTAATGGATATGAGGTGCTAGTACCTTTCAGATATTCTGGGTTTTCTCCCCTTTCTCTAATCCCCCAAATTTTTATACAGAGAAAATAAAAAGTTTTAGAAAGAAAGTCAGTTAAACAGCAAAACAATAGCACACCCTCAGACCCACTGAACCTAAGGGATTTCAGATAGGAAAGGGACCTCTACTTACTACAAACAGTAGTTCTCTTAACTGACTTCAGTGAGAAGATTTACTCCCTGGATTACTAATGGTGTAATACACCATTTCTCTCCATGTGATTCTCATGCCACATGAATTCTACATTCTAATACATTGCAATCATCCGGCCGGCTTTTAAAGATTCTGTTTCCATGGCCCCTTAAAGCAAAGTCATCAGGGGTGGACCTCAGGTGACTCTAATATGCTGCTGAGAGAGGGGACCTCTGTTTCTAGCTACTCCAGGTTTCCTCTGTGACCAATAGCAGCACCTGGGAACTTAGAATTCCCAGACTCTGCCCCACTCCAGACCCACTAAAGCAGAACCTGCATTTTAACAGGATGTCTAGGCGATTCTTTTCAATTTGAATTTTTAATTGAAGGATAATTGCTTTACAGAACTTTGCTGTTTTCTGTCAAACCTCAACATGAATCAGCTGTAGGTATACATATATCCCTTCCCTGTTGACCCTCCCTCCCATCTCCCTCCCAATCCCACCCTCTATACAGAGCCCTTGTTTGAGTTTCCTGAGCCATACAGCAAATTCCCATTGGCTATCTACTTTATATATGGTAATGTACGTTTCCATGTTACTCTCTCCATACATCTCACCCTCCCCTCTCTCCCCATGTCCATAAGTCTATTCTCTATGTCTGTTTCTCCATTGCTGCCCTGTATATAAGTTCTTAGGTACCATTTTTCTAGATTCTGTATATATGTGTTAGAATATGATATTTATCTTTTTATTTCTGACTCACTTCACTCTGTATAATAGGTTCTAGGTTCATCCACCTCATCAGAACTGACTCAAATGTATTCCTTTTTATGGCTGAGTAATATTCCATTGTGTATATATACCACAACTGCTTTATCCATTTATCTGTCAGTGGACATCTAGGTTGCTTCCATATTCTAGCTATTGTAAATAGTGCTGCAGTGAACAATGGGATACATGTGTCTTTTTCAATTTTCATTTCCTCAGGGTATATGCTTAGGAATGGGATTGCTGGGACATATGATGGTTTTATTTATTTTAAAGGGCTTTCCATACTGTCTTCCATAGTGGCTGTATCAATTTATATCCCACCAACAGTGCAAGAGAGTTCCCTTTTCTTCACACCCTCTATAGCATTTATTGTTTGTAGATTTTTTGATGAGGGCCATTCTGACCAGTGTGAGGTGATAACTCATTGTAGTTTTGATTTGCATTTCTCTATTAATGAGCGCAGCAGACTTGGGTATGGCATAAGCCACCAATGCTTAAAATTCTCCAGCCAGGCTTCAGCAATACATGAACCATGAACTTCCAGATGTTCAAGCTGGTTTTAGAAAAGGCAGAGGAACCAGAGCTCAAATTACCAACATCCACTGGATCATCAAAAAAGCAAGAGAGTTCCAGAAAAACATTTATTTCTGCTTTATTGACTATGCCAAAGCCTTTGACTGTGTGGATCACAACGAACTGTGGAAAATTCTGAAAGAGATGGGAATACCAGACCACCCTACCTGCCTCTTGAGAAATCTATGTGCAGGTCAGGAAGCAACAGTTAGAACTGGACATGAAACAATAGACTGGTTCCAAATAGGAAAAGGAATCTGTCAAGGCTGTACATTGAACACCCTGCTTATTTAACTTATATGCACAGTATAACATGAGAAACACTGGGCTGGATGAAGCACAAGCTGGAATCAAGTGTGCTGGGAGACATATCAGTAACCTCAGATATGCAGATGACACCACCCTTATGTCATAAAGTAAAGAACTAAAGAGCCTCTTGATGAAAGTGAAAGAAGAGAGTGAAAAGTTGGCTTACAGCTCAATGTTCAGAAAACTAAGATCATGGCATTCAGTCCCATCACTTCATGGCAAATAGATGGGGAAACAGTGTCAGACTTTATTTCTTGGGGCTCCAAAATCACTGCAGATGGTGACTGCAGCCATGAAATTAAAAGATGCTTACTCCTTGGAAGGAAAGTCATGGCCAACCTAGACAGAATATTAAAAAGCAGAGATATTACTTTGCCAACAAAGGTCCATCTAGTCAAGGCTATGGTTTTTCCAGTAGTTATGTATGGATGTGAGAGTTGGACTGTAAAGAAAGCTGAATGCCTAAGAACTGATGCTTTTGAACTGTGGTGTTGGAGAAGAAGCCTGAGAGTCCCTTGGGCTGCAAGGAGATCCAACCAGTCCATCCTAAAGGAAATGAGTCCTGATTGTTCATTGGAAGGACTGATGCTGAAGCTGAAACTCCAGTACTTTGGCCAGCTGATGCGAAGAACTGACTCATTTGAAAAGACCTTGATGCTGTGAAAGATTGAAGGCAGGAGGAGAAGGGGACAATAGAGAATGAGATGGTTGGATGGCATCACTGATTCAATGGGCATGAGTTTGAATAAACTCTGGGAGTTGGTGATTGACAGGGAGGCCTGGGTTGCTGCAGTCCATGGGGTTGCAAAGAGTTGGACACAACTGAGCAATTGAACTGAATACTGAGTGATGCTGAACATCTTTTATTGTCTTTTGTTAGCCATCTCCATGTCTTCTTTGCAGAAATGTCAGTTTAGGTCTTTTTCTCACTTATTGATTCGGTTGTTTGTTTTTCTGGCATTGAGCTGCTTGTATATTTTGAAAATTAATCCTTTGTCAATTGTTTCTTTTGCAATGATTCTCTCCCATTCTGAGGGTGGTCTTTTCACCCTGCTTATAGTTTCCTTTGCTGTGCAAAAGATTTTGTTTAATCAGGTCCCACTTGCTTACTTTTGTTTTTATTTCTGTTACTGTAGGAGGTGGGTCATGGAGGATCTTGCTTTGATTTATGTCATCAAGTGTTCTGCCTATGTTTTCCTCTAAGAGTTTTATAGTTTCTGGTCTTACATTAGGTCTTTCATCCATTTTGAGGTTATCTTTGTGTATGGTGTTAGGAAGTGTTCCAATTTCATTCTTTTACATGTTGTTGTTCAGTTTTCTAGCACCATGTATTCAAGAGGCTTTCTTTGCCCCATTGTATATTCTTGCCTCCTTTGTCAAAATAAGGTACCCATCAGTGCATGGGTTTACTTCTGGGCTTTCTATCTTGTTCCATTGGTCTCTCTTTATGTTTTTGTGCCAGTACCATACTGTCTTGATGACTGTAGCTTTGTAGTATAATCTGAAGTCAGGAAGATTGATTCCTCCAGCTCCATTCTTCTTTCTCAAGACCGCTTTGGCTATTCAGGGTCTTTTGTGTTTCCATATGAATTGTGAAATTTTTTGTTCTAGTTTTGTGAAAAATGTCATTGGTGAATTGATAGGGATCACATTGAATCTGTAGGTTGCATTTGTAGTATAGTCATTTTTATAATATTGATTCTTCCTACCCCAGAACATGGAATATCCCTCCATCTGTTTATGTCTTCTTTGATTTCTTTCATTACTGTCTTATAATTTTCTGTGTACAGTTCTTTTGTCTCCTGTAGGTAAGTTTATTCCTAGATATTTAATTCTTTTTGTTGTAATGGTAAATGAGATTGATTCCTTAATTTCTCTTTCTGATTTTTCATTGTTAGTATGCAGAAATGCAAGTAATTTCTGTGTATTGATTTTATATCCTGCAAATTTGCTAAATTCACTGATTAGCTCTAGTAATTTTCTAATGCTGTCTTTAGGGTTTTCTATGTACACTGTCATGTCATCCGCAAACAGTGAGGGCTTTACTTCTTTTCCAATCCATGTTCCTTTCCTTTCTTTCTCTTCTCTGATTGCTGTAGCTAGGACTTCCAGAACTATGGTGAATAATAGTGGTGAAAGTGGACACCCTTGTCTTGTTCCTGGTCTTAGGGGGAATGCTTTCAGTTTTTCACCATTGAGAATAATGTTTGCTGTAGGCTTATCATATATGCCCTTTATGTGCTGAGGTAGGTTCCTTCTGTGCGCATTTTTTGAAGATTTTTAATCNCTGTTTTTGTGCCAGTACCATACTGTCTTGATGACTGTAGCTTTGTAGTATAATCTGAAGTCAGGAAGATTGATTCCTCCAGCTCCATTCTTCTTTCTCAAGACCGCTTTGGCTATTCAGGGTCTTTTGTGTTTCCATATGAATTGTGAAATTTTTTGTTCTAGTTCTGTGAAAAATGTCATTGGTGAATTGATAGGGATCACATTGAATCTGTAGGTTGCATTTGTAGTATAGTCATTTTTATAATATTGATTCTTCCTACCCCAGAACATGGAATATCCCTCCATCTGTTTATGTCTTCTTTGATTTCTTTCATTACTGTCTTATAATTTTCTGTGTACAGTTCTTTTGTCTCCTGTAGGTAAGTTTATTCCTAGATATTTAATTCTTTTTGTTGTAATGGTAAATGAGATTGATTCCTTAATTTCTCTTTCTGATTTTTCATTGTTAGTATGCAGAAATGCAAGTAATTTCTGTGTATTGATTTTATATCCTGCAAATTTGCTAAATTCACTGATTAGCTCTAGTAATTTTCTAATGCTGTCTTTAGGGTTTTCTATGTACACTGTCATGTCATCCGCAAACAGTGAGGGCTTTACTTCTTTTCCAATCCATGTTCCTTTCCTTTCTTTCTCTTCTCTGATTGCTGTAGCTAGGACTTCCAGAACTATGGTGAATAATAGTGGTGAAAGTGGACACCCTTGTCTTGTTCCTGGTCTTAGGGGGAATGCTTTCAGTTTTTCACCATTGAGAATAATGTTTGCTGTAGGCTTATCATATATGCCCTTTATGTGCTGAGGTAGGTTCCTTCTGTGCGCATTTTTTGAAGATTTTTAATCATAAATGGGTGCTGAATTTTGTCAAAGGCCTTTTCTGCATCTCTCGAGATTATCATAGGATTTTTATATTTCAATTTGTCAATATGGTATATCACATTGATTGATTTGTGTATATTAAAGAATACTTGCATTCCTGGAATAAACCCAACTTGATCATGGTGTATGGGCTTTTCAATGTGCTGCTGAATTCTGTTTGCTAAAATTCTGTTGAGGATTTTTGGATCTATGTTCATCAGTGATATTGGCCTGTAGTTTTCATTTTTGTGTGTTGTCTTTGTCTGGTTTTGGTATCAGGGTGATGATGGCCTCATAGAATGAGTTTGGAAGTGTTCCTTTTCTGAAATTTTTTGAAAGAGTTTTAGAAGGATGGGGATTAGCTCTTCCCTAGATGTTTGATAGAATTCTCTCGTGAAGCCATCTGGTCCTGGGCTTTTGTTTTGGGGGAGATTTTTGATCACAGCTTCAATTTCAGTGCTTTTAATTGGGTTGTCCATAATTTCTATTTCTTGCTGGTTCAGTGTTGGAAGATTGAACTTTTCTAAGAATCTGTCCATTTCTTCTAGGTTATCAATTTTATTGCCATATAGTTGTTTGTAACAGTCTCTTATAATCCTTTGTATTTCTACATTGTCTGTTGTAACCTCTCTTTCATTTCTGATTTTATTGATTTGATTCTTCTCTCTTTTTTTCTTGATGAGTCTGGCTAAAGGTTTGTCAATTTTATCTTCTCAAAGAACCCACTTTTAGTTTTATTAATCTTTACTGTTGTTTCTTTCATTTCTTTTTAAATTATTTCTGCTTGAATCTTTATGATTTCTTTCCTTCTACTAATTTTGAAGTTTTTTGTTCTTTTTCCAGTTGTTTTGGGTGTAAAGTTAGGTTATCTATTTGAAGTTTTTCTTGTTTCCTGAGGTAGGATTGTATTGCTATAAATTTCCTTCTTAGAACTGTTTTTGCTGTGTCTGTAGGTTTTGAGTTGTGTTTTCATTGTCATTTGTTTCTAGAAATTTTTTGATTTCCCTTTTGATTTCTTCAATAACCTATTGGTTATTTAGAAATGTATTGTTTAATCTCCATGTGTTTGTGTTTCTTATGTTTTTTTTTTTTTTTCTTATAATTGATATCTAGTCTCTTAGTGTTATGGTCAGAGAAGATGCTTGATACAATTTCAATTTTCTTAAATTTACTGAGGTTTGATGTGTGACTCAAGATGTGGTCTATGCTGGAGAATGTTCATGTGCACTTGAGAAGAAGGTGTATTCTTCTGTATTTGGATGGAATGTTCTGAAGATAGCAGTGAGATCCATCTTATCTCATCTAATCCATCTCCTTTAAGACTTGTGTTTCCTTATTAACTTCTGTTTTGATGATCTGTCCATTGGTGTGAGTGGGGTGTTAAAGTCTCCTACTATTGTTACATTACTGTCAATTTCTCCTTTTATGTCTGTTAGTGTTTGTCTTATGTATTGAGGTGCTCCTGTGTTGGGTGCCTAGATATTTACAATTTTTATGTCTTCCTCTTGGATAGATCCCTCGATCAGCTCCTTGATCAAAAGATCAATCCCTTGATCCTTCCTTATCTCTTGTAATCTTCTTTATTTTAAGGTCTATTTTGTCTGATACGACAGCTTTCTTTTGCTTCCCAATTGCATGAAATATATTTTTTCATCCTCTCATTTTCAGTTTATACATGTCTTTAAATCTGAAGTAGGTTTCTTGTAGACAGCATATATATGGGTCTTGTTTTTGTATCCATTCAGCCAGTCTGTGTCTTTTGGTTGTAGCATTAATCCATTTACATTTTAAGTGATTATTGATATATATGTTCCTATTGCCATTTTCTTAGTTGTTTGGGGTTGATTTTGTAGATCTTTTTTCTTCTCTTGTATTTCTTGATATAGAAGTCCCTTTAACATTTATTGTAAAGCTGGTTTAGTGGTACTGAATTCTATTAACTTTCACTTTTCTGAAAAGATTTTTATTTCTCCATCAATTTTGAATGAGGTCCTTGCTGGGTAGAGTAATCTTGGTTGTAGATTTATCCCTTTCAGTACTTTAAATATATCTTGACTTTCCCTTCTGGCCTGCAGAGTTTCTGCTGAAAGATCAGCTGTTATATGTATGGGGTTTCCCTTTTGTGTTACTTGTTGCTTTTTCCTTGCTGCTTTTAATATTCTTTCTTTGTGTTTAGTCTTTGTTAGTTTGATTAGTATGTGTCTTGGCATGTTTCTCCTTGGTTTTATCTTGCATGGGACTCTTTGTGCCTCTTGGAATTGAATGACTACTTCCTTTTCCATTTTGGGGAAATTTTCAACTATAATCTTTTCAAAAATTTCCTCGCACCATTTCTTATTCTCTTCTTCTTCTGGGACCCCTGTAATTTGAATGCTGGTGCACTTGATATTGTCCCAGAGGTCTCTGAGACTATCCTCAGTTCTTTTCATTCTTTTTACTTTATTCTGCTCTTCAGAAGTTATTTTCACTATTTTATCTTCCAGCTCATTGATTCATTCTTCTGATTCAGATATTCTGCCATTAATTCCTTCTAGAGTATTTTTAATTTCAGTAATCGTGTTGTTTGTCTCTGTATGTTTATTCTTTAATTCTTCTAGGTCTGTTAATTAATTCTTGCATTTTCTCCATTTTGGTTCCCAGGGTTTTCATCATCTTTACTATCATTATTCTGAATTCTTTTTCAGGTAGTTTGCCTGTTTCCTCTTCATTTATTTGGACTTCAGTGTTTCTAGTTTGTTCCTTCATTTGTGTAGTATTTCTTTGCCTTTTTGTTATTATTATTATTTTGTAATTTATTGTGTTTGAGTTCTCCTTTTTCCAGGCTTCAAGGTTAAAGTCTTTCTTCCTTTTGGTTTCTGCCCTCCTAAGGTTGGTCCAGTGGTTTGTGTAAGCTTCTTATAGGATGAGATTTGTGCTGAGTTTTTTTTGTTTGTTGATTTGTTTGTTTTCCTCTGATGGGTAAGGCTGAGTGAGGTGGTAATCCTGTCTGCTGATGACTGTGTTTGTATTTTTGTTCTGTTTGTTGTTTAGAGGAGGCTTCCTGCACAGGGTGCTACTGGTGGTTGGGGGATGCCAGGTCTTGTGTTCAAATGATTTCCTTTGTGTGAGTTCTCACTATTTAATACCCACTAGGGTTAGTTCTCTGGTAGTCTAGGGTCTTAGAATCAGTGCTCCCACTCCAAAAGCTCAGGGCTTGATCTTTGGTCAGGAAAGAAGATTCTACAAGCAGTTTGCTATGGCATTAAGTGAGATTAAAATAAATATCCAAAAACGAGAAACTGAAGATGAACCCCAGACAAATGGCAGTTACAAAACCAGGGAAATAATGGAATATACACATATACATATACACCCATGATCAAAGTCAAAACAATCAAACAAAAATAAAGTTCAGTAGATTGATCCAGCAAAAAAAGGAAATAACAAAATTCTTACCAGTTAAGAATAAAATTAACTAAAGCACAAATTGGAAAATAAAACCAAAGCATGGTGCCAAGTGGGGAATAAAACAATGAAAAAAAAAAAAACAACTAACAAATATGTTGAGATGAAAGGAAAGAAAGGAAAGAAAGCAAGAATAGATACACAAAGTTAAATAGAGGTAGATGAAGCATTATATACATTAAAGATTAACTACAAGGGGGATAAAACAGTAGGGAAGGCAAACAAAGGAATAAATGCAGAAAAAATAGGTTTTAAAAATTAGAAATATAAAAAAGAAAAAAAAATAAATATATGGAATACTCTACAGAACTGCAAAAGCCCAAAGTAGAGGCAGAGATTTATAACAACAGTGAACAGTGAGACTGAATATACACATATACATATACACCCATAAGCAAAATCAAAACAGTCCAACAAAAATAAAGTACAGTAGATTGACCCAGTGAAAAAAGGAAACCAAAATTTTTATCTACGAGAACAAAACTAAAGTGTAAACTGGAAAACAAAACTAAAGCAAGGTGCCAATTGTGGCATAAAGCAATGAAAACAAAACTAACAAGTATGTAAGAGGAAAGAGAAAGAATAGATATGCAAAGTTAAAAAGGTAGACAAAGAAGATTTATATACATTAAAGATTAACTGTAAGGGGAAAAGAGCAGTAGGAAAAGCAAATGAAGGAATAAATGTAAAAAATAAAATAGGTTTAAAAATTAAAATTGAAAAAAGAAAAAAGGATACTTTGCAGAACTGCAAAAGCCCAACTTAGAGGCAGAGGTTCATAACAATAAAATTTTGAGAGAAAAAAAACCCTCAAAAGTTTAATTAGATTTCATACTGCCAATAAAATAGGCAACTAAAACAGAGGGGGAGGGAAAAAAATCCAAAAGAATCTACAGAACAAGTCAAAACGTAAGAATAATAAATGTTTTTCTTGAGTCACTGCTGTCAGTCCTTCCCCTCGCTGGGAGTCACAGTCCACCTCACCTCCCTAGGATGCCCTCCAGCACTGTGCTGGTCTCTGGATCTGCTGTGGGGGCAGCTCAGATTCTAGTCTGGTCCTACTCCTGTGTGTTCTTGCCTCCAATGTCCACAGCTATCAGAGCTAGTGTGTTTTCATTTGTGGGAGCTCTCAGTGTCCTTTTATATATTCCATAGACAGACAGTCTGCCTAGCTGATCATGTGGATTTAATCTGGATCTTGTACAGCTGGTGGGAAGATTTGGGGTCTTCTTTAGCCACAATGCCCCTGAGTTTCAACTGTGGTCTTATTCCTACCTCTGCATGTCAGAGAAGGCAATGGCATGCCACTCCAGTACTCTTGGCTGGAAAATCCCATGGATGGAGGAGCCAGGTGGGCTGCAGTCCAGGGGGTTGCTAAAAGTTGGACACGACTGAGTGACTTCACTTTCACTCTTCACTTTTATGCACTGGAGAAGGAAATGGCAACCCACTCCAGTGTTCTTGCCTGGAGAATCCCAGGGACAGAGGAGCCTGATGGGCTGCTATCTGTATGGTCGCACAGAGTCAGACACAACTGACGTGACTTAGCAGCAGCAGCAGCATGTGGGTCGTCCAATGCGGTCTGCTCCTGAGGCTGCCCTGGAGGGCTTGGATTTGCCCCTGTGAGGGCCAGGTGTGGAGATGGTACAGCTGCTTGGCTTGGGGGACCCTGGCAGTGCCAAGTGTACAGGGACACGGACTGTCTCCACCACAGGAATTATGACCCTATCAGAGTCTTTAGAGCCTCTTGGAGCTGGCAATCTCCTTTCAGTCCAAGGGACTCAAGAGTCTTCTCCAACACCACAGTTCAAAAGCATCGGTTCTTTGGTGCTCAGCCTTTATAGTCCAATTCTCACACCCATACATGACTACTGGAAAAACCATAGCCTTGACTAGACAGACCTTTGTTGGTAAAGTAATGTCTCTGCTTTTTAATATGCTGTCTAGGTTGGTCAAAGCTTTTCTTCCAAGGAGTAAGTGTCTTTTAATTTCATGGCTGCAGTCACCATCTCCAGTGATTTTGGAGCCCAAGAAAATAAAGTCACTCACTGTTTCCACTGTTTCCCCATCTATTTGTCATGAAGTGATGAGACTGGATGCCATGATCTTTGTTTTCTGAATGTTGAGTTTTAAGCCAACTTTTTTTGCTCTCTACTTTCACTTTCATCAAGAGGCTTTTTAGTTCTTCTTTACTTTCTGCCATAAGGGTGGTGTCATCTGTGTATCTGAGGCTATTGATATTTCTCCCAGCAATCTTGATTCCAGCTTGTGGTTCATCCAGCTCAGCATTTTGTGTGATGTACTCTGCATATAAGTTAAATAAACAGGGTGACACTATACAGCCTTAATGTACTCTTTTCCCGATTTAGAAACAGTATGTTGTTCCATGTTCAGTGCTAACTATTGCTTCTTGACCTGCATACAGATTTCTCAGGAGGCAGGTCAGGTAGTCTGGTATTCTCATCTCTTTAGGAATTTTCCACAGTTTGTTGTGATCCATACAGTCAAAGGCTTTGGTATAGTCAATAAAGCAAAAGCAGATGTTTTTCTGGAACTGTTTTGCTAACCAGCCCATCCTAAAAGAAATCAGTCCTGAAAATTCATTGGAAGGACTAATGCTGAAGCTGAAACTCCAATACTTTGGCCACCTGATGCAAAGAACCAACTCAGTGGGGAAGGCCCTGATGCTGGGAAAGATTGAAGGCTCGAGGAGAAGGAGACGACAGAGGATGAGATGGTTGGATGGCATCACCGACACAATGGACATGAGTTTGAGTAAGGTCTGGGAGTTGGTGATGGACAGGGAAGCCTGGCGTGCTGCAGTCCATGGGGTCGCAAAGAGTCAAACACCACTGAGTGACTGAACTGAAATGTAGCTGGTGATCAGAAGGCCTCTTTGGCCAGTCTTTCTCCATAGCTCTGCCTTTTCAGGCACATAGAGACCCCCTGGCTGGAGTCATACTCTGTAGTTCAGTGCCTCAGGCCTTTGATGGGCCAGCCTCTCTGTTGTTCAGCTGCTGATGCTGTTGGGTAGGGAAAGGGAGGCTATGGTGATGGCTCCACCCCCTACACGAGACTCAGCAGTATTGCCTTCCTTCCATGGCTGCCGGCTCTCCTCCATAAGCATTTCCCACCACAATCTCCTCCTTCACATCCCCTCAATCTTTCCATTGTCAACAGCAGNAGTCTGCCTAGCTGATCATGTGGATTTAATCTGGATCTTGTACAGCTGGTGGGAAGATTTGGGGTCTTCTTTAGCCACACTGCCCCTGAGTTTCAACTGTGGTCTTATTCCTACCTCTGCATGTCAGAGAAGGCAATGGCATGCCACTCCAGTACTCTTGGCTGGAAAATCCCATGGATGGAGGAGCCAGGTGGGCTGCAGTCCAGGGGGTTGCTAAAAGTTGGACACGACTGAGTGACTTCACTTTCACTCTTCACTTTTATGCACTGGAGAAGGAAATGGCAACCCACTCCAGTGTTCTTGCCTGGAGAATCCCAGGGACAGAGGAGCCTGATGGGCTGCTATCTGTATGGTCGCACAGAGTCAGACACAACTGACGTGACTTAGCAGCAGCAGCAGCATGTGGGTCGTCCAATGCGGTCTGCTCCTGAGGCTGCCCTGGAGGGCTTGGATTTGCCCCTGTGAGGGCCAGGTGTGGAGATGGTGCAGCTGCTTGGCTTGGGGGACCCTGGCAGTGCCAAGTGTACAGGGACACGGACTGTCTCCACCACAGGAATTATGACCCTATCAGAGTCTTTAGAGCCTCTTGGAGCTGGCAATCTCCTTGCAGTCCAAGGGACTCAAGAGTCTTCTCCAACACCACAGTTCAAAAGCATCGGTTCTTTGGTGCTCAGCCTTTATAGTCCAATTCTCACACCCATACATGACTACTGGAAAAACCATAGCCTTGACTAGACAGACCTTTGTTGGTAAAGTAATGTCTCTGCTTTTTAATATGCTGTCTAGGTTGGTCAAAGCTTTTCTTCCAAGGAGTAAGTGTCTTTTAATTTCATGGCTGCAGTCACCATCTCCAGTGATTTTGGAGCCCAAGAAAATAAAGTCACTCACTGTTTCCACTGTTTCCCCATCTATTTGTCATGAAGTGATGGGACTGGATGCCATGATCTTTGTTTTCTGAATGTTGAGTTTTAAGCCAACTTTTTTTGCTCTCTACTTTCACTTTCATCAAGAGGCTTTTTAGTTCTTCTTTACTTTCTGCCATAAGGGTGGTGTCATCTGTGTATCTGAGGCTATTGATATTTCTCCCAGCAATCTTGATTCCAGCTTGTGGTTCATCCAGCTCAGCATTTTGTGTGATGTACTCTGCATATAAGTTAAATAAACAGGGTGACACTATACAGCCTTAATGTACTCTTTTCCCGATTTAGAAACAGTATGTTGTTCCATGTTCAGTGCTAACTATTGCTTCTTGACCTGCATACAGATTTCTCAGGAGGCAGGTCAGGTAGTCTGGTATTCTCATCTCTTTAGGAATTTTCCACAGTTTGTTGTGATCCATACAGTCAAAGGCTTTGGTATAGTCAATAAAGCAAAAGCAGATGTTTTTCTGGAACTGTCTTGCTAACCAGCCCATCCTAAAAGAAATCAGTCCTGAAAATTCATTGGAAGGACTAATGCTGAAGCTGAAACTCCAATACTTTGGCCACCTGATGCAAAGAACCAACTCAGTGGGGAAGGCCCTGATGCTGGGAAAGATTGAAGGCTCGAGGAGAAGGAGACGACAGAGGATGAGATGGTTGGATGGCATCACCGACACAATGGACATGAGTTTGAGTAAGGTCTGGGAGTTGGTGATGGACAGGGAAGCCTGGCGTGCTGCAGTCCATGGGGTCGCAAAGAGTCAAACACCACTGAGTGACTGAACTGAAATGTAGCTGGTGATCAGAAGGCCTCTTTGGCCAGTCTTTCTCCATAGCTCTGCCTTTTCAGGCACATAGAGACCCCCTGGCTGGAGTCATACTCTGTAGTTCAGTGCCTCAGGCCTTTGATGGGCCAGCCTCTCTGTTGTTCAGCTGCTGATGCTGTTGGGTAGGGAAAGGGAGGCTATGGTGATGGCTCCACCCCCTACACGAGACTCAGCAGTATTGCCTTCCTTCCATGGCTGCCGGCTCTCCTCCATAAGCATTTCCCACCACAATCTCCTCCTTCACATCCCCTCAATCTTTCCATTGTCAACAGCAGCCCTCACCCTGGGACTGTTCCACACTCCCTAAACGCCAGCTCCCAGCCACTGTGCCTTCCAGGGGACCTGCGTCCCTGTCCAGGGTATGCATGGCTGCAGCAAGGACTGTCTGATTCTCACCCCATTTAGGCTGCCACAGATCAGCTCTTCCACTCCCAGCCTAAAATGTTTCTCCTCTGNGCAGTATTGCCTTCCTTCCATGGCTGCCGGCTCTCCTCCATAAGCATTTCCCACCACAATCTCCTCCTTCGCATCCCCTCAATCTTTCCATTGTCAACAGCAGCCCTCACCCTGGGACTGTTCCACACTCCCTAAACTCCAGCTCCCAGCCACTGTGCCTTCCAGGGGACCTGCGTCCCTGTCCAGGGTGTGCATGGCTGCAGCAAGGACTGTCTGATTCTCACCCCATTTAGGCTGCCACAGATCAGCTGTTCCACTCCCAGCCTAAAATGTTTCTCCTCTAACTCAGACAATTGCCCCAGTGTGGAGATCGGACCCCTGCTTCAGTTCCCCCACCCGCCAAGGGCAGGTCCAGTCTTACTATCACTCCTGTTTTCCCCCCAGTTCCTTCATCCTACCTAGCTTTGCGTGGTTCTTTTGTTCTTTTCTGCTGGTCAGGTGCTCCTGTCGGCTCTCAGCTGGTCTTGCGCACGCAGCGCTGTGTCTGAAGGTGTACTCCTGATGTATCCGTGGAGAGGGGTGTGCTCCACATCCACCTCCTCTTCCACCCTCTTGTTCTCTCTGGGTGATTCTTGTGTACGTTAAAGTCAGATGCCCTGCTCTGGCAGGTTCATGCCTTTTTTTTTTTTTTTTTGTCACCACCTGCTAAATAGCACGCACACCAAGCAAGGGTCAGTGGTGTGTGTTCTAAATTTGCCTAGCTGGCCATAATTATGTAAACATTGAGTTAACACTTGCACAAACAGAGTTGATTTTGTGAAAACATAAGGAATATTTTTAAAGACAATAAAGTAAAGTAAGTGAAGTCGCTCAGTTGTGTCCGACTCTTTGCGACCCCACGGACTGTAGCCCACCAGGTTCCTCCCTCCATGGGGTTCTCCAGGTAAGAGCACTGGAGTGGGTTGCCATTTCCTTCTCCAGGGGATCTTCCCAACCCAGGGATCGAACCCAGGTCTCTCACATTCCAGGCAGACATTTTAACCTCTGAGCCACCAGGGAAGCCCAAAGACAATAAAGCTGAGTATCAAATTGCCTTTTGGATGAGGTTTGAGATAAATTAGAAAGATGGTGGAGGGTGGAATTTATGAAATTCTAGATTGATTGTACAGACATCTTGCTGTATAATTATCTTAAATTGTNTGGAGTGGGTTGCCATTTCCTTCTCCAGGGGATCTTCCCAACCCAGGGATCGAACCCAGGTCTCTCACATTCCAGGCAGACGCTTTAACCTCTGAGCCACCAGGGAAGCCCGAAGACAATAAAGCTGAGTATCAAATTGCCTTTTGGATGAGGTTTGAGATAAATTAGAAAAATGGTGGAGGGTGGAATTTATGAAATTCTAGATTGATTGTGCAGACATCTTGCTTTATAATTATCTTAAATTGTTGTGCCAGTTAAAAACAACAAACTAAAAGTGTGCATTCTGTACTCTGAGTTTTGGGTGTGGTTCATGCAAGAAGGATTACTTAGAACTTCAGTCACTGGCAGGTCCAGTGAAAAGAAAAGTCAAAGTAAAGTTCCTCCATATAGACTAACATAGGTAAACAAACATTTTAAGTTAAAATGGAAAGGATTCAAATATGTATTTTTCATGATGTCCTCTCTTGATGTTTTGATTTCCCTGGTGGCTCAGAGGTTAAAGCGTCTGCCTAGAATGCGGGAGACCCNGGGAAGGCATGGCAACCCACTATAGGATTCTTGCCTGGAGAATCCCGTGGATGGAGGAGCCTGGCGGGCTACAGTCCATAGAGTTGCAAAGAGTTGGGCATGACTGAGCAAGCACTGGCTCAACAGCAAGGCAGGAAGGCAGAAGTGCAGAGTGAGTCTGAGAGATAAAACTATGGGTCAGAGGCTGGGATGCAGGTGTTAACCAAGACAGACCTAATGCGAATGGGAAAATGTCAATTCAGACCAAATTCTGGCTAACATATAGCTTAATCTACTCTTGTTGGGTCAGAATCAGTAGCTTAAAGAGCCTTGACTGAATGAAAGACAGGCAGATATAGAAACAGGAAGGAAGGAAATTACTTAAGATGTATTCTCATTAGAAAAAACTGAAAATATTCAAGGAAATTTTTAAAAAGAGAGAAAAAGAAAATTTACTATAGCTTCCACCTTTTAAAGAAAACCACAGTTAACATTTTTGTGTATTTCCTTTCAATCCTTTTTACCTCTAGGTGAAAGATTTAACATACTTCTATGCAGATGTGCCAAAAAATAAACAGAGTTTAGAGTCCAGCTTATTATTTTCAATGTAACATCAGCATATTCTGTATTAAAAAATTCTTTATAAACATTCTTTTGTTTTCTACCTGGTGCTATCACTTGTGTACAGTTACTTACTTTTCCCTTTTATTAGACTTCAGACGATTAATGTTTAGAATTTTTTAGCTGGTATTCTCTGATGTTTATTGCTTTTTCCTCTTCAGTTTAGGGCTTGTTCTTCACAGATAACCCCAAGGTGGAATTCTGGGGTTAAAGGTTAAAGACTGGTTTTGATCTTTGACACACATCACCAAATTGTTTTCACTTCCTTAGCAGTGTCTAAGGGTACACTTTTCACCATATTATTCTACACATTGAGTACTGTCATAAAAATAAAAGACAAAAATAAAAATTAGGCAGAAAATGACACTGTATTGTTTGAAAAATTGCACGTCTTTGATTCACATAAGCCAGATATTTTTCCATAAGATGATTAGTCATTTGCATATGCTCTTTTGGGGGTTTTTCTATGAACCTCCTTTGTCCATTCATCTTTTGAGATCCTTTCCCTTTTCTTATTTTGAAATAGATACTGTACATATGAAAGAGTATCTAGAACATATGAACAGTTTAAAGATTAATTGTCCAGTGAGTCGGACACGACTGAAGCGACGTAGCACGCACGCATACAGTGAGTGCCCGGGCAACCGTGGCTCACGTTAAGGACATTGCCTCCAAAACATGCCCCCCTTGACCACCACCTTCTTCCCCACTGTGTCCTATGCACCGCCATCCTTGGTTAACACGGTCCTGACTTTTGATGAACTGTTCCCTTGCTTTTCGTAATATTTTTATTACCTGCATGGACATTCATAATCAATTGACTTCAGTGGTGCCTGGTTTTGAACTTTACGAAGTGGAAATTTATTCTGAACTCATGACTAGTTTATTTTGCTCCGCATTTTGTTTGCAAGATTTATTCATGTTGCTGTGTGAAGCTGTAGTTTATCATAATATTATTTCCATTTGTTTCAGTAACTTTACATACAATAGAAAGTTTTGTTTCTATCACATTTGAGACAAATATGTTTTTCCAGTTTTTAAAAATTCTTTGTAATTTTGGCTGTATTTCAACATCAGACAGTGCAGACAGGTTTATATAGTGAAATCCATCTTTTCCTTTATGATGCCTTTCATTCCTATGAAACATAGATGGCCCTTTCCCTCCATGGTGTTGATAAATATTTGTTCATATTTTAGCTCTTTCACACTTTGATTTCTTTCTTTTTTGAGAAAAAAAAGTTAATGCTTTAATCCATAGGTGTTTATTTTGGTTTATGGGCTGATTTAACATCTAGATTGATTTTTCCTCTAAGTAGGTAACTGCTTACTGAGTAATCCTTTCCAACACTAATTTGTGCTGTTTTCTTTGTGTAGCAGGAAGGAAGCAGAGTTGGATTTACGGGTGAAAAAGCAAATGTATCCAGGAATAGTGTTGGTCAGAGGGGGCNTCTAAGTAGGTAACTGCTTACTGAGTAATCCTTTCCAACACTAATTTGTGCTGTTTTCTTTGTGTAGCAGGAAGGAAGCAGAGTTGGATTTACGGGTGAAAAAGCAAATGTATCCAGGAATAGTGTTGGTCAGAGGGGGCGTGATTTAGCATCCCAGGGAGTAAAGCAGGGCTTCTCAGAAGAGGTGATAATTAGGGGTTACTTTTGGAGCCAATAGGAGCCTATAAAAAGAAAGCAGGAGTGGAGGAAGATGAGGGAAGATTTCAGACAGAGGAAACTGACAGTGAAAGGTAGTTGGTGGTTATAAGCTTGAGCAACTCGAAAATCAGACAAACCCAGCTCTTCAACTGATGAGCTCTATGACCTTCTGCAATGTACTTGACCTTTCTGTGCCCTAGTTTATTCATCCAGAAAATGGGGATAAATAGGTTCTATATCATAAGATTATCACGTGTGTGCTTAGCTGCTCACTCGTGTCCAACTCTGCCACACCATGGACGTAGCCCGTCAGGCTCCTCTGTTCATGGGATTTTCCAGGCCAGAATACTGGAGTGGGTTGCCATTCCCTTCCCCAGGGGATCTTTCTGACCCAGAGATTGAATCTGGGTCTCCTGCTTTGAAGGTGGATCCTTGACTGTCTGAGCCACTGGAGAAGCTCATAAGTAATTATAAGTACAGTATATATTATAATATAATATATGTAAAATACTTAACATAGTACTCAGTATATCCTGAACATACAAGAAATTTTGCCGCTAATAGTATTTAAATATTAGACACTGTCATAACCCTCTTGCTTGTTACTAGGTTTGAGGATACATGTCAGACAATATGTATTTGCTGAATGAATGAATGAAAACAGAAACTTGAAACTTCAAGATATCTTCAGGAATAGGGAACTAATTTGGTGATGCTTGAATAAAATTTGTGAGGAAGTAAGTGGCAGGGGACTTGCTTTTTTATGTTGTGGACGATAGGAGACACTGCTAAGTCACTTCAGTCGTGTCCGACTCTGTGCGACCCCAGAGACAGCAGCCCACCAGGCTCCCCCGTCCCTGGGATTCTCCAGCAAGAACACTGGAGTGGGTTCCCATTTCCTTTTCCAATGCATAAAAGTGGAAGTGAAGTCGCTCAGTCGTGTCCGACTCTTAGTGACCCCATGGACTGCAGCCCACCAGGCTCCTCTGTCCATAGGATTTTCCAGGCAAGAGTACTGGAGTGGGTGCCATTGCCTTCTCTTAGGAGACACTAGATGGCTTTAAGTAGAAGGGCATAATCAAGAGAAAACAATGGCCTTAGGATCATAGAGTCTGGGTGGAGGCTTTCAAGACCCTAAGCCCACACCCTCTGCCTTGGACAAAACTCTAGGAAGAAGAGGTTTTAACTTTATCTCTTCTTAGAAATAGTCCAAGGTGAAGACATTGTGTCCCTAGATGCCTTCAATAGACCATTTCAGGTAAGCTCTTATGTAGGATGTTCTTGATTTCTAAGGGAATTTCCTATCTTTCTGGGGTAAAGTTTGTTAGCTGCCCCTGTTCCTCCTCTTCCTTGGTGACAGAGAACCCAATTTTTAGCAGGGCCCTTGGCTGTCTGGAATTAGCACTACATTTCCTGGTTTCCTTTCTGGCTTACTGTGACCACGTGACTGGCCAAAGGAATGTTAACTAAAGTGTCATGTGGGATTTCCAGGATCTATTCTTAATAGTAAGGGACGTGGCTTCTTCTTTACTCTGCTGAACAGAGGGCAGATACGATGTCTGGCGCTTAAGCAGCCACGTGGGAAACGGAACTGTAGGCCAGGTATTGTTGTTAGCCATGGCCTGTCTTCCTCCAGAATCTGCTTATGTGAGAATTATGCTTCTGTCATTGTTATTTTGTCATTTCTGTCATTTGCAGCTGCACTCAAATGAAACAAATACCGATTCATATCTATGTGCTTGAATCATTGCAGCATTTCCCTCTCTCTGTATATATTATACATAAAAACCTCTTCTCCAATAGAAGGCTAGAATTACTAAATTTTTCCTCTTCTTGTAGTGTTAAATTCTATATATCACCTTTTTAAGCCTATTCACCCACATTGCTTTTCTTCTGCTATGCAGTACTTTCTATTTGGCTTCCTGAAATGTTTCCATGTTCTTCCTTTAGGCATTTCCCCAGAATGGGATTCAGTTCAGTTCAGTCGCTCAGTTGTGTCTGACTCTTTGCAATCCCATGAATCGCAGCATGCCAGGCCTCCCTGTCCATCACCAACTCCCAGAGTTCACTCAAACTCATGTCCTTCGAGTTGGTGATGCCGTCCAGTCATCTCATCCTCTGTTGTCCCCTTCTCCTCCTGCTCCCAATCCCTCCCAGCATCAAGGTCTTTTCCAATGAGTCAACTCTTCACATGAGGTGGCCAAAATACTGGAGTTTCAGCTTTAGCATCAGTCCATCCAAAGAACACCTAGGACTGATCTTCTTTAGAATGGACTGGTTGGATCTCCTTGCAGTCCAAGGGACTCTCAAGAGTCTTCTCCAATACCATAGTTCAAAAGCATCAATTCTTAGGCACTCAGCTTTCCTTATAGTCCTACTCTCATATCAATACATGACCACAGGAAAAACCATAGCCTTGACTAGATGGACCTCTGTTGGCAAAGTAATATCTCTGCTTTTGAATATGCTGTCTAGGTTGGTCATGACTTTCCTTCCAAGGAGTAAGCATCTTTTAATTTCATGGCTGCAGTCACCATCTGCAGTGATTTTGGAGCCTCCAAGAAAATAAAGTCTGACACTGTTTCCCCATCTATTTCCCATGTAGTGATGGGACTGGATGCCATGATGTTCATTTTCTGAATGTTGAGCTTAAGCCACCTTTTTCACTCTCCTCTTTCACTTTCATCAAGAGGCTTTTTAGCTCCTCTTCACTTTCTGCCATAAGGGTGATGTCATCTGCATATCTGAGGTGATTGATATTTCTCCCAGCAATCTTGATTCCAGCTTGTGCTTCTTCCAGCCCGGTGTTTCTCATGATGTACTCTGCATAGAAGTTAAATAAGCAGGGTGACAATATATAGCCTTGACGTACTCCTTTTCCCATTTGGAACCAGTCTGTTGTTCTATGTCCACTTCTAACTGTTGCTTGTGATTAGTTCTATATAAAATGGAGAATTGCTTGGTACCGTGCTCAATATAGATTCACTTTATTTCTTTATTCCAGAATGGTGCTGGCATCTTTCAGTTATTTTTCAAGTGAGCATTATAATTGTTAAGAAAATAAGATTTTATTTTCTCATGGCTAATTTGCTCATTTTAAACTTATGTGCCTTCAGAGTCAGTAAAACAAATCTGATCCAGAGGATCACTCCAAACTTGGTTCCCTGTTTGAAAAGAGCTTAAGACACAGAGCACAGTCATGATAATACTGTGGAGAGGGCGGGGAAAATGCAAAAGCTGGACAGGAAACAGTGACGTGCTGGTGATTAGCTCTGGGTATCTGACTCATTAACATGATTTTTTTTAAGTAGGTGTAAATTGATGCTTTGTTCTGAGAACAATGTATTTGTTCTGAGCATCAAATAGTTATGTTTGCATTTCAGTGGGAACTGCAGTTCAGACGTGGATTTAGGAAATAAATATCAAATGGAAAATGAATATCAAATGGAAAATGAATAGTAGCTCAGAGAAGTAACTTGGTTGTTTCTCAGGAAACCTGAGTGGGTCACAGGATCTATTAAAATGAACTGTCTTGGTGGATAAGTAAGGATGTTGTACTTTGCTTGCTGATTTTTCTTCTTTTTTTTTTTTTGGATTGGGTTGTTTATTTGGTTTATATGCCCACTGGATGGGTTTCCCAGTGGTAAAGAACCTGTCTGCCAATTCAGGAAACATAAGAGATGTGGGTTCGATCCCTGGGTTGGGAAGATTCCCCCCTGCATGGCAACCCACTCCAGTATTCTTGCCTGGAGAACCCCATGGACAGAGGAGCCTGACAGGCTTCAGTCTATTGCATCGCAAAGAGTTTGACAGGACTGAAGTAACTTAGCACACACACATGCCCACTGGATAGGATTATTTTTTTAAGCATCAGAGTAAATACTGATTCACATCAATAGATAAGTTAAAGAAGATGGGAGAGTTGAGAGTGGTATAGCAGCAAGAACATAAAGTTTGGAGTAAGGAACATCTGATTCATAGTTCTACTTGTGTAACTTAAAAGCCACATGACTTTGAACAATCTATTTATATCTCTGCATCTTAATTAACTCATCTATAAAATGGAAAAAGTCATACCTTCTCCCAGTGTTGTTCTGGATAATTTGTCTTCAGTGTTACTAAAGTTACTAAAGAATATGAGTACTGGCCATACTGTGCCTCCTGATCTTACACTACCTGGGACACAGTAAACACTCTCCACCTGTTGAGTAAAGGCTTGGAAAATATGTGTCCACATTGGAGTACATTCTGGGTACTTTCCTGTAGACTGCAGTTCCCACAAAACAGATGAAGTGGGCTGAATGGCTGTGTTGGAAAGGAAGGGGTCTGGGGGTCGACCAAGGAGTTGGGTGCGAGGCAGGATGTGTGTGTGTGGATGTGTGTGTGTGTGTGCATGGAAAAACCCCAAGCTCATCAAAGACTTCTGCTGTGCTTTGGTATTTCACTCACATAAGGAAATGTCAACAGAGGCTCTGTTTGTGTTACGACTTTTAAAAGCTATCCGCCTATTTCAGGTATCAGGTTGTTTATAGTTCTGACATTGGCTATCTCCCAGGGAGAGAGATAAACCCTCTCAGGTGCAACATCAGAGTGTTTCGATTTTTACTCCTGATTCCCAGCCAGGACAAATAAACCTGGGTAATTAAATGGGGCCAACAGGTTGTACACAAGCTGGCCTCCTTCATGGAAATAAGAGGCAAGGAGCTCACTCTCTCCCAAACTGACAGATTGGTGTTACCCCCATATTTTACCCTCGCACGAGAATTTGTGCAGATCGCTTCGGAAGGTTACTTTATACAAACACTGTGTTAAGGTGATACCTTTTATTGCACATCTGCTGAACTCAGCACCTGTGAACCACAAGCTCTAGGTATTCTGGATGTTTAAAGCACACAGATTTCACAGGTACACATTGACTGAAATTCATAGCCCTGTGTTGGCTCTAAACCAACAGTTTATCAGGCATCTTGAGTATATGTGGAACCATTTTCTTCACCTATGTCTTCCATCCTATGCTCTGCTTAAGAAGATGAAATGGAACATGGCATAAGAAAATTTTATTTAAAGGCAATTTTTAAAAAGGCAAGGTGCTCTCCACATGTCAGAATAATCACACACTGATTTACTTAACTGCCTATAGTAACCGACAACTTGGCCCCGAATGCAAAAGCCCCTTGGCAAAAAGCTCTCTAGAATTAAAACTCCCTCTCCCCTGCCACTTTTTTTTTTTTTTTAACTTTACCTTGACAGTCAAGCTCACTTAGGGCTTTTGCTTTGTCTGTTTTTTGATTCCTGGTTCTTTTGGGATTTCAGTGTATCAAGCTGGGTTCTCACCTCTTATTTTATAGAATTTCTGTCTTCACTGCATCTATATCCTGGCTCAGAAGTCAGAGTTCTGAAGTGTGAGATTACCATCCTATCTGAACTGTGGGTAACAGTGTGTCTAAGAAAGGAAATCACATTTGTTCTGTTTTTGTGGCTTTCCACCAATCATTTGATATAGTTCATTTGTTTTATTCACTGAAAGAAAATGTGGAGTAAATGTATGTGTTCTTCTGTGGGTTCTTACGGTTCAGGGAAAGGAGATTGTTTTCTCAATTACTTCTCATAATTAAAATGCAAAAATGTTGAAGATACAACAGATAAGAAGGTAAAGTTTTAATGGCTGTCTTACAGCAGAGACTCTAGATGTTTGATTTAAACGTTGATTGACTTACTGAGGTGTGAATCAGTAGCTATGAATGATATTCAATCATTTATTCAAAAGTATTTAATTATGGCGCACACCTAAGTGTCTTGTAAATTAGTTAAGAGCCACTCAACATAGCTCTAGTTTGAAAAGTCTTTTGAGAATAGTACTCAACAGTCAGAATTTGTGGTCCATTTTTAATGGCTCCTTGTGTGGATCCCATACAAGAGTTATAAACTGAATCATCAGTTTCTCTCAATCCCTGAGGCACAGATAGCTCTGCTTTGGGGATCCTTTGAGTGGAGGGATGCTAGGGGGAAAGATGTGCTCTCACACCTTTGGAGACCACAACTGTCACCCACAAGGGTGTCAGTATGCCGGTGGCCACCTCAGAAAGTGGCTGCAGACCCCGTGCGGACAGTTTGTGACCACTCTTCCTGAGGGGGTGGACGTGGGGGTTAAGGAGACTTTCTAGGGTCAGTATGTGGGCAAGAACCAGTGAAAGTTGTGTCCTTATCGTTAATGTGGCCATAGATTGGNTAAGTAGAAAGCACTGCCTCCAGCATTAGTGTGAATGGTACAAAGGACAAAAGTCTGAGCATCCAGGTCAGTGTTGTAAATTAGAGAATAAGTGATAGCTTCTATTGAGACCAGAGAGGCAAGGGTAAGGATGGGGACTTGCATTAAAGCCACTCAGATACTGTGTGACCTAAGGAAAGTTATTTTCATCTAAGATCTTTTCCCGCTTTAAAAACAAAGATAGTGGTACCTACCAACAAGGTTGAATCTCCCCAGGTGGTGCTAGTGGTGAGGAACCCACCTGCAAGTACAGGAGACATAAGAGATGCCAGTTCAGTCCCTGGATCAGGAACATCCCCTGGAGGAGGGCATGGCAACCACCTTCATTATCTTGCCTGGAGAATCCCATGGACAGAGGAGCCTGGTGGGCTGCAGTCCTTGAGGTCACCAAGAGTTGGGCAAGACTAAGGCGACATGGCATGCATGCACCATCAGGATTACTTTGAGGAGTAAATGGAAGAATCTCTGTGAAAGCACTAGGCACATAGTACATGTTCAATGCCTATGATTTCTTTTAAAGTGTATTATTTGTTAGGAATTGGGTAGTAATTTACTGGGAACAGGATGGAAAGCCCAAGGACTTGCAAGGCGCAGGTGTGGAAACAGTAATGGGGAGAACATGATCTTTCTCTCGACAACATGATCTTTCCCATTCAGGAATCTCAGATCTCCTACAAATCTTAAATGCTCTGCTCCAAACCTCATAACAGAAAGAAACCAAGGCCATATGATCAAACTTACCAAAGACAAATGTAAAGTCCTACAGTAAAATTGTATTCAGGTGTCTGTGCTTGCATGCTAAATTGCCTGAGTCATGTCCAACTCTGTGTGACCCCATGGTCTGTAAAGCTCACCAGGCTCCTCAGTCCATGGGATTCTCCAGACAAGAATACCAGAGTGGGTTGCCATGCCCTCCNCCGCTTTAAAAACAAAGATAGTGGTACCTACCAACAAGGTTGAATCTCCCCAGGTGGTGCTAGTGGTGAGGAACCCACCTGCAAGTACAGGAGACATAAGAGATGCCAGTTCAATCCCTGGATCAGGAACATCCCCTGGAGGAGGGCATGGCAACCACCTTCATTATCTTGCCTGGAGAATCCCATGGACAGAGGAGCCTGGTGGGCTGCAGTCCTTGAGGTCACCAAGAGTTGGGCAAGACTAAGGCGACATGGCATGCATGTACCATCAGGATTACTTTGAGGAGTAAATGGAAGAATCTCTGTGAAAGCACTAGGCACATAGTACATGTTCAATGCCTATGATTTCTTTTAAAGTGTATTATTTGTTAGGAATTGGGTAATAATTTACTGGGAACAGGATGGAAAGCCCAAGGACTTGCAAGGCGCAGGTGTGGAAACAGTAATGGGGAGAACATGATCTTTCTCTCGACAACATGATCTTTCCCATTCAGGAATCTCAGATCTCCTACAAATCTTAAATGCTCTGCTCCAAACCTCATAACAGAAAGAAACCAAGGCCATATGATCAAACTTACCAAAGACAAATGTAAAGTCCTACAGTAAAATTGTATTCAGGTGTCTGTGCTTGCATGCTAAATTGCCTGAGTCATGTCCAACTCTGTGTGACCCCATGGACTGTAAAGCTCACCAGGCTCCTCAGTCCATGGGATTCTCCAGACAAGAATACCAGAGTGGGTTGCCATGCCCTCCTCCAGGGGATCTTCCCTACCCAGGGATCGAACCTGTATCTCTTGTGTCTCCTGCACTGGCAGGCAGGTTCTTTACCACTAGCACCACCTGGGAAGATTAAAGATAAGATTTAACCAAGAGCAATATGGGCTTCCCTGGTTGCTCAGATGGTAAAGAATCTGCCTGCAATGCAGGAGGTCCAAGTTCAGTCCCTGGGTTGGGAAGATTCCCTAAGAAGGGAATGGAAACCTACTCCAGTATTCTTGCCTGGAGAATTCCATGGGACTGCAAAGAGTCGGACATGACCGAGCAACTAATACTTTCAATTGAGCTAAAAACAATTTGATCAACAGCACTTTGGTTGACATAATGGTGTGGTTGAAACTGATAATCCCTGGTCATGGATTTTCGAAGCGTTGGGCATTTCAGTGATTAATTTGCAGCCAATTAATCTTACTCTGGCTTGATTTTTAAGGGACTGGAACAATCTCTTAGTATTTGAATTGTTTATAGTTTTGCAATATGGAAATGCAAACTCATTATAGAAAAGTTAGAAAATACAGAGAAGCAGAAGAATAGCAGCAACAAACCCCATCATGTCACCATCCATATGTAACCACTGTTATTACCTTGACTTTCATCATTCCAGTGCCTTCCCTCTGCATTGCATCATCTGACTAAGGAAGAGGGGCTACAAGGCAGGGAGCACTCCACTACCAGGAGATTCTAAGCAGAAGAATGAAAACTTTTCAGAGATATGTGTCATAGAAGGAGTTATTGTATGGGAGGAAGGCTGAATTTTGTAACGTCTAAATTTTTTTCTATATTAGACTTCTAAGAAAGAATTACAATAAATGCCGTTAGAATACACACTTGTGTATTACTCATTTATATTGCATTTGTAGGATTCAGCTGAAAGAGAATTTCTGGAAATTCCAGCTCTGCTTTATAAGCCATTCTGTTGTTTTCTAAAGTATTGGCTCCAATGCCTATATTTGATTTCTGTGCTTGAGTAAACCCACCCACATGCCAGACTGAACCCCAGTGCTTTTGACATTTTCCCTTTTGAACAGCATCCAGCATAATGTAGCTTACTGGAAAAAATCTACACAGTATGACTCAGCCAGTCATGCAAACCTTTTTTGTTTCCCCCCTGTGGAATTTATTTTCTTTTTCTCGGAATGAAACTGGACCACATTATTTAAGGATAAACAAATCTGAAAGTTTTTCCAGTAACATCTTTCTATGCACTGGCTGCTGAAGATTAACTAAAAATTCTTGGTTAAGATCTTGCTTCCTACCTAAACATTTTATTGAAATAGAACTCAGCTTTTCAGTTTCCCTAACTGGGAACAGAAAGCAGAGTCCCATTTCCCAAGAGGAGAGATGATTTCCTTTTCCTTAAGATGTCCCTAAATCATTTAACATAGTGTCATTCACATAGTATAAATTCAACACACTGTAAATCAAACTATGTAAGTTATCATTGCTTCTAAAACGTCTAAGCTACACAGCCTAACAAGATTTGGATTATTCTTCCATCGCCTTCATTCATTTTCTGATAAATTCCAGGAAGAATTCCCAAATGAGTCTATACATTATTAATCCTCACCACTGGAACTCTTATTTTTCAGGAGTTGTTTTTTTATCTGTTTTTAGAATTTTCAGTGGCAATCTACTAGGTGAACTTGCACGTTTGAGAAGTTGTTTAGGTGGGAAAGTCTGACCACTAGATAAGCACTTTTGCAAGCTGTTCACTGGTTTCTTAAGGCTGACTGTATAAAAGGAAGGTCTGGCAGGACTAGAAAGCTTGACATAGAAACAGAAAATGGGAGTGGAGAAAGAAGTAAGTGACAGAACACCTGATCAGTAAGTAACAACAACAGTAGCTCAAAGTATTGTGTTCACTTGTATGTGTTAGAGTCTAGGTGAAGTGGCTTATATTCACTGGCTTGTGTAGCAGTCCTACAAATAAGCATTATCTCCATTTTACAAATGAATAAACTGAGGTTCGGAAGAGTGAAGGGTCTTATACCTGTTGGCAGAACTGAGATTTATGGTTTGTCCCACGATAAAATTCACTTTCTTCCTGTTATGCCATATTATTTCAGATGTGGTGTAAATACAAGCAGAAAAAGATAAAGAATCAGAGGTGAAAAACAGCAAATATAAATAAAACATATTTCTCTTTTATTTGAACAGATTTATTTGAACTTGTGCATGAAATTTGTGGTCGCACAAAAGAAATTGGGTTGAACAGGCAAAGTGGAGGTGGGCTAGGACTGAAATAATACTTCCTGCCTCAGTGAATGACAAGATGCTCGGGCTGAACTTGGCAGTGACCCCTCTGACTCTCTTATGTCTAATTCCTGTAGCTGATCAGCTGTTTTCTTCCCTAAAATTCTCTAGAATATGTTCATCTTGAATGGGGTCTTCAACAATGCCTATACATATGATGACATTGTGAAACTAACAAAATGGTACTTTTGTTAACAAAACATCTGGCTTATAAATAAAAAAAAGGATCCCTTTCCTCCCCTGGTCTGTCCCACAATACCTGGCCAGCAGACCACAGTGATTTTTAGCAACCACTTACCCCTTGGAAGAATGTTCTGTGCAGGGCATAACCTGCATGGCCTTATGGTGTAGCCTGGGGCGTGTTCTTTTCCATCTCCATTATCTTCCCCATGCTTCTAGCTGATTTCAGGTGACCTCCCTCGCCTGCAGTGGCTTGGAGCAGGGCTTGGGCTCCCAGCCGGGGAATGGGCTGAGGTCACAGCAGTGAAAGCACCAGATCCTAGCCACTAGACCAGTGGACAGTGACAAGGGCCCTGGCCCTTTAGCTTTGCAGAAAAGAATTCCCACAAAGGTGGAAAGTAGTGAAACAAGTAAAGTATTTATTAAGAGGAGAAAAAGTACAGTATGTGTGGAAAGACACCTGGGCAGACTCAGAGTCCCTGAGTTGCACCCCTGTGGCAGTTTGAATTACTTTTATGGGGTTTTTCTAATGGGTTTTCCTATAACCAATCATTTGCTTTGCTTGGTTCACAGTCCACATTTGGTAGATCTCAGGATCCTTCCACGTGTGTGTACGCATCTCTTAGCCAAGATGGATTTTACTGAAAAGGTGTATGGGTAGGAAACATCCCTTGACATGACTCCCTTTTAACCTCCAAGGAGCCCTTCTGGCGCATGTGTGGTCGGGGAGGTCTTCTGACTTCGGGAATAAGAAATGTGTGGTCTGGGCAGAGCCCAACCTTCTTCCTTAATTGTCCTATTCTTGCCTTGGAGTTTCAGTCCAGAGGGAATGAATGTCCAATTGCTTCACCCTGGGTGGCGGTGGGGGAGGGGCCCATCTTTTCCTGCCTCATGGTCACCATCATTTCCTCCCCGCAGCCTTCTTCCTGCCTCCCCTAGCCTTCCTTCCTTCAGTGCTAATTTGCTTTCTAAGTTACAGCTGTCATCAGGTCGCCCCACCAGCATCACTACCATACATCCTCTTTGTCTTCATTATGAAGTCTGAACTTTCTGGAATAGCAAATACACCATTCTTTACCTGACTCTGGCTTTTCTCCTTTATTCTCTTACCCCTCTCCCCATGCAGTTCAAATGGATCAAACCACCTCATCTTTGATATCTTTGTGCCTTGAAAACCAAAAGCTGGTTCTTTGAGAAGGTAAATAAAATTGATGAACAGACTCATCAAGAAACAAAGGGAGAAAAATCAAATCAATAAAATTAGAAATGAAAATGGAGACATCACAACAGACAACCCAGAAATACAAAGGATCATAAGAGACTATTATCAGCAACTATATGCCAATAAAATGGACAACTTGGAAGAAATGGACAAATTCTTAGAAAAGTACAACTTTCCAAAACGGAATGAGGAAGAAACAGAAAATCTTAACAGACCCATCACAAGCACGGAAATTGAATACCCTTTTTAATCCTGGCCTTGGGCTCTTTGTGGCTTCCCCTGTGACTCAGCTGGTAAAGAATCTGCCTGCAATGCAGGAGAACTGGGTTTGATCCCTGGGTTGGGAAGATACCCTGGAGAAGGGAAAGGCTACCCACTCCAGTATTCTGGCCTGGAGAATTCCATGGACTGTAAAGTCCATGGGGTCTCAAAGAGTCAGACAGGACTGAGCGACTTTCACTTTCACACTTGGGCCCTTTATCTGGCATATTCAGAGCTCAGCTCAAACGTTGTCTCTGGGAAACCTTTCTGACCCCATGAGCCTAAGCTCAGTGTCCCTCTGGCTCACAGTTCCTTTGCTCGCTCTGCACTGTAATGCTTTAGGTACTGTGCTGTGATTGTCTGCCTCTGACTTTCCTACAAGTCAGTCAACTTCTCCAGGAGAGGAGCAATATTTTATTCACTCTTTCAGTCCAGGCATCTACTCAAGTACTTGACTCACCTGTCAACTGGTAGCATAATTTGCTGTTGAGTGCANATCCAGGTCAGTGTTGTAAATCAGAGAATAAGTGATAGCATCTATTGAGACCAGAGAGGCAAGGGTAAGGATGGGGACTTGCATTAAAGCCACTCAGATACTGTGTGACCTAAGGAAAGTTATTTTCATCTAAGATCTTTTCCCGCTTTAAAAACAAAGATAGTGGTACCTACCAACAAGGTTGAATCTCCCCAGGTGGTGCTAGTGGTGAGGAACCCACCTGCAAGTACAGGAGACATAAGAGATGCCAGTTCAGTCCCTGGATCAGGAACATCCCCTGGAGGAGGGCATGGCAACCACCTTCATTATCTTGCCTGGAGAATCCCATGGACAGAGGAGCCTGGTGGGCTGCAGTCCTTGAGGTCACCAAGAGTTGGACAAGACTAAGGCGACATGGCATGCATGCACCATCAGGATTACTTTGAGGAGTAAATGGAAGAATCTCTGTGAAAGCACTAGGCACATAGTACATGTTCAATGCCTATGATTTCTTTTAAAGTGTATTATTTGTTAGGAATTGGGTAGTAATTTACTGGGAACAGGATGGAAAGCCCAAGGACTTGCAAGGCGCAGGTGTGGAAACAGTAATGGGGAGAACATGATCTTTCTCTCGACAACATGATCTTTCCCATTCAGGAATCTCAGATCTCCTACAAATCTTAAATGCTCTGCTCCAAACCTCATAACAGAAAGAAACCAAGGCCATATGATCAAACTTACCAAAGACAAATGTAAAGTCCTACAGTAAAATTGTATTCAGGTGTCTGTGCTTGCATGCTAAATTGCCTGAGTCATGTCCAACTCTGTGTGACCCCATGGACTGTAAAGCTCACCAGGCTCCTCAGTCCATGGGATTCTCCAGACAAGAATACCAGAGTGGGTTGCCATGCCCTCCTCCAGGGGATCTTCCCTACCCAGGGATCGAACCTGTATCTCTTGTGTCTCCTGCACTGGCAGGCAGGTTCTTTACCACTAGCACCACCTGGGAAGATTAAAGATAAGATTTAACCAAGAGCAATATGGGCTTCCCTGGTTGCTCAGATGGTAAAGAATCTGCCTGCAATGCAGGAGGTCCAAGTTCAGTCCCTGGGTTGGGAAGATTCCCTAAGAAGGGAATGGAAACCTACTCCAGTATTCTTGCCTGGAGAATTCCATGGGACTGCAAAGAGTCGGACATGACCGAGCAACTAATACTTTCAATTGAGCTAAAAACAATTTGATCAACAGCACTTTGGTTGACATAATGGTGTGGTTGAAACTGATAATCCCTGGTCATGGATTTTCGAAGCGTTGGGCATTTCAGTGATTAATTTGCAGCCAATTAATCTTACTCTGGCTTGATTTTTAAGGGACTGGAACAATCTCTTAGTATTTGAATTGTTTATAGTTTTGCAATATGGAAATGCAAACTCATTATAGAAAAGTTAGAAAATACAGAGAAGCAGAAGAATAGCAGCAACAAACCCCATCATGTCACCATCCATATGTAACCACTGTTATTACCTTGACTTTCATCATTCCAGTGCCTTCCCTCTGCATTGCATCATCTGACTAAGGAAGAGGGGCTACAAGGCAGGGAGCACTCCACTACCAGGAGATTCTAAGCAGAAGAATGAAAACTTTTCAGAGATATGTGTCATAGAAGGAGTTATTGTATGGGAGGAAGGCTGAATTTTGTAACGTCTAAATTTTTTTCTATATTAGACTTCTAAGAAAGAATTACAATAAATGCCGTTAGAATACACACTTGTGTATTACTCATTTATATTGCATTTGTAGGATTCAGCTGAAAGAGAATTTCTGGAAATTCCAGCTCTGCTTTATAAGCCATTCTGTTGTTTTCTAAAGTATTGGCTCCAATGCCTATATTTGATTTCTGTGCTTGAGTAAACCCACCCACATGCCAGACTGAACCCCAGTGCGTTTGACATTTTCCCTTTTGAACAGCATCCAGCATAATGTAGCTTACTGGAAAAAATCTACACAGTATGACTCAGCCAGTCATGCAAACCTTTTTTGTTTCCCCCCTGTGGAATTTATTTTCTTTTTCTCGGAATGAAACTGGACCACATTATTTAAGGATAAACAAATCTGAAAGTTTTTCCAGTAACATCTTTCTATGCACTGGCTGCTGAAGATTAACTAAAAATTCTTGGTTAAGATCTTGCTTCCTACCTAAACATTTTATTGAAATAGAACTCAGCTTTTCAGTTTCCCTAACTGGGAACAGAAAGCAGAGTCCCATTTCCCAAGAGGAGAGATGATTTCCTTTTCCTTAAGATGTCCCTAAATCATTTAACATAGTGTCATTCACATAGTATAAATTCAACACACTGTAAATCAAACTATGTAAGTTATCATTGCTTCTAAAACGTCTAAGCTACACAGCCTAACAAGATTTGGATTATTCTTCCATCGCCTTCATTCATTTTCTGATAAATTCCAGGAAGAATTCCCAAATGAGTCTATACATTATTAATCCTCACCACTGGAACTCTTATTTTTCAGGAGTTGTTTTTTTATCTGTTTTTAGAATTTTCAGTGGCAATCTACTAGGTGAACTTGCACGTTTGAGAAGTTGTTTAGGTGGGAAAGTCTGACCACTAGATAAGCACTTTTGCAAGCTGTTCACTGGTTTCTTAAGGCTGACTGTATAAAAGGAAGGTCTGGCAGGACTAGAAAGCTTGACATAGAAACAGAAAATGGGAGTGGAGAAAGAAGTAAGTGACAGAACACCTGATCAGTAAGTAACAACAACAGTAGCTCAAAGTATTGTGTTCACTTGTATGTGTTAGAGTCTAGGTGAAGTGGCTTATATTCACTGGCTTGTGTAGCAGTCCTACAAATAAGCATTATCTCCATTTTACAAATGAATAAACTGAGGTTCGGAAGAGTGAAGGGTCTTATACCTGTTGGCAGAACTGAGATTTATGGTTTGTCCCACGATAAAATTCACTTTCTTCCTGTTATGCCATATTATTTCAGATATGGTGTAAATACAAGCAGAAAAAGATAAAGAATCAGAGGTGAAAAACAGCAAATATAAATAAAACATATTTCTCTTTTATTTGAACAGATTTATTTGAACTTGTGCATGAAATTTGTGGTCGCACAAAAGAAATTGGGTTGAACAGGCAAAGTGGAGGTGGGCTAGGACTGAAATAATACTTCCTGCCTCAGTGAATGACAAGATGCTCGGGCTGAACTTGGCAGTGACCCCTCTGACTCTCTTATGTCTAATTCCTGTAGCTGATCAGCTGTTTTCTTCCCTAAAATTCTCTAGAATATGTTCATCTTGAATGGGGTCTTCAACAATGCCTATACATATGATGACATTGTGAAACTAACAAAATGGTACTTTTGTTAACAAAACATCTGGCTTATAAATAAAAAAAAGGATCCCTTTCCTCCCCTGGTCTGTCCCACAATACCTGGCCAGCAGACCACAGTGATTTTTAGCAACCACTTACCCCTTGGAAGAATGTTCTGTGCAGGGCATAACCTGCATGGCCTTATGGTGTAGCCTGGGGCGTGTTCTTTTCCATCTCCATTATCTTCCCCATGCTTCTAGCTGATTTCAGGTGACCTCCCTCGCCTGCAGTGGCTTGGAGCAGGGCTTGGGCTCCCAGCCGGGGAATGGGCTGAGGTCACAGCAGTGAAAGCACCAGATCCTAGCCACTAGACCAGTGGACAGTGACAAGGGCCCTGGCCCTTTAGCTTTGCAGAAAAGAATTCCCACAAAGGTGGAAAGTAGTGAAACAAGTAAAGTATTTATTAAGAGGAGAAAAAGTACAGTATGTGTGGAAAGACACCTGGGCAGACTCAGAGTCCCTGAGTTGCACCCCTGTGGCAGTTTGAATTACTTTTATGGGGTTTTTCTAATGGGTTTTCCTATAACCAATCATTTGCTTTGCTTGGTTCACAGTCCACATTTGGTAGATCTCAGGATCCTTCCACGTGTGTGTACGCATCTCTTAGCCAAGATGGATTTTACTGAAAAGGTGTATGGGTAGGAAACATCCCTTGACATGACTCCCTTTTAACCTCCAAGGAGCCCTTCTGGCGCATGTGTGGTCGGGGAGGTCTTCTGACTTCGGGAATAAGAAATGTGTGGTCTGGGCAGAGCCCAACCTTCTTCCTTAATTGTCCTATTCTTGCCTTGGAGTTTCAGTCCAGAGGGAATGAATGTCCAATTGCTTCACCCTGGGTGGCAGTGGGGGAGGGGCCCATCTTTTCCTGCCTCATGGTCACCATCATTTCCTCCCCGCAGCCTTCTTCCTGCCTCCCCTAGCCTTCCTTCCTTCAGTGCTAATTTGCTTTCTAAGTTACAGCTGTCATCAGGTCGCCCCACCAGCATCACTACCATACATCCTCTTTGTCTTCATTATGAAGTCTGAACTTTCTGGAATAGCAAATACACCATTCTTTACCTGACTCTGGCTTTTCTCCTTTATTCTCTTACCCCTCTCCCCATGCAGTTCAAATGGATCAAACCACCTCATCTTTGATATCTTTGTGCCTTGAAAACCAAAAGCTGGTTCTTTGAGAAGGTAAATAAAATTGATGAACAGACTCATCAAGAAACAAAGGGAGAAAAATCAAATCAATAAAATTAGAAATGAAAATGGAGACATCACAACAGACAACCCAGAAATACAAAGGATCATAAGAGACTATTATCAGCAACTATATGCCAATAAAATGGACAACTTGGAAGAAATGGACAAATTCTTAGAAAAGTACAACTTTCCAAAACGGAATGAGGAAGAAACAGAAAATCTTAACAGACCCATCACAAGCACGGAAATTGAATACCCTTTTTAATCCTGGCCTTGGGCTCTTTGTGGCTTCCCCTGTGACTCAGCTGGTAAAGAATCTGCCTGCAATGCAGGAGAACTGGGTTTGATCCCTGGGTTGGGAAGATACCCTGGAGAAGGGAAAGGCTACCCACTCCAGTATTCTGGCCTGGAGAATTCCATGGACTGTAAAGTCCATGGGGTCTCAAAGAGTCAGACAGGACTGAGCGACTTTCACTTTCACACTTGGGCCCTTTATCTGGCATATTCAGAGCTCAGCTCAAACGTTGTCTCTGGGAAACCTTTCTGACCCCATGAGCCTAAGCTCAGTGTCCCTCTGGCTCACAGTTCCTTTGCTCGCTCTGCACTGTAATGCTTTAGGTACTGTGCTGTGATTGTCTGCCTCTGACTTTCCTACAAGTCAGTCAACTTCTCCAGGAGAGGAGCAATATTTTATTCACTCTTTCAGTCCAGGCATCTACTCAAGTACTTGACTCACCTGTCAACTGGTAGCATAATTTGCTGTTGAGTGCATGCAAAATCATTTTGTTAGCTGTTCCAGAAAATGTTAACATAAGGATGGGGGGAGAAGAGTGAAAAGGCAACCAATTTCTGGCTTTAAGCTCTTTGGTGCTTCTGTGACAACTTCTCTGGAAGATTCCTAATCCATGAACTTCCCCTTCTTTCTCATTCTGGAATGGAACTGGAATTCCAACTATTTTCTTACACCTGCTTGTCAGTGGTGTAAAGTGACTCTGGCGGAATGTATCAGTTAAGCAAAGAGCAAGCCACTAGAAATAGCCCTGACAGTGTTACTCCAAAAGGGTCTGCATTTGGCAAATGAATGAAATCTGAACTGATCTTTTTTAACGTCTCTTAAGGCCATAAATTGATGGACACGAGTTTGGATGAACTCCAGGAGTTGGTGATGGACAGGGAGGCCTGACGTGCTGCAATTCGTGGGGTTGCAAGGAGTCAGACACGACTGAGCGACTGAACTGAACTGAACTGAACTGAGGGCCATAAAATCAGAGAATGTGGCTAAGGAACGGCCGCAGGTGGGCTGTTTACATTAAAACACTGAATTTTGGAATTTTCAGACATTCCTTCTAGTGGAAGAGTTCTTGTCCACAGCAGAGTAGTAGGTTTCTGCGGTGATGGTGATTCATGTAGCTCTCCAGAGCCAGGAGATATCTTTATTATTATTATTTTTTTTTGGCCTTAGGAATAAGAACCTAAGTGGGGACAGTGCACTCAGGTCTCCCGTGAGCCCCGCTTCATGTCTGAACCCCCAAGATAATTCTCTCTCATCTTGTTTAAAACCTACCCTCTGTCTTTCTAAGGAAGGAAATCAGCAGCCATGAAATGGAAGGAAAGTAGTGGAATCTTTCTCCATTCTTTAAAGACTACATCAATAGCATGACATATGGGCTGGTAACGTAGCACTGACACCTGTTATGGGCAGGCAGGAGAGAAAGCATTTGTTCAGGCCTTTCTTTTTTCCTTCTTACCTCATAACTTGCAGATCTTTTTTTTTTTTAAACCATGTGTTTTTTTTCTCCTTAGAACAAGGCTCAACCAACTTTCCATGTAAAGGGCCTAAAAGTAAATATTTTAGGATTTGTTGGCTGTGTTATAGCTACTCAACTGTGCTATCCTACTGCAAAAGCAGCTGTAGACAATATGTAAATGAATGGGCAGAGTGTGTCCCAATAAAACTGTATTTAGGCACCCTGAAATTTGAATTTCATATAATTTTTCTGTATTGTGAAATATCCTTCTTTTATTTTATTTTATTTTTCTCAATCATTTAGAAATGTAAAAACCATCCTTACTCACAAACCATAGAAAAACAGGTGGTGAGCCGGATGAGGCCTGTGGGCTCTAATTTGTTGGTCCTTATAATAGAATGTCAACTGGGATGGCAGGATCAGATCTATGTGTTCAGCTAGTGGGTCTGGAATTCAAATGCGCATATGAATCATCTGGAGATTCTGTTAAAGTGCAGATTCTGTTGTTAGAGTCTGCGTTTCTAACCAGCTCCCAGGTGATAACTTTGGTAGCCAGGTTTGATCTGTGGACCACACCTTGAGTGACAAGGCTTTCAAAGATTCCAGGTCAGATCCATCCCTGGAAGAGAGCTTAGAGAGCGCAGGTGCGGGGAGAGTGATGACCATCAGTTAGGAGGCTTGGGGAGGCTGGCTCAGAGGCCTTTGTTGCTGGGAAGTGTGAGAGCTGGGAGAGAGGGAGGAGTTAAAGGTGACTCCAAGGTTTTGTTGCTTAGTGGGGCCTGCAGCAGAGATCCCAGTAGAGTAGTGTTAGAGAAGTTTTTGTTGAATAAACAGAAGGGTTAGGGGAAGAAAGCACGGAATTGGAAGGAGATGGGAGAAGGGAAAATAATCTCAATCCGGAGTAGTCTGAGTTCGAGTTTGCGGAAACCCAGGTAGCAAAAGTGGGTAATGTTTTGAAGGCAGAATGCTGTGTGACACCTGCTGAACTGCAAATGGATTGCTCTCCGTCAGCCGAGAGCTAGACCTGGGCCAGTAGCACTCCTGACCAGGAAGAACGTCAACCCACCCCTCTTCTCATCATACATCTCTGAACCCTGTGGTCCTTTGAGATCTAGGGTAGGTAGGCTTTTCCCTTCTACATGAAACTTCCCTGATTTCTAAGCTGACAGAATATTCTCTTTATATTTTTAATTTCCAAAGCTATTTATGCAGTAAGGTGTAGCACAAAGGATATGGGGCTCTAGAATGTAATATCAATCAAGACTTAGTCCATTTTATTCATTCATTCACTCAGGGCCTAGGCAAGTGCCTAATTACAGCAGATGCTAAAGAAATGTTTATAGAATGAATCAATGAATGAATGAGTGAATAAATGTAGGTATGCATTTATTTAAATTTAGTGGTATCAACACACGGAAATGCCTAGAACAAAGTAGATATTCAATATGTTAGCTTGATTTCCTTTTATTCTCTTTTTCTATGGAAGTTATAAATTTCAAATGTATCTATTTCTTCAGTGCTTGGAACCCAGTGGGAGAGGGAAGATAAGGAAATCTACTGAGCATCTACCTTCTGTCAGGGACTGTACTGGGTGCCTTATATTTATTTTTCATTTTAACTCTCCACAAGAATTCTATAAGGTAGATGTTATTCTTTCCATTTTATAGGTGGAGAAGCTAAAGTTCAGAGAATCTTGTCCAAGGTCATAGCTCTGATAAGTGGGGAGAGCTGAATTTTAAAGCCAGTTCTGTCTGACTCCAAAACTCAAGCCCTTAATATCCATTTATACCAGGGTGGGTTATCTAGTAAATTACAAAGCAGGATACAAAGCCATGTTTACCTGACTTGAAAAATCCATTCTTGCCCCTGTAGCATAATGCCTGCCTCTGTGCCATTAGATAGCAAGTGCTTGATGAATTGCATTTTGAATTAATTTTTAAATAAATGAATGAATTCCTAATTTAAAGAAAATTGAATTATAGAACTAATGGGTTAAGAATAAGCTACTTTCCTACTAGAGAATTATGTGGTTGGGCACAGAAAAAACCAACTGCTTTTGCTCAAAGAATCAGGTTAGCTGCACAGTGGAAATAAGCCCCAATTGACATAGCCCTGCCCTGCCGTGATGGAAATAGAAGTTCCTTCACCAACACTGAAAGCTGCATCTTCATTACAATGCCTGCCCTGCCTTTTTAGTCTCCAGTCTATGACTGCGTGCCTGAAAAAGCAGCAACGAAAACCTTGTTGTTTTGAACTATCATCCATAGCAGATCCCAGACCATGGTAATGCCAATNTTAAGAATAAGCTACTTTCCTACTAGAGAATTATGTGGTTGGGCACAGAAAAAACCAACTGCTTTTGCTCAAAGAATCAGATTAGCTACACAGTGGAAATAAGCCCCAATTGACATAGCCATGCCCTGCCGTGATGGGAATAGAAGTTCCTTCACCAACACTGAAAGCTGCATCCTCATTACAATGCCTGCCCTGCCTTTTTAGTCTCCAGTCTATGACTGCATGCCTGAAAAAGCAGCAACGAAAACCTTGTTGTTTTGAACTATCATCCATAGCAGATCCCAGACCATGGTAATGCCAATTCCAGTGGAAAGTTGAAGCCTCTCTGATCCACCGCTGAAGGCTATTCAAATCACAAAATTAACCAAATTAGGGGTAGAGGAACTTTCAGCTGACAAATTTTCAAGTTACTCCCGTGCCATCAACGTGAGTTATCACACCAAAAAGGATGGCAAAGTGACTCTGCCTCTGAAATCTTGAAGGCAGTGTCCTACTCAGCGCTGTGTGACCTTGGGAAGTCTCAACTGTCAAATAAGGGCAACAGTGAGTGACTTGTCTGTTTTAAGGATTAAGTAAAAGGGAGAAAAAAAGACACATGTAGCATTTATCACCACGTTTAGTTAGTAATGGGCTTCCCGTTGCTCAGTGGTAAATAATCCACCTGCCAATGCAGGAGACGTGAGTTCGATCCCTGGGTCAGGAAGATCCCCTGGAGAAGGAAATGGCAACCCACTCCACTTACCTGGAAAATCCCGTGGACAGAGTAGCCTGGCAGGCTATCTGATCATGGGGTCACAACGAATTGGATATGACTTAGTGAGTAAACAGCAACAACATCAGTGATAGTATTATCATGTTACATTGACCATGCTACTTTCAGTGCATCTGAGAGTTTCCTCTATAGTGACCCTGACTGAAAGCTGAACCAAATGACTCGAAATTAATTGGGCTATTGAGAAGACTTTGATCTATATTTTATTTGTAGGAACTAGTATCCCGAGAGTCTCCCTCAGGTGTAAGCAGCCATTCTCAGATACTTGAGTGAGACTTCAGTCTTTTTCAGATACTTGCAACACATTGTCTATGAATTATGACTGATTTTGATCTGCTTTATAGAGGAGTAAATTCTAATTCTCATCATTAACACGATAATACTAAAAACTACCATATTATCAGATACTGGGTAAACGATTGGAATATATTATCTAATTTAATACTTTTAAAATGTATATGAAGGGTAAGGATTATCATTCTCACTTGCATATGTACCACTTGGATTTAAATAAGTTTAGCAATTTGTTGATCAACATGACGGGCAGCAAGTGATTGACTTGTGACTTAAGCCTAGGTGTATCTGAGGCTAAAGTATGTGTTCTTTCCATGGAACTGCCCAGCCATGGTGGTCTCAAATACATGGTCACCATCCCACATACTCGTCTCCAATAAGTATTGAGTACCTATTGAGTATCAGTGTGAATCCCTCATCTAGGAGCTGGTGGTACAAAAATGAACAACACATGGTTCCTTAAGGATTTAGAATTCAGAAGAAAAGACAATGAATACCTGGGACTTACAGTGTGAAAAGGGCCTGACTGATGTGTAATTGGGAGGGACAGGATTAGGCAAGACATTGGAGGAGGTGATGCCTTAGGTGAATTCTGAAAAAATGAGTTGGCATGAGTCAAGTGATGGGTGGGGCCAAGGTGGAGAGAAAGACGTCCTAGGGAAAAGACACAGCATATGGAAAGATGTAGGCAGAGGGACAGAGGTGTATTTAGGGACCTGCAAGCAGTTCAGCATGTTTGGGGCAGAGAGAGGGAGAGAGGGGGAGAACATGAAGATCTGGAGTAGAGTTAAGGAAGTTGGGCTTTATGATGTGGATATTTNGACTGCTACCAAATCTAACAGAATATGTAAAAAGAAATGAATACTCATCAAATTTATTTTGTTTCTTTTATTATTTATTTTAATTTCTTTCATTATTTTATATATTTTAACCACTATCATTTATTTATTTTTTATTATTATTTTACTTTACAATATTGTATTAGTTTTGCCGTACATCAACATGAATCCACCATGGATGTACACGTGCTCCCTATCCTGAACCCCCCTTCCTCCCACCTCCATCCCTGTACTATCCCTCTGGGTCATCCCAGTGCACCGGCTCCAAGCATCCTGCATTTTTTGGCTGTGTCATGCAGTTCAAGAGATCATAGTTACCCAACAAAGGATTTAAACATCACCCTTAGCAGTGAAAGTGCAGGGTTCTAACCACTGGACTACCAAGGAATTCCCTCGTCTGATTTATGTGCCAAGAACTGTGCAAGGGATGCTACTAATCATCCTGCAGTTCATAGGACTGTTTTCAAATCTTAACTTAATGGCATTGATCAGTTTATTTAACTCCTCTGAATCAGGGTTACCTATCATACAGTGTTATTCTATAAGATGCAATTAGATAACAGTTATCATATCACTTTCTGAATGTTTTCATTATGGAGTGAATTGTCCTTTCCTGGAGGAAAACAGTGATTTGAAAGACCCACTCAGAGTTAAGTAATTCTTTCCAGAGAGTTTTATTTTAAAAGATAACTAAATATGCCCTCCCCAAGCCAGTCCTGTCCAGTGAAAAGTGAAATGGAAACATATATCTAAGATACAACTTTGTCACGAAAGAGAGTCTGTTTGATGTCACCATCTATTTTGCAATAGTACTTCAAACATTGGGACATAGTTCACAAGGTCGCAAGATTTCATGGGCATGTTTATTGTTGCTCAGTCACTCAGTCATGTGCGACTCTGCAACCCCATGGTCTGGAGCATACCAGGCTTCCCTGTATCACCNGTGAAAAGTGAAATGGAAACATATATCTAAGATACAACTTTGTCACGCAAGAGAGTCTGTTTGATGTCACCATCTATTTTGCAATAGTACTTCAAACATTGGGACATAGTTCACAAGGTCATAAGATATGGTATAGAAAACAAGATTTCGTGGGCATATTTATTGTTGCTCAGTCACTCAGTCATGTGCGACTCTGCAACCCCATGGTCTGGAGCATACCAGGCTTCCCTGTATCACCTCTCCCAGAGCTTGCTCAAACTCATGCCCATTTACTCAGTGATACCATACAGTTTTCTCATCCTCTGTTGTCCTCTTCTCCTCTTGACTTCAATCTTTCCCAGCATCAGAGTCTTTTCCAATGAAATGGTTCTTAGTTTGCATTAGATGGCCAAAGTATTGGCTTTTCAGCTTCAGCTTCAGTTCTTCCAATGAATATTCAGGGTTGATTTTCTTTAGGATTGACTGGTTTGATCTTCTTGAAGTCCAAGGGATTCTTAAGAGTCTTCTCCAGCACGACAGTTCGAAAGCATCAGTTCTTCAGCCCTCAGCCTTCTTTATTGTTCATCTGTCACATCTATATATGACTACTGGAAAAACCATAGCTATGACTATATGGACATTTGTTGGCAAAGTGATATCTCTGTTTTTTAATACACTGTCTAGATTTGTCATACTTATTCTTCCAAGGAGCAAACATCTTTTAACTTTTTGGCTGCAGTAATGGTCTGCAGATTTTGGAGCCCAAGAAAATAAAATCTGTCATGTTTCAACTTTTTCCTCATTTATTTTCCATGAAGTGATGGGACTGGATGCCATGATTTTGGGGTTTTGAATATTAAGTTATAAGCCAGCATTTCACTTCTCTCTTTCACCTTCATTAAGGTTCTTTAGTTCCTCTTTGCTTTCTGTCATTAAAGTGATGTCATATATATTCACATATATATATATATATGCACATATATATAAGGTTATCGATACGTGTATGTATATATACATACACACACACACGTGTATATATATATATATATATATATATATATATATATATATATAGTTATGATCTACCTAGATAGTATATTCAAAAGCAGGGACATTACTTTGCTGACTAAGGTCCGTCTAGTCAAAGCTA
>SJYW01046390.1:527092-543924 GCA_006410735.1 Raphicerus campestris | reverse complement strand
TAAAAAAAAAAAGCCTTTGATGTTCTGAGCAGTTGTATGAGAGATGAATTTGCAGAATAAGGACAAATGATTGAAGCAAGTAGCTAGCTGGCTTTGGTTATGACTTTTCGCTTTGACACAACAAAACCTCAGGCAACTAGTGATCAGGTCTGTTTTCACCCTCAAACATTCTGAATAAAAAAAGAAATATAGTCATTTGTGGTAGCAAAGAAAGTGCTTTTAAACAACTAGCTTGAAAAAAGTGCGGGAGAACCAAACGCCACTGTGGTGTGATTGGTCTGTTTTCCGACTGGAAGGAAAAGAAGGTAAAGCCTATGCTGATTAGCGATTCTGTCTGCAGAACAGTCAAAGGAAACGGAAGACGGGAGGAAAAGGAAGAAGCAAATGGGAAAAAGAAATACACGTTTCTTCTGTTATCTGCAAATGGCGAATCCCTGTGAAACTTTGGTGAGACAAAATGGCGTGAATTGTAAAAGCAGTTACTTGAGACACACCTTGCTAATGGATGCACAAAATAAATAGAAAGAGAGCTCACATGCTCCCAGACACAGGTCAGATCTAGGGCACTTAGATGCTGAGATGCCGAATGTGAGAGTTCCTGGTGCTACTCTTGCTGCCTCTCTGACTACCCCCTGCAAACCAAACACCAAACGCTCTTTTTGCTTTTCACCTTGTTTTGTAAAGGGAAAATCTTCCTCAGATTTCTTTCTGTTAGGAAATCAGATACCAATGTGGATCTTTTGTAAAGAGTGAAGTGCTATAAAGCAAACCTTTGAAAAGTGGAGATACCTGTAGGAGGGAATAGAAGCTGGCCCTGACGGCAGGTCAGAGGCAGCTGGGTGACAGGTGGGAGGCATCTGATGGCTCGCAGGTTGAGGGGGTTGGTGAAGTGTGCGGTGCTGCGCTCAGCTGCTCAGTTGTGTCTGACTCTTTGCGACCCCATGGACAGTAGTCCACCAGGCCCTGCTGTCCATGGGGATTCTCCAGGCTGGAATGCTCGAGTGGGTTGCCATGCCCTCTTCCAGGGGGTCTTCCCAACCTGGCACTGAACCAGCCAGGTCTTCTGCATTGCAGGCAGATTCCTTATCGTCTGAGCCTTCGAGGGTGAATAGAGCCAGCGGTGAAGACGAAGGTGGCAGAATGATGTTCCTGTGTGGTGGGTTTGATCATCCCTTAAAGGAACAGGCATGTTGCTATTTCTCCCTGGGTTGGGTAGTATCTGCAAATGATGTCATAAACCACCTTCGAAACAATTAACGATCGTCTCATCAGTGTCTATTATGTGCAGGCATTTTTTCATCTCTCATAAAGTAGATTATTTCTACTACCTATCAATAGATGCAGAGGTTAAGGCCACTCAACAAATAAGTAGAAAAGACCCTGGGGCCTCCTGCATGTTTCCTCCCTTCATAGCTTTTAGATTAAAAAAAATAATGCTGCGCTTTTGTTTTTCTGTTTGCCAGAGTAAACAACCAACATTTTAAAACAGAGTCAAAAGACAGATCTCAAATGCTGCAGATCTGGCATTTGATTATTTTCAGTTAATTATGAATGGCATTTGTTTAACATTTAGGCAATTTGAAAAGGGGTTATTATGTATCAGCACAATTAGCAGCAAGGCTAATTTTTTCTAAGCCCCTGGAAGTCAAGGTAAATAAAGTCCCCTTGGTTAGAAAAGGACACCAAAAAAGCCTTTGAAAAGTAGTTCAGCTTGACTTTGACTTATTGTATCCTTGGGAACTCGCCCAGTTTCAAGGTGAGGCTGAGACAGGAAATACAGATGACAGTAGAGATTATGGGGTTCCAGTTAAGTCCTCATATAGAAAGGCTGAGACTCTGAGGGAAGTTAGCCACGAACTCCAAAGATAAATTAGGCAAAAGTTTAGAACTGAATTGTAACTTAAAATTCTCTAGTCTTTCCTACTGTGACCAAATAATAAATGTATTCTTTTGAATACTCTCTAGCTGGTTGTCTTATATATACTTTAAGCAAAACCTTGAGATATTGATAAAATATTAATTAATTCTGGCTAAAATCCATTGATGTCAAAAATACAGCAATGGCACCCCACTGCAGTACTCTTGCCTGGAAAATCCCATGGATGGAGGAGCCTGGTGGGCTGCAGTCCATGGGGTCGCTAAGAGTCGGACACGACTGAGCGACTTCACTTTGACTTTTCACTTTCATGCACTGGAGAAGGAAATGGCAACCCACTCCAGTATTCTTGCCTGGAGAATCCCAGGGATGAGGGAGCCGTCTTTGGGGTCTCACAGAGTCGGACACGACTGAAGCGACTTAGCAGCAGTAGCAGCAAAATCCACTGATGTCCAAAATAAGATAAAACATCCACTGATGTTAAAAAAAAAAACAAAACAGTTGTGTATTGCCTGGTTAATTGATGACATTTGTCAACCCATAACAGTCAGCATTTTGGGAAGCTGGTATATTGGCATACAGTACAAAGAACTAGGGCATGAGAAGGAAAATGCTGCATGTGAAGATGGACAAATAGACAAGTTCAAAGGTTCAACTTTCATCCCTCCTCTGCTTCCGGTTTTTAGTTTTCAGGTCCTAATCTTAGCATTGGCTGCTATTTTTGTGAACTAAATAAAAGATACTGGGGAGCTTAGTGGAAAATCAGAGTCAAGAAGGGAGGTCTTTTGAAAACAGAGGAAGGAAATACATGCCTCTGGTCAATCCAGCTTATATTTTCCTTTTGAGCAAAGCATGCCTCAGCCCATCCTCCCTAATTCAAAGTGACTTTCTGAGCACTCAGTCCTGCAGAGAATACCTTTCTTTTTCCTGGTGGAATAAGATGTGTCTGCGATACTGGGAATAGAGTCCCTTTCTCCCTCCACGTGGCTAGAGGAGCAAGAGAGTAAGACTTTTTGGAAGTGGATAATTCAGCTGTAGTGGTGGGTTTGATTCAATTAATGAGGCGGCTAATGTCCATGTCCACATTCCAGAAGGAAGGGTGGTTGCCCTTTTCACACGGAGGCAACGGACCATGATCCTGATTGGTTTGATCATTTCCTTGTAATTAAAGTGAGGGCTCAGACAGTGATCCTAGAGGAAGGAGCCAGTGCCCACATACACAGATACATGTGTCCAGCTGACCTCTCGCCAGCACAGCATCTGAGCCAGGAAATATTTAGCACATATAGACGTGCCAAGCACTATAGTAGGGTGAGTGTCTTTAATAAATAGGTGACTAATTCACTGGATGCAATGTCGAGTGTCCACAGACATGTTTCCCATGTAGTTTGAGACATTCTAAGGCATTGCTAGACTAAACCATGGAAAGTTTGGAGACTCGTGGTACCTTCTATCCTTCATTTACAGACGGGCTTATTCTTATGGATATATATATATATATATATATATAGAGAGAGAGAGAGAGAGAGAGAGAATTGATAACTCTTTCTGGCATTACTAGATATTGCTGTTTGGGTAGCAACTCAGGAAGGGAAAGACAGCCAGAACATTAAATATACCCATGCCACAATAACAGACAGGCCAGGGACAAAAAGTGAGGATGTGCAGTTCCCATGAGCATCTGGAGTGTTTAAGTAGATAACCAAGCCCTTTGGAGAAAGTAGAGATCAACTCTCAGCTGCCAATGGGCATGTAGAAATATGTGCATCAAGACGGAAAGGCAGGAAGCAAGGGCCATGTCTACTAGGTTATAGGACCTAAGGGCTAAAACAACCCTGATTCCCAGAGCAGGTAACAAATACTTATTTTTAGAAAACTGGCCTCACAGGCACTGGGTGTGAAAAAGTACCCAGGACTCTCCTAAGCTCCCACTACCAGGAAATCTTAGCAAAGGAGCCAGTTGTCTTTCTCAGAGACCAGCCTTTTTTAGGACAGAAGAATGAGTCAGTATAATCACAGTCACCTGGAACGAAAGTCCACACAGAGCTGCTTTTGTTCTCCACGTGAAATCTTCCAAAAGGATGCATTACTTTCCTGGCTCTCCTCCCTAAAAGGAAAACAGTTTTGAATAATACTTGCTGTGCCGTTTTCTTGTAATTTTCTAAAAAAGGTCACTTGTGATTTTTATGAATGTATACAAATAAAGGCTAGTACTCACTGTACCCTCCATTCTATGATGACACTCATCTATCTCTTGATCTCTTTTCATTAAATACTGTTAGGGCTCAACAGAGAACAGACACTTCCAGTCTAATAGAGGTTTTGTTGTTCTTCAGTCCCTAAGTCATGTCCGACTCTGCGGCCCCATGGACTGCAGCACACCAGGCTTCCCTGTCTTCCACCATCTCCTGGAATTCACTCAGATTCAGGTCCATTGAGTCGATGATGCCATCCAACAGTTTCTTCCTCTGTTGCCCTCTTCTCCTTTTGCCTTCAGTCTTTCCCAGGATCAGGGTCTTTTCTCAGTGAGTTGTCTCTTCATATCAGGTGGTCAAAGCATACTGTTTATGTTCATGGGGTTCTCACGGCAAGACTACTAGAATGGTTTGCCATTCCCTCTTCCAGTGGACCATGTTTGGTCAGAACTCTCCACTATAACCCATCTGTCTTGGGTGGCCCTGCATGGCATGGTTCATAGCTTCATTGAGTTACACAAGCCCCTTTGCCATGACAAGCCTGTGATCCATGAAGGACAATAGAGGTTCTTCTGAACTTAAAACCTTAGCTTTTTTTTTTTCCTTTTTTTTCTTTTTTTAAACTGGATTTTAAAACCTTTACCTTAACTTAGTTTCTCTGAAGTAACTCCTCATTAACAGATGCAAATTACTGTATATAAAATAGGTAAGCAACAAGCGTTTACTATACAACATAGAGAATTGGATTCAGTATCTTGTAATAAACTATGCCGCTGCTACTGCTGCTAAGTTGCTTCATTTGTGTCCGACTCTGTGCGACCCCATAGACGGCAGCCCACAAAGATCCGTCATCCCTGGGATTCTCCAGGCAAGAACACTGGAGTGGGTTGCCATTTCCTTCTCCAATGCATGAAAGTGAAAAGTGAAAGTGAAGTCGCTCAGCGACCCCAGGGACTGCAGTCTACCAGGCTCCTCTGTCCACGGGATTTTCCAGGCAAGAGTACTGGCCTGGGCTGTCATTGCCTTCTAGAATATAATTAGAAAAAAATAACAGAATCACTGTGTGGTATACCTGAAACTAACACAATATTGTATATCAACTAAAAAAATTGGTCTGAATGCCTACTATATTTGAAGAAAAGGCCTGATCACTTTTAGTACTGCTGTGAATATTATGGTTCAGTGGCCCAATCTCCTGATGTATATCTCCAGAGAAATCAAGGTCAAGTTCCTCACCCTCTGTGTCTGCAGGGTGAGGACAAGGGAAGGGGAAGGGAACAGAGACCCTTGGAGGGGCAGCACCATGGAGTGTGTCTTCTTCATAGGCTCTGACGGTTCTATTACATGTCCTAGAGCTTTGCATCTGATAGAATCCACAGCTGAAGCTCATGTTGTTTATTCCTCTGCTCAATATAGAAGGCTCTCCTTTGATTATAATATGAAACCAGTGGCTCTGACCCAGCATAAAATAATGCCCATGCTGTAGGGCATGTGCTCCAGCTTTGTTTTTCTGACAATGTTAACAGTGTACAGACTCTTACTCTCTCCCTGGTCCTACTTGGAACCAACAAAATTAGTTTCTAAGTTGGCATTATAGGGAGAACTTTGAAGGCTGGCTTTAGACCAGAGAGAAGTTGGGCAGTCTGAAGTCCTGGCCCTGACCTCATTAGCACTGTGCTCCTGACCTTTGGAATAACTGCAGTGATTTCAGCATTAATTTGGTCCTCATTCTGGGGATGGTTCCAATTCAACCACTCAAGGCTGTAGAAATGCAGAATAATGAATGTTCCAATATCTGCTATTTCTTTTAGCATGTTGAGCTTATTCTTGTCCAGTATAAAGACACAGACCCTAAATTCCCTCTTGGCTTCTTTCTATCTTCTCTTTTTATCCCTGGTTTTAGAAAGATATGTAACTGTTCTGCTATATAGTGGAAAGAATATGGAACTTGAAGTTAGAAAAACCCAAGTTTGAATTTCAGCTTTGCCAAGGATTGGCCATGTGACATTAGGCCAGCTTTTCAATCTCTTACAGTCCTTGTTGACTCATTTGTAAAATTGGAACAAATAGTGTGGCATGGAGGAGAGACCGACCATTCATTTTAGAAGCAGAGGAAATGAGTTTAAATCTTAGTTCTTTAGCCTGCTGGCGCCTAAAAAAGTGTTAGCTGTACTTCCCTGGCGGCTCAGATGGTAAAGCATCTGCCTACAATGCAGGAGACCTGGGCTCAGTCCCTGGGTTGGGAAGATCCCCTGGAGAAGGAAATGGCAACCCACTTCAGTATTCTTTCCTGAAAAATCCTATGGACAGAGGAACCTGGTAGACTACAGTCCATGGGGTCGCAAAGAGTTGGACACCACTGAGCGATTTCACTTTCACTTTCAATCACTAAGCTGTGTCTGACTCTCTGTGATCCTAGGACTGGAGCCCACCAGGCTCCTCTGTCCATGGGATTCTCCGGGCAAGAACACTGGAGTGGGTTGCCATTTCCTTCTTCAGGGGTGCTTCCTGGACCAGGGATCGAACCTATGTCTCCTGCAGGGGTTCTTTAGCATTGAGCCCCCAGGGAACCACCCCCCGCCTGGCACCCGAAGTGTTAGTACTCACTTCATATGGTTGTAATGAGGCTTAAGCACTGTCTCTGCCTTGAGAGAGTGTGAGGGTTAGGTGGAGTAGGTGTGTGAAAGTTTCCAGAACTATGCCAACAGTACAGCAAGGACCCTGTGAGTTTCATTTCCTTGTTCATTATTTGGGCAGCTTTGCAGAGGTCAAAACTACCTTTTTTGGGGGGGAGCTGAGGACCCAGCCCATACTGTAAGTATTTTGAACTGAACCAGAACAGGTCCAAACACATTTATCACCATGTGTAGATTCTCCATTGTCTTAACCTATGTGACTACCATGCCATAGATTGGGCGGCTTATACCTGACAACAGTTTATTTCTCGCAGTTCTGGAGGCTGGCGGGTTCAAGATCAAGGTGCTGGCATATTCAATGTCTGGTGCCTGCTTCCAATTCAACAGTTGGTCTTCACAGGGTGGAAAAGGGAAGGGGCCTCTTCTTCTGTGGCCCCTCCCATCCACAAGGGCTCCACTCTCATAAACCACTACTTTGAAGACCTCCATCTCTTTATACTATCACACTGAGGATCAGAATTTCAGCAGTTGGATTCAGGGGGAGGGGGGACACAAACATTCAGTCTATAGCATGAAGGGTGATGATAAAATCTTGGAAACACAGGATAAATACACATGATAAGCAGTTTATGGCCATTACTGTAAAATACATGGTGTGGCGCTGTTTCATCCCTCATTCACAATGTATAGTTGAATGTGTTGTGCAAAGCTGCAGTGATCATGGTGTACAACACTGCTCTTCCATCAGCGTGAGCCCAGACTTCCAGCCCTACCACCCTGGCGCAGTGGGATGGTATGCCATCCTGATAGAGTTGCTCTGGATGTCCATCAACTACAGGCATTATTTAGTCACTAAAATGAGGCAAATGTGTGTCTGTGTTTCCCAGACTCCATGGCCATCCTGTAGTGGAGTTTCAGCATTTGAATAAAATGAAGGGCTTTGGAGAGGCATTTGCTCTGCTTTCTACACAGCAGAAGTAGTAAGAACATAGTAGTAGCCAGCTTTCCAGGAGACTTGAGGACATGGTGAAGTTGAAGTGAGGTTGCTCAGTCGTGTCCGACTCTTTGCAACCCCATGGACACCAGGCTCCTCCGTCCATGGGATTTTCTAGGCAAAAGTACTGGAGTGGGTTGCCATTTAGTCCACCCATATTTCAAAGGCAGCTCCTAAGAAATATATTTCCTCTGCTAAGAAACATATTCTCCACACATCCCATTTACATATATTTAGTGCTTTTCTTTTTGTTTGTTTGCCTTAAGCTGTTGAATTACTGAAATACCACACAATGAATTACAGATATCTCTTATCAAATTCACTTCAGTATTTAAAGGCTAATTGGATGGAGAGGTGGGGGGATGGTATGGAGGACTAGCCAGTGAAGCAGGAGAAGCAGCAAGAGAGCGAGGCATTTCACATCTGAGTAAAGAAAGTGTTTCAAGGAGGAAGTGACCAACTATGCCAAAAACTGCTCAAAGGTCAAATAAGATCAAGATTAAGAATTGGGTGTGGATTTGGCAACAGGACTTATTAGAGCCTGTAGTAACAGTAGCTGTTAGTGTTGGTGCCAAAGACTTCTCTGGGTGGATTTAAGAGTGGATGGGAAAAGACGATATTGATTATGGACAACTCTTTTGAGTTTTAGCATTTTTTTTAATTTAGAAAATTTGTTTATTTCCCTGTGCTTGTTGATTATCTATTTTATATGTAGTAGTGTGTATAAGTTAATCTGAATATTGTAATTCATCCCTCCCCCGACTGCCTTTTCTCCTTTGGTAATCATAAGTTTGTTTTCTATGTCTATGAGTCTCTTTCTGGTTTAGAAATGTTTATTTCTATCTTTTACTTGTTAGAGTCCACATATAAGCATGACCCATATGATATTTATCTTTATCTGGCTTACTTCACTTAGTACGAAAATCTCTAGGGCCATCTGTGTTACTACAAATGGCGTTATTTCATTCTTTTTAATGGTTGAGTAATATTCCATTGTGTATATCTGATGTGTATATATATATATGTATGTATGGTATAAGACATGATATATATATACTTATATATGTCTTTATTCATTCATTTTGTTGAACTTAAGCTGCTCCCATGTCTTGGCTATTGTAAATAGTGCCGCAGGGAACGCTACAGTACATGTATCTTTTCAAAGTACAGTTTTCTCTGGATATACGCCCAAGAGTCAAATTGCAGGGCCATATGATAGTTCTACTCTTGGTTTTTTAGTGAACCTCCATACTATTCTCGACTGTGGCTGTACTAAAGTCTGGAGAGGGTATGCCATTCTTTCGTGTTGTTGCACTCAGAGTAAGATAGTTTATAAAATCATCATGTCTGTACACATACTGTTGCTGCTGCTTCTGCTGCTGCTGCTAAGTCGCTTCAGTCGTGTCCGACTCTGTGCAACCCCATGGATGGCAGCCCACCAGGCTCCCCCATCCTTGGGATTCTCCAGGCAGGAACACTGGAGTGGGTTGCTGGTTCCTTCCCCAATGCATGAAAGTGAGAATTGAAAGTGAAGTCGCTCAGTTGTGTCCGACTCTTCGCAACCCCATGGACTGCAGCCCACCAGGCTCCTCCGTCCATGGGATTTTTCAGGCAAGAGTACTGGAGTGGGGTGCCATCGCCTTAGTGATATGGAATCAGTGCAATCTCTGATCTCGATTTGCTCTGACCATTGCTTTACAAAGAACACAGTGCTTAAGCCAGCCTTGCAAGCTGAGGGCCTGGATGGCTTCTAAGGTTTCTCCCCATTGAACAGTTGTGTAGCTTTTCATTCCCAGGACTTCCTGCCAGATCATCCTTAGGACTGCACTTGTTTCTTGTATGCTTGTGGTTGTGAAAGAGGTATACATTAGTATCCCCCAGAGTGAAGAGAGGGCTGAGTGACTCGACACAGTCACACTCAGAAGAGGAGTCTTATGCAGGACAGGCGTTTCCGGTGCTGCTCTGTTTGCTAACCCCAAGCCCGTCATAGCAGGCCGGAGGGAAGTGGGTAATCCAAGGGGCTACACCTCATACTAGCCTTGCTTGCCACGTGGGAGACCTACTTTACAGCAACCTTTTAAGATACATCCTGACACACTCTTCCAGCAGGTGATGCCACTTACATGGCTTCCCTGCTCTGAAAATTCTTTTTTCAATTTTCTGCAAAATATGATTGAGGAGNAAATCATCATGTCTGTACACATACTGTTGCTGCTGCTTCTGCTGCTGCTGCTAAGTCGCTTCAGTCGTGTCCAACTCTGTGCAACCCCATGGATGGCAGCCCACCAGGCTCCCCCATCCTTGGGATTCTCCAGGCAGGAACACTGGAGTGGGTTGCTGGTTCCTTCCCCAATGCATGAAAGTGAGAATTGAAAGTGAAGTCGCTCAGTTGTGTCCGACTCTTCGCAACCCCATGGACTGCAGCCCACCAGGCTCCTCCGTCCATGGGATTTTTCAGGCAAGAGTACTGGAGTGGGGTGCCATCGCCTTAGTGATATGGAATCAGTGCAATCTCTGATCTCGATTTGCTCTGACCATTGCTTTACAAAGAACACAGTGCTTAAGCCAGCCTTGCAAGCTGAGGGCCTGGATGGCTTCTAAGGTTTCTCCCCATTGAACAGTTGTGTAGCTTTTCATTCCCAGGACTTCCTGCCAGATCATCCTTAGGACTGCACTTGTTTCTTGTATGCTTGTGGTTGTGAAAGAGGTATACATTAGTATCCCCCAGAGTGAAGAGAGGGCTGAGTGACTCGACACAGTCACACTCAGAAGAGGAGTCTTATGCAGGACAGGCGTTTCCGGTGCTGCTCTGTTTGCTAACCCCAAGCCCGTCATAGCAGGCCGGAGGGAAGTGGGTAATCCAAGGGGCTACACCTCATACTAGCCTTGCTTGCCACGTGGGAGACCTACTTTACAGCAACCTTTTAAGATACATCCTGACACACTCTTCCAGCAGGTGATGCCACTTACATGGCTTCCCTGCTCTGAAAATTCTTTTTTCAATTTTCTGCAAAATATGATTGAGGAGGCTGCCATTATTGAAAAAGAGCGTATTTCCCCATCTATACTGTGCCTGCTTTTGTGTATTTTCCCAAACATTTCAATCTTTCTCCCTACTGCATTTTATTTTTTAAAGACCAGCTTTTCTCATTACAGTTCAGGGCATTCTGTTTTATGTCATTGTAACCCTGACTGCCATGTAAAAATGAGTCCTGCAGTGTAGGAAGCCTGATGATAATAACAGATAAGTCTGTTTTCTAGAAACTGTGCATTTCACAGCAGCCCCAGCATATATAATTCTTAAATAATCTCTTTGTTTTTTTCCCTCAGGCAGAAGGCAGTCAAATCAACCAGTTTATTCTTCCAGTATTGTAAGAGAACTCTCATGCACTTTCCAATCTTTTCTTTTTTTTAAACTGCTGTTGTAAAGTTTAGTGTGCTTTGCGATGTGTCATTCCTTATTTCTTAAGGGTCAACTGTGCTGAGAGAGAGAAGGTCAACCTAAATAGTTCTCAGATTTCATTTCGGGAAATTCCAGGCCCCAGCTCAGCTTGTTTTGTGCATGTCCACCTATCAAGGCTCAGCCCCCTGTTGTTGCAGCTGTTGCTGAGTATAGAGCCCATTTATTCCCCATCAGCTGAAGCTTCCTGTAAGTGTTACCTAGATGCTTTTTCCTATTCCTACTCAGTTGAGATTTTTACAAGTTTATCAAAGAGTTTGAACTCTCCAGGACTTTGGAATACATATCTCTAGTGTCTAACGGCTTTTCAAAACCTGGATGCAGTCCTAGCAGCAAACTATCAGAGACGTCCATTGTCTTGTTCAGCCTCTGTGATGGTGTTAGCGCCTCCATGCCGAACGCGGGAAATGGAGAGAGGAGGTAGAATGAAAACACGAGAATTTTCTTTCATCATACCTTCTCTCCCCAGCCATGCTGCAGCAGAGACAGTCTTAAGATGGAAGGAGAACTCAGGGTCACAGCCTGAATCGGATCCTTTGTCCTAAGATAAGAATTGTCATCTGGCTAATTATGCCATTATCTTCTTATAATATGTGTACCTTTGATCTTGGAAAAAGAATCTCAAGGTGATAAGGAGTTACTTTTTGCAGAGAAATTTTTGTTCTTGTTATTATTTATCTTAGGGGTCATGGAACATTGTGTTTGCTGGTGATAGATTGAATATGGCCTGTTCTTTCCAACTTGTCAGAAATGTGTGTTTTGATAAGACAGAAATTTAAATATATACACACATGTGCATGTGTTTTACTTCTATTAACAGTTACTTTGTTGCAGGGCCAGGAGGAAAATGCATTTGAATTTGTGCAAAATGAAAACATCAAAGTTGTAAAATAAATTGACCCGGTATATACTAAATGAGGCACTTCAGTTCTGATAAGCCACGTCTGATATAAGCTATAAGAATATGAAATGGTACACATGAATATCCTTGCTTTTTTTCCCTATAAAACTAGAGTAAAAATATGGGCTTCCAGGGAAGCTCTAGCGATAAAGAACCTGCCTGCCAATGCAGGAGACATAAGAGGAGGGAGTTTGATCCCTGGGTCGGTAAGAACCCCTGAAGGAGGAAATGACAACCCACTCCAGTATTCTCACCTGAAGAATCCCATGGACAGAGGAGCCTGGCAGGCTACACAGTCCACAGGGTCACAAAGAGTCAGACACAACTTAAGTGACAGCATGCACACAGGGCAAAAATGTAATGTTCTAATATACAGGAGAATGATGTTAACACATTCAGACCTCACCTCTCTCTCTTTCCCTTCCTTTGCTACACTCTTGTTAATCTTCTAGATTTTTAATCCTGTGATTTAAAAATTCCTCTGCTAGTTTCCAAGGACAGCAATCACAGTACTTTTGTCTGCATCATCTTCTGGAGACTTTGCGTCACTGGGCAAATTCTGGCCAGGATTCATCAGCTGCATCTTTTACTTCCTAGTTAATATTGAGTCTAAGGGGAATCAAAGAAGGGGAATCCTGCTTTGCTGACACTTCCCCTGGCTCCTTGCAGCACGTTCATCGATTTACTTGTCTGCAGTTATTAATAGGCACTCTGGAGTCAGACTGCACGGATTGGAATCCAGGCTCTACTTCTGTTAGCTAGGCAATCTTGGGTTAGTTATTTAAACTATCTGAGCTACTTTCCCCCGTTTTTAAAAACCATGGATAATAATGTTATCTCACATACAGGATTTGGGGGAAGGTCAAATGAGATAATGCATGTGAAGCGATTATTTCCTGGTGCCAATTAAAAGTGCTATAAAGAATTGCTGTTATTCTGATTATATATGAAATTAAGTATTCTTAACCTTGAGAGAGATGGAGAAGGTCATTTACCCAGATTTTCTGAAAGGTACACCTGAATGGCGCTGTGGGCCTCCGTGGCCAGCCCATGCAGGTGCGCAGAGCTATTCCTGTCCGTCACTGAGTTGTCATTCTCTCTGCTCTCTTGACTTTCAAAGGACTAAGAGGAAGGCCCATTGTTAGCCACTGAAGGGTATCCATTGGCCAGAGTACATCTGACTGTACTCTCTTACAGAACAAAAAAATCATTCTTTATTCATATTCTAACTTCCTCTCCAGGAAGTAAAACAATGCAGCAGACAAGAACCTTCTGTCTAAGGTGAGTTCAGGCTAGATGAGCAGAAAAACAGAGCTGTGCCCAGCTTTCTTTCTTCCTTTCTCCCATTCTTATACAGGTATAATAAGATTGTTGGTCTAAAGGTTCTGTTTCCAAGGATGAACGCCCCTGTGTATACATTTAAAATTCTCTCATACTCCTTCTCAATGAACCGCTCACCATTCCCCAAGCGCCTCTTCTGATCTGTTTCATTTTGTGTTAGTTTTCTAGAACTTCATATTCATTACATTACACAGTGTGTTGCACTCTCTAGCATCTATCCTTCCTCAGACTGTGGGGGAAGTTTGGTGGCATGTCTCATGCAGAGATTCCAAGTTTATAAGGCATTAGTATATGTTTCTGTTGTCAAATGTCACTGCTGGGTAGAACTGCTACTATGAAAGACCAAAATATGTGTAAATGAGGAGGACTTAAAACATATTCTCCAATAGATAAAATGATATACATGATATACATACACAGTCAGCAATGGTTGAAATACATCGTTGTATATTATTCAGGCAACTTTGGAGTTTTAAATTGCGTGGAAAGAATCTAGAAATCAAATAGCCATAGGCATCCGATTTTGTATTTTAAAGAGGGTGTAGAGAGTGCCAGTTAAGCCGGTGAAACTGGGAAGTGCTAAGGAGTGTCCTGGTGCGCTCTGGTACCCCTGTATGTCAGTTAAGTTGTTGTTTGCTTGCCAGGGGTTAGTGACTTGAGGTTGTCTTCATTTCCAAACCTTTATGTGCCAGGTATGCTATTATTTTACTTACATAACTTTGAAAATTATNTCAATGGGGTCGCTAAGAGTCAGACACGACTGAACGACTTCACTTTCACTTTTCACTTTCATGCTTTGGAGAAGGAAATGGCAACCCACTCCAGTGTTCTTGCCTGGAGAATCCCAGGGAGGGGGAGCCTGGTGGGCTGCCGTCTCTGGGGTCGCACAGAGTCGGACACGACTGAAGCGACACAGCAGCAGCAGCAGCAGTGTTTCTTTAAATAGATACACCATGATCATTTGTCAATATATTGTAGAGATATATTGCAAATTGTGTTGATGTGTATTTGTATTTTTCTAGTTTGAGGCTATTGTGAATAAATTGGCCATGAATGTCCTTTTATGTAAGTCTTTCTATGGACATATGTTTTTATTTATTTTGAATAAATACCTAGGCTTCCCATTAGGGTTAGGGTTATGGTTCCCTGGCTCCCCTGGTGGCTGTCTTGGAAAAGGGTCTNCTTTCTATGGACATATGTTTTTATTTATTTTGAATAAATACCTAGGCTTCCCATTAGGGTTAGGGTTATGGTTCCCTGGCTCCCCTGGTGGCTGTCTTGGAAAAGGGTCTGCCTGCAATGTGGGAGACACAGGGTTCAATCCCTGGGTTGGGAAGATCCCCTGGAGAAGGAAATGGCAACCCACTCCAGTATTCTTGCCTGGAGAATCCCATGGACAGAGGAGGCTAGTGGGCTACAGTCCACAGGATTACAAGAGTCGGACTCAACTGAGTGACTAACACTTTCACTTTCAAATACCTAGGAGTGGAATTGCATATAATTTTAGCTGAAAATTAAATGTTCTGGGTATGGAAGCAACTTTATTTAAATTATTATTATATTATCAAACCTGGGTCTCCCACATTGCAGGCAGACTCTTTACCCTTGAGCAACCAGGGAAGCCCAATTTTTATATTCAGTTCAGTTCAGTTCAGTCGCTCAGTCGCAGGCAGACTCTTTACCCTCTGAGCCACCAGGGAAGCCCAGTTTTTATATTCAGTTCAGTTCAGTTCAGTTCAGACTCTTTGCGACCCCATGAATTGCAGCACGCCAGGCCTCCCTGTCCATTACCAACTCCTGGAGTTCACTCAGACTCATGTCCATCGAGTCAGTGATGCTATCCAGCCATCTCATCCTCTATCATCCCCTTCTCCTGCCCCCAATCCCTCCCATCATCAGAGTCTTTTCCAATGAGTCAACTCTTTGCATGAGGTGGCCAAAGAATGAACTTTAAATTGGCTGATCCACTGACCTAGTCCAGATCACATGGACTTACCTTGGTAAGGCTACAAATTCTCAAAGGTTTTTATTTACATGTTTATTTAAAAATAATAAAATAAAGCACACATACAGAAACAGAATAAAATGCAAAACAGCTAAAAATGTACGTCCCAATAAATTATCGCAAAATGATTGTGTCCCGACCCGCAGGACTCAGTAATTCGGGGGATCGAGGGGGACCAGGCCTGAAAGAAAAATGGGCGAGAAAAAAGGAGCGAGACCAAGCAAATGGTTGTCAAGGTCTGTTTAATGGAGGCTGAAAGCCTGATTTTAAGCACACAGAAAGAGGAAGTAGGGAGGGGTCCAACTCATAGGGGCGGGAAGAACATTTGAACAATGCGTACGTAACGGTAGATGATAGGACAGTGTGGGTGTTCGAAGTACTCTTACTAATCTTATTGGCTCAAGATATAATCAGAGGAGCCTGAGTGAAGGCTCGGGGGTTGGCTCTGNTATTTAAAAATAATAAAATAAAGCACGCATACAGAAACAGAATAAAATGCAAAACAGCTAAAAATGTACGTCCCAATGAATTATCGCAAAATGATTGTCTGTTTAACTACCACCTAGGGGTTGCACAGAGTCGGACATGACTGAAGCGACTTAGCAGCAGCAGCAGTAGGTCAAGAAATAGAATGTTGCCAGCATCTCAGAGAAGTTCCTTAGCCTTCTATCTGGTTATGACCTCCTTTATTCCTCCTTCACAAAGATATCATTATCCTGACTTTATAGTATCACTTCCTTGCTTTTCTTTAGAGTTTTATCATTCACATATGTATTTCTAAATGTTATAATTTAGTAATGATGACTTCCAAATGAAAATATGCATTCCTTTTATAAATAATATTGGAATAGTTAAGATAACAAGATACATATTATGTTAATTTTTCTTGGTTAGATTATCTACCTTGGTTAAATAAGAATTACTTAAATACTTGGAAGGTGTTTGGAGTTAGGCAAATACATGAAATACTTATAAAGGGAACCAGGTATGATAAATTTATTAAGGTAGCAGTTTCAAACATAAAGGGGATTTAATAAAGTTACAAAAACCTCCTGAAAATAACTGCTTGAAATTTGGAAGAATCAAAATTAAAATAATAGATTAATAAGCTGAACTTAAATAAGGTTCTACATTTATGATATTAATAAATTCAATATTTTTTAACTGAAATAAGTCTTTTCCCCCCTCATTGGCTATCTGTTTTACATATGGCAATGTATGTTTCCAAAAATCATGCATTCTTATATGTCTGATATCTTTAGCTAAATATTAGATTTGTAAGACATTTGTGAGTTTTTCATGTTGTGTGTAACGATTTATTAATTTTAACTGTTTTATACTACTCTGAAATTAAAAGATGCTTACTCCTTGGAAGGAAGGTTATGACCAACCTAGATAGCATATTCAAAAGCAGAGACATTACT
>SJYW01046390.1:497201-524195 GCA_006410735.1 Raphicerus campestris | reverse complement strand
AACCAGTCCATTCTGAAGGAGATCAGCCCTGGGATTTCTTTGGAAGGAATGATGCTAAAGCTGAAACTTTGGCCAACTCATGGGAAGAATTGACTCACTGGAAAAGACTCTGATGCTGGGAGGGACTGGGGGCAGAAGGAGAAGGGGACGACCGAGGATGAGATGGCTGGATGGCATCACTGACTCGATGGAAGTGAGTCTGAGTGAACTCTGGGAGTTGGTGATGGACAGGGAGGCCTGGCGTGCTGCGATTCACGGGGTCGCAAAGAGTCGGACACGACTGAGTGACTGGACTGAACTGAACTCTGTTTTATGAGTTTTCTTATTATTTTCTAATGCCATGAAAATTTGGGAGTTCTCAGTTTGGGAAAATTGTGAATAATGCTACTGTGAACATTATTGTATTGAATATATGAATCCTGATGCATATGTATATAATTTTCTCCATACATACATATTGTCTTAGTTTGAGCCACTATAACAAATCACCACAGACTGGGTGACTTGAACAATAAGCCTCTGTCTCTCACAGTTCTGAGAGCTGGGAAGTCCAAGATCAAGGTGCCAGCAGATCCAGCGTCTAGGGAGAGCTCACTTCCTCATTTGCCAGTGGCCATCTTCTTGTTATGTCCTCTCAGGGCAGAGGGCAGAGAGAGGAAGCAAGCTCCCTCCTGTCTCTCTTCATACAAGGGTCACTAATCCCATTATGAGGATTTTGTCCTCATGACCTTATTATTTCCCAAAGGACCTACCTTCTAATACCATCACATTTGGGTTAGGACATGAACATATGAATTTTAGGGGAAAGCAAATATGCAGTCCACAGCAAATATGCGTATCTTTATCTTTAGTAAATGATACTAGACTGTCTTCCAAATGTGCTTGTTCCTGCTCTCTTGGAATATATGAGAATTCTCATTTTTCCATATTCTGTTTTGCTTTCCACCTTAATTTTAGTCATTTTATGGATATAGTCATCAGCCAACAAAAAAGTTTCCTCTTTATCTCTTATAATGCTTGTTTTCCTTAAAATCTACTTATTTAGGCACTAAGATGACTGAATTTTTTTGTAAATCTTTTTCATCCTTTAAATTTTGTCTACATTTCACTCCAGTACTTTGGCCACCTCATGGGAAGAGTTGACTCATTGGAAAAGACTCTGATGCTGGCAGGGATTGGGGGCAGGAGGAGAAGGGGATGACGGAGGATGAGATGGCTGGATGGCATCAGGACTCGATGGACGTGAGTCTGAGTGACCTCCGGGAGATGGGGATGGACAGGGAGGCCTGGAGTACTGCAGTTCATGGGGTTGCGAAGAGTCGGACACGACTGAGCGACTGAACTGAACTCCTGTATATAGCTTTAAGAAAAAAATTCAGTCCAATAAGCCATCTTTTAACTGTAGCATTTAGCATTTATCTTTCTTAAATGGTGTATTTATTTATCTGTTTCTTTTATTTTTGGCTGTGTTGGGTCTTCATGCCGCACGCGGGCTTTCTCTCGTTGCAGTGAGTGAAGACCACTCTCCTTTGCGGAGCACAGGCTCCTTATTGCAGTGGTTTCTCACGTTGCGGAGCACACGCTCTAGGCGCGTAGGCTTCCATAGTTGTGGCACACGGGCTCAGTAGTTGCCTCTCGTGGGCTCTAAGGTGTGAGCTCAGTGGTTGTGGCACATGGGCTTAGCTGCTCTGAGGCAAGTGGGATCTTCCCAGACCAGGATCGAACCTGTGTCCCTTGCGTTGCAAGGTGAATTCTTAGCCTCTGGACTAACAGGGAAGCCCTTAACATTTATCTTTAATATAATTTCTGATCTCCTTGGATTTAAATCTACCATTTTATGGTGTTCATTATATCTTTTCTTCTTTGATTGACACTTTTTGTATTTTTTCCATTCTTCTCATCCAGTTAACTTAGAATTTACATCCTCTTTAGTGTTATCCTAGAGATTGCAACATGTATCTGTAACTTATCAAAGTCTAATATTAAAAATTTAAAATCTATTATTGTTATATTTAATAAAGATAATATTTAATATATTGAAGATAATGGTTAATATATTTATTAAAATATAAATCTATTTATTATATTTATATCATATTTAATTTAATGTTATATTTAATCTATTTCCAGAAAATAAAATAATCTTAAAGCATTTTAATGTCCTTTACCTTTCCCACCACATGCTACTTGTATTGTTGGTTTTAATTATTTTATGTAGTCAATATTCAAATATGTTTGCTCACATATTTACTGTTTTTGCTTGTTAGTTCATCTTCTAATTCATTTTTTTTTCCATTTTTTAACCATTCATCTGGTTTTGTATTTTTTCCCACCTAAAGAATGTCTTGAATATTTTAATATTGGTCTGTTGGTAATGAAATCTCTCATTTTTTTTCCAAAAGTGTTTCTATTTCACCTTCATTAGATTATGAATTAGCACTTGTTTTCTTTAAGCACTATAATATACCATCTCCAGTTTTTATTGTGTTTTGTTGTCATTTGTTTTGAAAAGTCAATGTTCAGTGTAATTGTTACTCCTTTGGAGGTAATCTATGATTATTTCCTCTGCAGTTTTGAAGATGATCTGTGTGTTCTTGACCCATTATTAATTTTACTAAGATGAGTTTAAACATGTATTTCCTTTATTTAATCCTCTTGGGTTTATAGAGTTTCTTGAATCTGTCTTAGAATATTCAGTTTTGAAATATTTTCCACCATTGTTCAAATATCACTTCTGACCCATAATCTCCTCTTTAACCAGGACTGTGATTTACACCCAGTTTAGACCTTCTCATTCTATTCCCCATGCCTCTTAACCTTTCTTCTGTATTTTTAATCGTTTTTCCCCTTTGTCCTTATTTCTAACCTGTTTCTTCTTATTTATGTAGCATTTCACTAATTCTGTCGTTACTTCTAAGCTAGTGCTAAACCATCATTGGGTTTTTAATTTTGTTGATTGTATTTTTGATTTCTAGAATTTCTGTGTGTTTTTAAGAACCTACTATGTGCTTTTTCATAGTTTCCAGCTATATTGAAATTCTCAATTGTATCTTTATAGCCTTAATTATAGTAATAGTTATTTTAAAGCCTGTGTTGGATAACATCAACATCTGCAGCCCCTGTAGGCCTTTTAAATCACTTGTTTCTACTGGTTCTCGTTTATTTTACCTCGTACTTTCACATGTGTCAATGTTTTTGGTTTGAGCACAGACTTTGTACTAAAGGGCTTCCCTGGTGGCTCAGATGGTAAAGAATCTGCCTATAATACAGGAGACCCAGTTTCAATCCCTTGCTCGGGAAGATCCCCTGCAGAAGGGAATGGTTGCCCACTCTAGTATTCTTGCCCGGAGAATTCCATAAACAGGGGATCCTAGTGGGCTATATAGTATGTGGGGTCACAGAGTTGGACATGACTGAGTGACTAACACTTTCACTCTTTTGTATTAAAGATCATTTGTAGAAATTGAGTCCTGATTGAATGTCTTTGAAGATTATTTACTTTTGCTTCAACAGTTATCTCTGGGTACTAGCAATCTGGGATGACCTCCATTTAATTTCTGAGACTGAGAGAACTGCAAGCTTGAGGCTCATTCCAATGAAGGACCACTTCTGGTTCACTGTTATTCCTAAGGGCCAGCCCTTCAGGATCCTAACCCAAAATGTGTTGATTCGATCACTAGCACCTCACCGTACTCCCAAGCAGGTCCTGGAATCCAGCTCTTTTCTACTGATTCCTGGGATATTGTCTAGAATTCTGCTAAGCCTCTCGGGGAAAAGTGACGCTAAATCCTAAACTTGCCTCTCTTGATTTCTCTCCTCTTCTGGGTCATGGGCTGCTAATTATTCACTATCTTGTTGAGTCTCCATGCCTTCAAGTAAAAGCTTGTTGACATCTTGTCTGAATCATGAACTCTCTCATGATTGCAAGTGGGAAGACCTGAGCTCTTTTAACATCTAACTCTGCTTTATATACAGTTGAAGAAGAAAAGTATTAATATATGCCTTTAAAAGCTCACAGCATATTTAGGAATACATAGAGTGTGCTGTCTATTTAAAGGAAGAATACATAAGAACAATCTCTCGAGCTGAAAGGAGAGAAGTAGAGGTGGGCTGTGGTCACTAAGGACCTGGTTCTGGTTTTTCAGTGTGACTGTGGTCTTCTTCTCTTGTTCCACATTCTATATTTGTCTTGTCTCGTCTCATTCAGTAGCCATGGCTTTTAGCCTTATTGCTAAAAAAACAGTCTGACCACTTCATATCTTTAGAGCTTGACAGGTATAGCCCTCACTGTCTATTTGTATGTTACCATAAGATTTTCACAGGAACCTCAAGAGCAGTGTGTTTAAACCTATACACATTCTAGATTCCCCCTATCCTCATTTAATAGTAAGATATATTTTTCTTTTTTGTATAGCCTTAGCCATGAATTTTATTAAGCTTCACTGGATTCTGATGACTTCGCAGATTTTCTAAACCACTTTGAATCATAGCCTTAAAGTGCCAAACATTTCAGTAATCTATTTTACCTGAAAACTGGATTAAGAAATGTTGAGTGATAACTAAGGCATTCGGTTCAGTTCAGTTCAGTTGCTCAGTCATGTCCCATTCTTTGCGACCCCATGGATTGCAGCACGCCAGGCCTCCCTGTCCATCACCAACTCCTGGAGTCCACTCAAATTCATGTCCATCCAGTTGGTGATGCCATCCAACCATCTCATCCTCTGTCGTCCCCTTCTCTTCCTGCCTCCAATCCCTCCCAGCATCAGAGTCTTTTTCAATGAGTCAACTCTTCGCATGAGGTGGCCAAAGTATTGGAGTTTCAGCTTTAGCATCAGTCCTTCCAATGAACACCCAGGACTGATCTCCTTTAGCATGGACTGTTTGGATCTCCTTGCAGTCCAAGGGACTCTCAAGAATCTTCTCCAACACCACAGTTCAAAAGCATCAATTCTTTGGTGCTCAGCTTTCTTCACAGTCCAACTCTCACATCCATACATGACCACTGGAAAAACCATAGCCTTGACTAGACAGACCTTTGTTAGCAAAGGAATGTCTCTGCTTTTGAATATGCTATCTAGGTTGGTCATAACTTTCCTTCTAAGGAGTAAGCGCCTTTTAATTTCATGGCTGCAGTCACAATCTGCAGTGATTTTGGAGCCGCCAAAAATAAAGTCTGACACTATTTCCACTGTTTCCCCATCTATTTCCCATGGAGTGATGGGACTGGATGCCATGATCTTTGTTTTCTGAATGTTGAGCTTGAAGCCAACTTTTTCACTCTCCTCTTTCAGCTTCATCAAGAGACTCTTTAGCTCATTTTCATTTTCTGCCATAAGGGTGGTGTCATCTGCATATCTGAGGTTATTGATATTTCTCCCAGCAATCTTGATTCCAGCTTGTGCTTCTTCCAGCCCAGTATTTCTCATGATATAGTCTGCATATGAGTTAAATAAGCAGGGTGACAATATACAGCCTTGACATACTCCTTTTCCTATATGGAACCAGTCTGTTGTTCCATGTCCAGTTCTAACTGTTGCTTCCTGACCTGCATACAGGTTTCTCAAGAGGCAGGTCAGGTGGTCTGGTATTCCCATCTCTTTCAGAATTTTCCACAGTTTATTGTGATCCACACAGTCAAAGGCTTTGGCATAGTCAATAAAGCAGAAATAGATGTTTTTCTGAAACTCTCTTGCTTTTTCGATGAGCCAGCAGATGTTGGCAACTAAGGCATACTTCATACTAAACTATTATTTGGATTTTAACCATGTGCATATTTTGGATTAATTTTTATATTATACTGGACTGTGATAGAAATTTAATTATTTTTTCTTATTTAGTGATTTATAATTAAAAGATTTTATTAAATATTCTGGTGTTAATCTTAAGAATAAATGATTACTTATTTTCTATTTTATGAAATACCTGTTTGATGAACTGTAAGCAATTATGAAAAGCTTTTTGAGGAATTTTGAAACATATATAAATATCCTTTATTGCAAACTAAGTAAAGAAGAACCAAAATCTATATTCACTGTAATTATATCCTTCTATATGTATCTGTGTTCACGTACCTGCTTATATACACTTACCTTTCTCAGAGAAGCCCTTCAGTCTTAATTTTACTTGCAAATGAGGATATATATTTTCCTTTCACATTCAGAGATTAACTGAGAAAAAAGGAAAATACTTGGCACAATTATTTCATGAGACATTCTTATAAAGAAAAAAAAGTTAAGTGGTAGGCCAGAAAAGCAGATAACTTTGTAAAGAATTTCACTGACTGTACACTAATGTATTCCAGGGTACAATCTGAAAATTGAATGTAGGGCAAAATGGATTTGAACTGTAGGATGAGACCTATTATTTGATCAACTAATCAGTTTATGAAAATTAGCATTGAAAATAAAATAGCAAATATCAAAATACATCATATATGCTGGAATACATTTTATGTGGCAAATATTTGTTCATTTTATATTTATGCATGTATGCTTTCTTTAGGTCATATTAAAGTGTTTCTCATACGCTGATTCTGAATCTCTCTTGTTCATGGGGTGTGTGTGTGTGTGACCTGGAGCTCAGCAGTAATGCAGAGGATGGCACAGTAGAAAGGGAGACATCTGGAGTATGAATTGCAGCTACAGAAGACTGGATTTAAAAATGTGAGAGGATGAGACTGAAACACATAGATTTTATAGGAATTATATGTTATTGCATTTAGCTTAAAGGGTATATAGCTCTCAATGAAGTCTACAGGATCTCATCAGTTAGGAGATGCTCCATGAGTATACCTTCTCAGGTTTCCTCTGGTTCACTCAAGAAAGAAATGCTTAAGCCTTGGCTCCTGTCTTTAGCTTCATGAGGGAGGTCATCCTGCAGGGTTGAAGGCAGTGCCAAACAGGATCTTGTTGAGCTTTTCGGGCTCCAGACATGTCCATCTAAAATGAAAGAATAATAATTTAAATGGTCAAAAAATTGCTTATGACAAACCTTGTCACTTAAATCTAATATTCAAATTTTACTTTTATCTTCTTGCTATGTTACCAGTGGGTATTCTGTCTTTGGTCTCCAGTTATATGATAGTGACTTGGTAACACATAAGCACATATTCATTATACTTTCTTTTGACATGCCATGTCAGAAGTCCCAGAAGCATGAGAACATTAACCATGGTCTACCTCAGGGGATAAACCCTATCTTGAATTGAAGTCTTCTGCCAAGTTTTCTTGTATTGCTGAATTCAACAGATTTTGGAAATGTACCACTGAGGATATTGCATCCTATTGATGGATTCTAACAGCCCTCTCCTGATCTATAAAGATAGCATTTCAAATTGTACAAGACTTGGGGCAAGTCCTTGCTTGTCTGGATTGAGCACAGTATCGTTCTAGCCCTGTCTTCATTAATCCCAAGTCTGAGTTCTAAGAAATGGGTCTTTGCAACAAATATGTTGTGTAACAATCTGAAAATAGCTTTGCCTAAAGCAAGGAGTCATAGATACACAATGATTCACAGCAAGATGGGAAAATATGATATAAAATTATCAAAAGAGATTTAAAAAACTGGGTTTGTGATATTGATTCTCTTACCATATTAGAGAATTACTGATGTGTTGAATTTGGCCTCTTTGGACTGAATGTTTATGTTCCCCCGAAATTCATTTGTTGAAGCACCAACCCCAAGTGATGATATTTGAAGGTGGGGTGTTTGGGAGGTAATTAGGTTTAGATGAGGTCATGAAGATGGGATCTTATGATGAAATTAGTTTCTTTCAGAAGAGAAGGAGATAAGAGTACAGAATTTCTCTGTCTCTTTCTCTCCACCCCTGTCCCCATCTACCCCGTGAAGATACAGAGAGATGTCAGCCATTTGCAACCCTCGCAAGAACCATATGTGCTGACATGATTCTGGACTTCCTGGCCTCCAGAGCTGTGAGAGATAAATGCCTTTGGTTTAAGCCACTCAGTTTGTGGCATTTTGTTGCAGCAGCCCAAGCTGACTAGGACACCTATGTTCTCAGAGCCTGTCAGGCCAGAGGATGTATGTGTGAGAGCTGGAGTAATTTGGTTTCGTCAGAATCCCATAGACAGAGGAGCCTGGCAGTCTCCAGGCCATGGGCTGGCAAAGAGTCAGACATGCTGAAGCAACATAGCTCGCACGCAGACAAGAGACTTCCTTGAGGGGCGAGGAAAGAAACTCAGCAGAAAGAAACTAGGGCAGGAAACAGTTGTTAAAGGGCGACAGAAGTCCAGCTACATGTAGAGGACCCCACAGTGTGAGAATGCTAAGGAACTCACAGACGCGCAAGCGCAAGAGTCGGCTCTCTCTGTCTGCCAAGTCAGAGGTCCCTCACACCAGGATGTCCTAACAATCCCAGCCAAATCAAAACTGGTCAGCTCCTCGGTCTGCCTCCACCTCCTCCTGCCCTAAGTCCAGAGAGAATCTGGAACTGTCGTGGCAAGACGGCACGGAGAGAAACCCTAGTTAATGAGAGAGAAAATTCTCTGATCACTCTCCTTCCTCATCGCAGACCATCCCCTCTGATGTAAACCTCAGCACTACCAAGATGAAAACTTCAACGTTAAAGCATGTTTGCAGATTTTCCTATTATGAGGGGCAGGCTGTTTTCTTTGCTAAACTAAAGGCATGCTTTATTTTTTTGCAGTAACCAGAGAATTGTTTGCAGTGATGGTTAAGTGATTGGTAAGCAGTTCTCTGTGGTGGAAACTGGTTTCTAGTGTGTGCCTGCCATGACTGATTTCAAGCATGATATCAGTTGATATGAACAGATTCAGTACATCACTGACTGTGTCATCTGAAAATAACCTGAAAAGTCCTGTCACCTGACTAAGTTTCCATCCAGGGTCAGGGAGTATCTATCCCCAAGCATAATTTAAACATAGTAGAAAAACAAAATTGCCTTCTAATTCCTTTCAAACCTCAGTTGTTCAACATAATAGTCACACATTTGAAAAAAGAAAATTGTTTTATTGAAGTGTCTTAGGATATTTTGAGCATGGAGTTTTTAGAGCAGGGCAGGTCAGGAGGCAGGAAGGAATGTTCTCTTTTCTCTGTTTGTTGGAGAGCTGGAATGTGAACTGAAAGAGCCTGAGTCTTATTGAAATGGGGAGATCACTGTGCCCTGGAATTGTTTCCAGTATTAGTTTGGCTAATGCTCAGTGATTCTGTGATTTCTCCAGTAGCCATTAGCATAGCTATTGGAGCAGGGTTAAAGCAAAGTGACAGACATTGAATATTATCTATGAAACTAACATTAAGCATACTTAAAATAATCTCTGGGGACTTCTGGAATTTGGTATGAGGAATTTTAAGAAATGCTCTATTTTTATTGATATAACAGTTGATAAAATAAATACTATGATGCTGATGATAACAATGATGATTCCCATATAACCTGGGAAATTTGACTTTTCATGTTTATTCTTTTATATCTAGTCTTGAATTCCTACTTAGATGTCCTTTTAAATTTTTATTATTAACTTAACACAGGGACAGTTATTTACACATTTTTATTCTTGGGGCCTGGAATATTCATTATATTGTATATTGTCTGATTGTGGTATTGTGATGACCAAACCAAATAGCAGAAAGGTGGGCATCTTTTCAGGTAGGAGAAACAGATGGCTTGTCTTCTTTTAGAAGTTTACATGATGCTCAAAGGTGAAACTTTCCCCTTGCATAGCTAATTATAAACTTCCTGTTATATGAGTTCCTAGGGGGTGGACTCTCTTGACCTTTTAATTGTTAATGTCTTTTCTCAAATCACAATTATATCCTCATTCTGCTAACTGACAATTTTCTGACAGATTGAGCTTTCATTATTCTTTATTTCATTAATTACAGTTTGTATAATAATAGAATCTTCAGAACAGCACTTTACCAACTGCAAAGGTTATCAAATGCTAATGAGCACTTTTAAATGGCTTGTTAACTCACAGCAAGGCTTTTTAAGTTTCCATAGTTCCTTTACTATGTCCCTATTTTTCTATACATTCTTTTTTTTAAGTATTTATTGAGATAATTTTAAATATTTTTGGAAAAATTAACATATTTGACTGTCTTCTATGCAAGTATGCTCACATGGTCATTTTATTTATTCTTTTCCTCAAGACCTGTAAGTAAGTGGTTGCTACTCCTCTCTAGCAAAGGGAAATGAGGACCAAAAAATGCTAAGTGATGTGCTCAACGTGAGATAGGAATTTGAGTTCTCATTTTCTGTCTTTAAATGTTTTGTTCGCCACTGTAGAAAACTCAAGGGTCTATGTTAGATGTTTACTGCATGGACAAAATAAATGGAAAAAAGGGGCCCATAAATAACAATGAAAGGGCTTCCCCCCATCAATGTCCTCACTGGCTTTCCTCATCTTACTTTTCTTCATTATTCTTCTCATTTCTCACCTTTACTCCTTTAATCCGAGATAACGTCTCTTTTTTTCATCTTCTTCTTTTCCAGTTTGCCAGCTAGTGGCTTGGAGTTATGTAGGAATCATCCATTTATCTAGATTAATGCTCTATGTCCATATTTACCTAGCAGCATTCTATTTCCACTGGATTTCATATATTTTGAGTGAAAGATAATGGAATTTTTGTGTGAATGGTATACACCATATCACCTACCTGGGGTAAAAATATAATCATGCTTTATTTTTCCAATTAATTACTTGAGACACTGCTTCTACCCTTCAAAAGAGTATCATATGCCTTCTTGCTGAGATGTCCATTGCACTCTTCTTATTGCCAAAGGATTCTGGGATTTCCTGAATTATTAGGAGTTGAGCCTGTTTGTAAATGGAATGCAGAAGGAGAACTAAAATCTGATGGGGCCACTACAGGCCACTGCATTTGCTCATGTCTCAGTGGTTGTAAACTGTTTTCATAGTTCAGTTCAGTCGCTCAGTTGTGTCTGACTCTTTGTGACCCCATGGACTGCAGCGTGCCAGGCTTCCCTGTCCATCACCAATTCCCGGAGTTTACTCAAACTCATGCCCATTGAGTCGGTGATGCCATCTAACCATCTCATCCTCTGTTGCTCCCTTCTCCTCCTGTCTTCAATCTTTCCCAGCATCAGGGTCTTTTCCAATGAGTTAGTTCTTTGTATTAGGTGGCCAAAGTATTGGAGCTTCAGCTTCAGCATCAGTCCTTCCAGTGTATATTCAAGATTGATTTCCTTCAGAATGGATTGGTTGGATCTCCTTGTAGTCTAAGGAACTCTCAAGAGTCTTCTCCAGCACCACAGTTCAAAAGTATCAATTCTTCGGTGCTCAGCTTTCTTTATAGTCCAACTCTCACCCCCATACATGACTACTGGAAAAACCATAGCCTTGACTAGATGGACCTTTNTTCTGCCAAGTTTTCTTGTATTGCTGAATTCAACAGATTTTGGAAATGTACCACTGAGGATATTGCATCCTATTGATGGATTCTAACAGCCCTCTCCTGATATATAAAGATAGCATTTCAAATTGTACAAGACTTGGGGCAAGTCCTTGCTTGTCTGGATTGAGCACAGTATCGTTCTAGCCCTGTCTTCATTAATCCCAAGTCTGAGTTCTAAGAAATGGGTCTTTGCAACAAATATGTTGTGTAACAATCTGAAAATAGCTTTGCCTAAAGCAAGGAGTCATAGATACACAATGATTCACAGCAAGATGGGAAAATATGATATAAAATTATCAAAAGAGATTTAAAAAACTGGGTTTGTGATATTGATTCTCTTACCATATTAGAGAATTACTGATGTGTTGAATTTGGCCTCTTTGGACTGAATGTTTATGTTCCCCCGAAATTCATTTGTTGAAGCACCAACCCCAAGTGATGATATTTGAAGGTGGGGTGTTTGGGAGGTAATTAGGTTTAGATGAGGTCATGAAGATGGGATCTTATGATGAAATTAGTTTCTTTCAGAAGAGAAGGAGATAAGAGTACAGAATTTCTCTGTCTCTTTCTCTCCACCCCTGTCCCCATCTACCCCGTGAAGATACAGAGAGATGTCAGCCATTTGCAACCCTCGCAAGAACCATATGTGCTGACATGATTCTGGACTTCCTGGCCTCCAGAGCTGTGAGAGATAAATGCCTTTGGTTTAAGCCACTCAGTTTGTGGCATTTTGTTGCAGCAGCCCAAGCTGACTAGGACACCTATGTTCTCAGAGCCTGTCAGGCCAGAGGATGTATGTGTGAGAGCTGGAGTAATTTGGTTTCGTCAGAATCCCATAGACAGAGGAGCCTGGCAGTCTCCAGGCCATGGGCTGGCAAAGAGTCAGACATGCTGAAGCAACATAGCTCGCACGCAGACAAGAGACTTCCTTGAGGGGCGAGGAAAGAAACTCAGCAGAAAGAAACTAGGGCAGGAAACAGTTGTTAAAGGGCGACAGAAGTCCAGCTACATGTAGAGGACCCCACAGTGTGAGAATGCTAAGGAACTCACAGACGCGCAAGCGCAAGAGTCGGCTCTCTCTGTCTGCCAAGTCAGAGGTCCCTCACACCAGGATGTCCTAACAATCCCAGCCAAATCAAAACTGGTCAGCTCCTCGGTCTGCCTCCACCTCCTCCTGCCCTAAGTCCAGAGAGAATCTGGAACTGTCGTGGCAAGACGGCACGGAGAGAAACCCTAGTTAATGAGAGAGAAAATTCTCTGATCACTCTCCTTCCTCATCGCAGACCATCCCCTCTGATGTAAACCTCAGCACTACCAAGATGAAAACTTCAACGTTAAAGCATGTTTGCAGATTTTCCTATTATGAGGGGCAGGCTGTTTTCTTTGCTAAACTAAAGGCATGCTTTATTTTTTTGCAGTAACCAGAGAATTGTTTGCAGTGATGGTTAAGTGATTGGTAAGCAGTTCTCTGTGGTGGAAACTGGTTTCTAGTGTGTGCCTGCCATGACTGATTTCAAGCATGATATCAGTTGATATGAACAGATTCAGTACATCACTGACTGTGTCATCTGAAAATAACCTGAAAAGTCCTGTCACCTGACTAAGTTTCCATCCAGGGTCAGGGAGTATCTATCCCCAAGCATAATTTAAACATAGTAGAAAAACAAAATTGCCTTCTAATTCCTTTCAAACCTCAGTTGTTCAACATAATAGTCACACATTTGAAAAAAGAAAATTGTTTTATTGAAGTGTCTTAGGATATTTTGAGCATGGAGTTTTTAGAGCAGGGCAGGTCAGGAGGCAGGAAGGAATGTTCTCTTTTCTCTGTTTGTTGGAGAGCTGGAATGTGAACTGAAAGAGCCTGAGTCTTATTGAAATGGGGAGATCACTGTGCCCTGGAATTGTTTCCAGTATTAGTTTGGCTAATGCTCAGTGATTCTGTGATTTCTCCAGTAGCCATTAGCATAGCTATTGGAGCAGGGTTAAAGCAAAGTGACAGACATTGAATATTATCTATGAAACTAACATTAAGCATACTTAAAATAATCTCTGGGGACTTCTGGAATTTGGTATGAGGAATTTTAAGAAATGCTCTATTTTTATTGATATAACAGTTGATAAAATAAATACTATGATGCTGATGATAACAATGATGATTCCCATATAACCTGGGAAATTTGACTTTTCATGTTTATTCTTTTATATCTAGTCTTGAATTCCTACTTAGATGTCCTTTTAAATTTTTATTATTAACACAGGGACAGTTATTTACACATTTTTATTCTTGGGGCCTGGAACATTCATTATATGTCTGATTGTGGTATTGGTGATGACCAAACCAAATAGCAGAAAGGTGGGCATCTTTTCAGGTAGGAGAAACAGATGGCTTGTCTTCTTTTAGAAGTTTACATGATGCTCAAAGGTGAAATTTTCCCCTTGCATAGCTAATTATAAACTTCCTGTTATATGAGTTCCTAGGGGGTGGACTCTCTTGACCTTTTAATTGTTAATGTCTTTTCTCAAATCACAATTATATTCTTAATCCTCATTCTGCTAACTGATAATTTTCTGACAGATTGAGCTTTCATTATTCCTTATTTCATTAATTACAATTTGTATAATAATAGAATCTTCAGAACAGCACTTTACCAACTGCAAAGGTTATCAAATGCTAATGAGCACTTTTAAATGGCTTGTTAACTCACAGCAAGGCTTTTTAAGTTTCCATAGTTCCTTTACTATGTCCCTATTTTTCTATACATTCTTTTTTTTAACTATTCCTTGAGATAATTTTAAATATTTTTGGAAAAATTAACATATTTGATTATCTTCTATGCAAGTATGCTCACATAGTCATTTTATTTATTCTTTTCCTCAAGACCTGTAAGTAAGTGGTTGCTACTCCTCTCTAGCAAAGGGAAATGAGGACAAAAAAATGCTAAGTGATGTATGTGCTCAACGTCAGATAAGAATATGAGTTCTCATTTTCTGTCTTTAAATGTTTTGTTCTCCACTCTAGAAAACTCAAGGGTCTATGTTAGATGTTTACTGCATGGACAAAATATATGGAAAAAAGTGGCCCATAAATAACAATGAAAGGGTTTCCCCCCCATCAGATGTCCTCACTGGCTTTCCTCATCTTACTTTTCTTCATTATTCTACTCATTTCTCACCTTTACTCCTTTAATCCGAGACAACGTCTCTTTTTTTCATCTTCTTCTTTTCTAGTTTGCCAGCTAATGGCTTGGAGTTATGTAGGAATCACTCATTTATCTAGATGAATGCTCTATGTCCATATTTACCTAGCAGCATTCTATTTCCACTGGATTTCATACATTTTGAGTGAAAGATAATGGAATTTTTGTGTGAACGGTATACACCATATCACCTACCTGGGGTAAAAATATAATCATGCTTTATTTTTCCAATTACTTACTTGAGACACTGTTTCTACCCTTCAGAAGAGTATCGTATACCTTCTTGCTGAGATGTCCACTGCACTCTTCCTGAAATTGCCAAAGGATTCTGGGATTTCCTGAATTACTAGGAGTTGAGCCTGTTTGTAAATGGAATGCAGAAGGAGAACTAAAATCTGATGGGGCCACTACAGGCCACTGCATTTGCTCATGTCTCAGTGGTTGTAAACTGTTTTCACAGTTCAGTTCAGTCACTCAGTTGTGTCTGACTCTTTGTGACCCCGTGGACTACAGCGTGCCAGGCTTCCCTGTCCATCACCAATTCCCAGAGTTTACTCAAACTCATGCCCATTGAGTCAGTGATGCCATCCAGCCATCTCATCCTCNACAGTTCAGTTCAGTCACTCAGTTGTGTCTGACTCTTTGTGACCCCGTGGACTACAGCGTGCCAGGCTTCCCTGTCCATCACCAATTCCCAGAGTTTACTCAAACTCATGCCCATTGAGTCAGTGATGCCATCCAGCCATCTCATCCTCTGTTGCTCCCTTCTCCTCCTGCCTTCAATCTTTCCCAGCATCAGGGTCTTTTCCAATGAGTTAGTTCTTTGTATCAGGTGGCCAAATTATTGGAGCTTCAGCTTCAGCATCAGTCCTTCCAGTGTATATTCAAGACTGATTTCCTTCAGGATGGATTGGTTAGATCTCCTTGTAGTCTAAGGAACTCTCAAGAGTCTTCTCCAGCACCACAGTTCAAAAGTATCAATTCTTTGGTGCTCAGCTTTCNTGGAGTATGGAGAGAAGGGCATTGTAATATTGAATATTGGAAGCAGCAATACAGGCTTCACGTGGTTGGCTGGAATGGTTGTGTCAGAAGCCTGACTTCACTGAGGCTACTGTGTTGTGAGGAAACCAAGCCACGTGGAGAAGCCTCAGATATGTACTTGGGTTGGCAGCCTTAATCTTTGAGTCATTCCCACCCAATCACCAGATGTGTGATTGAGCAAGTCTTCAAATGATTCCAGCCCTAGTCACTGACTGACTCTCAGCCTTAGAGCCTTCCCAGGGGCCTTCCCAGGTGGTACCAGTGGTAAAGAACCTGCCTCCCAGTGCAGGAGACATAAGAGTCTTGGGTTCAATCCCTGGGTCAGGAAGATCCCCTGGAGAAGGAAACAGCAACCCATTCTAGTATTCTTGCCTGGAGAATCCCATGGACAGAGGAGTCCATAGGGTCGCAGAGAGTCGGTCATGACTGAAACAACTCAGCACACAAGGTTTGAATCTTCCCAGCTGAGACCTCAGACATCATGGAACACAGAGGCACTCATTCTTGGCTTTGAAATTGATATTCAGGATAGCTTTCAGAATGTCTTTTTAAAAATATTGCCCAGAACAATGATAATGTTCTAGCTGTTGGGAGAAATGCCTTGATTTTAAGACAGTAAATGGTTAGCTTGATCTGAGTCTAACCACTGAAAGTGAGGGTTTATATTTTTTTAATGCTGAAGAAAATATTTTGACAATAAAATGACAATTACTTTGTGGTGTAAAAGCATTCTTCTGAACATCCCCAAATTTATAGGGAATTTTAATCCAAAGGAATCTATGAAGCTTCCTCATCATCTCAGACTTTAGGTAGATTTCACTGAGAGATTTTTGGCTCAAATGAATAGCCTAAATCCTCCTTGATCTAGAGTGTTTCCTTCTGGTGAACTGGAGTCCATTATGGTCCAAGTTATACAATATACCCGGCTCTCCCCATGACATTCAGGCCAAGATATGCCTATAGTATTAATTTTGACCAATCCAGTGTTGTGCTACTAGCCACATGTTGTTACTCTTTGTCGCTCAGTCGTGTCTGACTCTTTTGTGACCCCATGGACTGTAGCCCACCAGGCTCCTCTGTCTGTGGGATTTCCCAGGCAAGAATACTGGAGTGGGTTGCCATTTCTTTCTCTAAACACATATGTCCATTTAAACTTGAAGTTAAATTATGCAATTAAAAACAAAGTAAATTAAAAATTCAGTTCCTCAGTTGCATTAGTCACACTTAAGTGCTCAACAGTCACATGTGGCTGGTGACCACTGTCTGGGACAGCACAGCAACAGTGCATTTTCTTCATTGCAGAAACTATTGTTGGATGGTGCTGCCCTTGAGCTTCACTCATGCCACTTAGATAAAAAATAGCATATGTGAGAATTTTTTATTATAAAAATGGAAAATAATATGATGAAATGGACCTGAGCACAGACATTTCTAACATTAACTATTTTTTTGTATTACATAATATCTGGTCCAATGTTTTGCAAGAGATGCATAGTAATTAAGAATTCAGGCATTGAAGACAAGCCATCCAAGTTCAGATCCTGCCTTCATCATTTTCTGGCTAAGTGACCTTTGGCAAGTTTTTAAATTGAGGCCCTAGTTTCCTTAACTGTAAAACAGACTGCGTTAAGTTTCTTAATGTGATTGTTAAGCTCAGATGCTTATAAAAATACTTTGTACAATGTCTAATACTTACAATCAATCAACATAAACATAAAGCATCATTGCTATTATTTTGTATAGAAATGTAATTTTTAGCTCAAAGTACTAATCACAGAATGTGTGCATAAACATGATCTAACACTTTATTAAATCAGCTGGGCTTGGTAGCAAGCAAATGGAAAGCAGCGCCTTTCTTTCCTGTTCCTGTCCCTTAAATCCTGTTCTGCTGAATTGTTCTCCCCTTCCCTTGGGTGAGATTGAGGTTGACTCCATTGAGTCGGTGATGCTATCCAACAGTTTCATCCTCTGCTGCCTTCCTCTCCTCTTGCCTTCAATCTTTCCCAGCATCAGGGTCTTTTCCAAAGAGTCATCTGTTCACATCGGGTGGCCAAAGTATTGGAGCTTCAGCTTTATCATCAGTCCTTCCAATAAATATTTTGGGTTGATTTCCTTTAGGATTGACTGATTTGATCTCCTTGCTGTCCAAGGGACTCTCAAGAGTCTTTTCCAGCACTACAGTTCAAAATATCAATTCTTCAACACTTAGACTTCTTTATGGTCCAACTCTCATATCTATACATGACTATTGGAAAGACCATAGCTTTGACCATACAGATGTTTGTTGGCAAAGTGACATATTTGCTTTTTAATGCACTGTCTAGGTTTGTCATAGCTTTCCTTCCAAGAAGCAAGCATCTTTTAATTTCATGGCTGCAGTCACCATCCACAGTGATTTTGGAGCCCAGGAAGAGAAAATCTGTCACCGCTTCTACTTTTTTNCCTGAGCACAGACATTTCTAACATTAACTATTTTTTTGTATTACATAATATCTGGTCCAATGTTTTGCAAGAGATGCATAGTAATTAAGAATTCAGGCATTGAAGACAAGCCATCCAAGTTCAGATCCTGCCTTCATCATTTTCTGGCTAAGTGACCTTTGGCAAGTTTTTAAATTGAGGCCCTAGTTTCCTTAACTGTAAAACAGACTGCATAAGTTTCTTAATGTGATTGTTAAGCTCAGATGCTTATAAAAATACTTTGTACAATGTCTAATACTTACAATCTATCAACATAAACATAAAGCATCATTGCTATTATTTTGTATAGAAATGTAATTTTTAGCTCAAAGTACTAATCACAGAATGTGTGCATAAACATGATCTAACACTTTATTAAATCAGCTGGGCTTGGTAGCAAGCAAATGGAAAGCAGCGCCTTTCTTTCCTGTTCCTGTCCCTTAAATCCTGTTCTGCTGAATTGTTCTCCCCTTCCCTTGGGTGAGATTGAGGTTGACTCCATTGAGTCGGTGATGCTATCCAACAGTTTCATCCTCTGCTGCCTTCCTCTCCTCTTGCCTTCAATCTTTCCCAGCATCAGGGTCTTTTCCAAAGAGTCATCTGTTCACATCGGGTGGCCAAAGTATTGGAGCTTCAGCTTTATCATCAGTCCTTCCAATAAATATTTTGGGTTGATTTCCTTTAGGATTGACTGATTTGATCTCCTTGCTGTCCAAGGGACTCTCAAGAGTCTTTTCCAGCACTACAGTTCAAAATATCAATTCTTCAACACTTAGACTTCTTTATGGTCCAACTCTCATATCTATACATGACTATTGGAAAGACCATAGCTTTGACCATACAGATGTTTGTTGGCAAAGTGACATATTTGCTTTTTAATGCACTGTCTAGGTTTGTCATAGCTTTCCTTCCAAGAAGCAAGCATCTTTTAATTTCATGGCTGCAGTCACCATCCACAGTGATTTTGGAGCCCAGGAAGAGAAAATCTGTCACCGCTTCTACTTTTTTTCTGTTTGCCATGAGATGATGGGACTGAATGCCACGATCTTAGTTTTTTAATGCTGAGTTATAAGCCAGTTTTTTTTTCCCACTCTTCTCTTTCAAGTTTTCATGGACATGAACTTGGGCAAACTCCAGGAGACAGTGAAGGACAGGGAGGCCTTGTGTGCTGCAGTCCGTGGGATTGCAGAGAGTCAGACATGACTTAGAGACTGAATAGCAGCAGCAACCCTGGCTTTGCATGTCACATCAGCGTCATTTCCAGGGAATTAAGCAGTCCAACAGTTCATTACGTAAGCTTCAATTTCTTATTTCATTCAGCTCATCTCAGTTCTGGCTAACACTCTGAAATGAAAAGGTGGGCTCCGGTGGCTTGTTTCGCCCTTCTCAGTTCTGGCACTCCTTCATCATTTACAAGGCTGTGTCAAGATTCTCTGGGGTCGAGTGGGGGCAGTGGGTGGAGAAAATAGAAACACTGGAAAGGTCTTCCCTAACTCTCTCAGCCCTCCACTCTCTCTGCTATGGCAGACATGCCTTACTGGCTTGTGGTGAGATTTTATGAATAATTAAGAGTGCCCCACAGCTGTGGCTTGTCCAATCTGTGAGTCCCTGACACAGTGATGTATCCTACAGTCAGTCATTGACAGTTTCCACCCCAGCCTCTGACTTACAGAATCTCCTCAAATTCTTCTTGGGGGTGTCATTGCAGCCTTCCAGGTAAGCTTTATATTTAGGGTTCATATGAAGATGATTAAAGCTCAGCTCCCTTTGACAGACTGCCAGAATACAGAAAGGCCACCCCAAACACAGCAATCTAAACAAGATGAAAAGGCAGAGAAGTACTCAGCAGGTAAAGGAACAGGATAAATGCCCACCAAACCAAACAAAAGAGGAGGAGATAGGGAGTCTACCTGAAAAAGAATTCAGAATAATGATAGTAAAAATTATCCAAAATCTTGAAAATAAAATGGAGTTACAGATAAATAGCCTGGAGACAAGGATTGAGAAGATGCAAGAAATGTTTAACAAGGACCCAGAGGAAATAAAAAAGAGTTAATCAATAATGAAAAATGCAATAAATGAGATCAAAAACACTGGAGGGAACCAACAGTAGAATAACTGAGGCAGAAGATAGGATAAGTGAGGTAGAAGATAGAATGGTAGAAATAAATGAAACAGAGAGGAAAAAAAGAAAAAAAAATTAAAAGAAATGACAACCTCAGAGACCTCTGGGACAATGTTAAATGTCCCAACATTCGAATCATGAGAGACCCAGAAGAAGAAGACAAAAAGAAAGGCCATGAGAAAATACTTGAGGAGATAAGAAAACTTCCCTAAAATGGGGAAGGAAATAGTCACCCAAGTCCAAGAAACCCAGAGAGTCCCAAATAGGATAAATCCAAGATGAAATACCCCAAGATACATATTAATCAAATTAACAAAGATCAAGCACAAAGAACAAATATTAAAAGCAGCAAGGGAAAAAAAAATAAATAAATAACACACAAGGGGATTCCCATAAGGATAACAGCTATCTTTCAATAGAAACTCTTCAGGCCAGAGAGAATGGCAGGGCATACTTAAAGTGATAAAAGAGAAAAACCTAAAGCCCAGATTACTGTACCCAGCAAGGATCTCATTCAAATATGAAGGAGAAATCAAAAGCTTTACAGATAAGCAAAAGCTGAGAGAATTCAGCACCACCAAACCAGCTCTTCAACAAATGCTAAATGATCTTCTCTAGACAGGAAACACTCAAACCCAAAACAACAAAGTAAATGGCAATGGGATCATACTTATCAATAATTACCTTAAATGTAAATGGGTTGAATGCCCCAACCAAAGGACAAAGACTGCTGAATGGATACAAAAACAAGATCCCTATATATGCTGTCTACAAGAGGCCCACCTCAAAACCAGGGACACATACACACTGAAAGTGAAGGGCTGGAAAAAGATATTTCAGGCAAATGTACTCCAAAGGAAAACAGGAGTAGCAATACTCATATCAGATAAAATAGACTTTAAAATAAATTCTGTGAAAAGAGACAAAGAAGGACACTACATAATGATCAAAGGATCAATCCAAGAAGAGACAACAATTATAAATGCGCCTAACATAGGAGCATTGCAATATGTAAGGCAAATGCTAACAAGTATGAAAGGGAAATTAACAATAACATAATAATAGTGGGAGACTTTAATATCCCACTCACACCTATGGCTAGATCAACTAAATAGAAAATTAACAAGGAAACACAAACTTTAAATGATACAACGGACCAGTTAGACCTCACTGATATCTATAGGACATTTCACCCCCCAAGACAGAATCCATATTTGGTTTTCAGAATACATACTCTTTTGTCCCACCATTGAGGCGAGAACAGTCACTCTGCTCTCGGGGGAATCAAGAGTTCATGTTTAAATATTTTCTGGTGCAAGTCATATATAATGGCCCGTGTCACCTAACTTTGAGCAGACCCTGGTGCAGCTCTCCGGGCTGACTCTGAAGCTGCCTCTTTTAGTTTGGCTGGTGGGGAGTGGAAGCACTTCCTCCTTCTGCACCTTTGTGTGTTGGGGAAGAGGGACACGTAACCTGCTGACAGATCTCTCTGAGGAAATCCTCGCCACCCACTTTCTTTACATAGAGGTGATGAGCCAGATGCCACCTTTGTATGTATCAGGTTTTACCGTGTTTTAGCCTTGCATTAATAAGCTCCACTCAAATAAACTGGCTTTGGCCTGATTTTACTCAGCTTTTAAGTCCCTACTACAATTCTAAGAGAACGAGAAAATTGATTTAGCATTCTGTTCTAGCTGTGCTCATGTCTGACACTTGTAAGCTATCAACATAAACATGAGGCATCATCATTGCTATTATTATTTATAGAAATGTAATTTTTAGCCCAGAGTGCTAATCATACAATGTGTGCATAAACAAGATACAACACTTTATTAAACGAATTGGCAAACAACGTACAAGGCAGTCAGTTTGCAGGGATTCAGAAGTCATCACAGTGCTCAGGATACAGCTGCTGACTAGCACTTCAGTCTCTTTGAACAAGGAACAAGGGCAAAAACAGATTTCCAGAGGGTCATCCACATTGCACTGTGATCAGTGGGGCTCTACAGGGCTTCTTGGTGAAGACCTTTTCTTTATAACTTGTCTTTTTTTTTTTTTTTTTTAACTGTAGTAACCTGTCTTTTGAAGAAGCTGCCCCTGAACTCTGACTTTTCATTATCAGATTGGTTTGGACATTCATCTCTGTTTCACTGATCACACTGGATAGTAAAGGAAATGTTGATCTAGTGACAGAGAGAAATGACCTGCTCTATTCCTTTGCTGTGAGAGACCCTTCTGAATGCAGTTCTTCTGTAAAACCTGACTCCTTCCCTGCCTATGAAAGAATACCATGCTCCACTGTCCTTGGTTAACTGTTTTCTCATTTCCCAGAGGTACAGTCGGGGAGTTAGGTGACCCTCCAAGTTAATGACCATTGTGGTCACACATAGAAGGAACATAAAAATGGTGATGTAATATATCATATAAAATATAATATTTATAGTATGTAAATAATACTTAAAAGTACAAAGTGACAGTAATGATAGTCATATTAAGCCAGATATATTTTAATATACACAGAATGAGTATAAACAATAATCATATATCTCCACCAATTCAGATAAAATGAATATGGTAACCCCACTAAGAAAACCAATGCTACCTTCTCCTTACAGAATGGTTATTTTATGAAAATTATTCTCTGATATTTAAAAATAGTTTGCTCTTTTAAATAGGACACCACTTGCTTTGCAGAGTTCTATGTTTTTTGTTTAAAATACCAGCATTTTTTAAATAAGAAATAAAGATACATTTCAACTTAATTTTCAAATATTTTTATTAAATCCGTGAAGGTTTTCTGTACTTGATAATCATCATGCGTTTAAAAAATGCATTTAAAATCATCTTACTCTTAAAAAGATGAAATTGGATTTTTATTTATCTATACGTTTTGGTTGGGTGGTCGTGGTTCAGCTAAGTGCCATTACTGTGCATGATTATGCCAGGGCTCAGTGATGCATTCTCACAAGCATCCACACGCTGTGCTTGAACTTCAGTGAGGGGCAATTTATGCCTGTGCCAGAGTCCTAGGATTTCATTATTGAAAAGACTTACAAATCAAAATCTATGTGAAACCAGATGCAGCCTATTGGAACAGTAACTGGTTGTCATATGTTTTCTCTGTAGGGCTTCCTGCTGACTTTGTAGGTCATCACCTTCGGGGGCTTTCCTGACCAAACATTATTTGTACAGAGTAATGCCAAGTCTTAGAAGCCAAGGATATTCAGAAGCAACTAACTGGTACCAGACTCTTGACTGACAGTACATAGTGGGTCATTATGCAATCTGCAACCCAACTTAGGGTGCGAAAAATTAAATTTGAGCTTTTGAAATGAAAATTAGCTATGCAGGTTTGCTAGAGAGAAAATGTAAGACTTAAAGGCCTTTCGAAGATGAATCCAACCATTTGCTGAGTGTGCTGATCTCTGTTGTGTTCCCCTGGCATTTGTCTCATATGTTTCTTCTGACAAACCAGGCAGTAAAAACATAGTATTGATCTCAGTCTTTTATACCCTTAGGAGAGGACCCTTTCATTCTTTTCTTGTTTTTGCAAGCCTGCAATTACAAGGCTTTGACATTTGGGTAAAAGTAATGCTGTAGCTGAAATGATATGTTAATGATTTCTGAGATCTAAATATTTAATATTTTGTCTATATTTTCTACACTTGAATGAGATTGTAGGAGAATGTTATATCACTTTTAAAAAATGTCATGTAATGACATAAAATTATTTTCTTCTTTTAGGCTGCTAGTTAATTTCTCATATATTTAACAGAACCTCATTCTAAGAGTAAGACTTTTTAGTGACTATCTTTTGTTGCTAAAAGAGGCATAATTGCATAATAATTAATGTAAACTCCAGAGTTCTCCACTTGGGTTTGGAACTTGGCTTTCCCACATAGTAATGATGTAGTCTCAGCAATAAAATTAGGAAAATGATAGTGTTCACCTCTCAGATTCATTCATTCTACAAATACTTGTTGTACATCATTTGTGTTCAAGGAAATTTGCTGACCACCCAAAATACAAGTTAGCAACATTACAGGAATTTATACTTTCTGGAATTTACAGTCTTGTATAGAAATGTTATGTCCTGATAATCAGTCTACTTGGTTTTATTTTAACTTTAGTAGTGAGTTTAGATGTGCTTAGTTGTTTTGACTGGTCATCAATAACAGATTAAAGTGCTTAGAGTGGATGGATATGAACACAATAATTTATTATGCAGCAGGTTGCATGGAATAATGTGTAAAAATGTAAATTTCCAGATGTAAAATAAGTCACAGGGATATAATGTGCACCTAAACAGTATAGTCAATGGTACTGTCATCATATGGTGACAGATGGTAAATGGATTTATTGTGGTGATTATTTAATAATGTATAAAAATTTAAAATCACTGTGTTGTACACCTGAAACTAGTATAGCATTCCATGTTAAGTAAAACTTAAAGAAAAGATTACTTACACCTACATCGAATGGCCAGGAGGATATCAACTAAAGAATAATGGGTGTATAAACTAAAACACAACAAAATCCTGATATACTCCTGAGCCTTATTACATGTTTTGGTTTGAGTGAGCCTAGTTTGCAAACTGTCCTTTTGGTGTGTTCACAATAAATTTTTACTAATTGCTAAACCAAAACCCTCCTCAAAAAATCCCAAAAAATAATAAGGGGAAAAACAATAGAAAATGAGACTGAAGTTAGAAAGTGAGCATATTGTGTGAACTGAAGTGAAAGTCACTCAGTCATGTCTGACTCTTTGCGACCCCATGAACCGCACAGTCCATGGAATTCTCCAGGCCAGAATACTGGACTGGGTAGCCGTTCCCTTTTGCAAGAGATCTACTCAATCCAGGGATCAAACCCAGGTCTTCCACATTGCAGGCAGATTCTTTACTAGCTGAGCCACCAGGGAAGCACCAGGAAGTAAGTAAAATGTAAGGAGGGACTTGTATGAATATTATGAATGAATTTTTAATTTAATATACAGAGAAATTATAAGGAAAGCATTAAAAAGATATGAGGTCTGTATTGCCATGGCAAAAATGAAAACAAATATTCTTTTGACCTTGACAGACTGAAATTAAAAGAGAATTGCATAGCCAAGACCACAGAATGTCTAAAGTATATCTTTTTATTTTAAGCAGTACATGTGGAAACAGAAATTGAAATGTATGTATAAAGAAGAAAAAGATTATAAAAGGTAAGACTCTCATGAAATCAGCTGTTTGATAAGTTGGAAAAATTAAAGAATATTAATGATTTAAAAAATTAATATAACTCTTTGAGTTACATTAAATGTCACATTCAAAAATTTCTCTCCCTTCTACTTCTTTCCCAAGTCTGGTCTGCACCAAATAACTTAAATGATATAAAGAGGATCCTTGAAACATTCAGACATTGTATTATATTCGTGGAAGTGAAAGTGTCATTCAGTCGTGTCTGACTCTTTGTGACCTTCTGGACTGTAACCCGCCAGACTCCTCTGTCCATAGAATTCTTCAGGCAAGAATACTGGAGTGGGTAGTCATTCCCTTGTCCAGGGGATCTTCCTGACCTAGGGGTCGAACCTGGATCTCCTGCATTGCAGGCAGATTCTTTACTGTCTGAAACACCAGGAAGTCCATCATATTATTAAGTATATGCAAAATTTAAAATATAAGGATATAAATCATAATTTAAAAATCAAATTGTAGTCCTTAAAGCAACTTATTATTAAAAATAATTCCAATATATATTAAAGTAACTTTAAGAGAATCAAGGAAATGCTATTTAAACATATAGCAACATGAATTGTATTAGAAATTTAAAATAATTTTAAGTGAATCAATTTATGTTTTATATACTCAGTATTTAGAGGAGTAAACCACTAAGCTCTTTTTGAACAATAATAGGAAAATTATGACTGTACTAAGTTGCAAATACTAAATTTGAAGAGCTTTTCCTTTCTAGAGGCACTCTACTTCTCTTACTTCTTTGGAGATGTTTTTCTATGGAAAGAGTCCTACAATTCTAAACCCTCTGGGAATTTCAGACCTTCTCCTTCTCCCCTCCCTCTTCCCTTCCCACTCCTCCCCAACCTTTCTATCCCCCTTACTCTCCTCCCTTATATAAACAGTCACCCCTGGCTAATTACACTGCCTCTCAAGAAGGAAAAGGCTGCAGCCTCCCAGGTATCAATTACATACCCTGGTTAAGACTGTGGCCTCTGCTGAACTCCATTAAGTCTCAAGACTGCTTAAACATCATCAATTGGTGTGGGGTGGGAGGTGGGAGGGGGCTTCGGCATTGGGAGATTGTGTACACCTGTGGCCGATTCATGTCAATGTATGGCAAAACCAATACAGTATTGTAAAGTAGAATAAAGTATTAAAAAATTATCATTTGCCTATTTCAGCTTAGTTGTATTTGCTCTGCAGGAATTAAGATGTTTGTACAAGACACGACTAGTTGAATTCAAAGGCAGGCTGGATGCAGTGAACATGGGCTGATGGTTCCCAGCAATTACAGATGATCCCTCAGTGAATATGCGCCAGATATTTGGGGAACACAAACTGTCCATTAACACCTAATTTTTTTCTTTTTTTTTTTCTTTTGGATCCTCAGTGAACATATTTATTCCTAATGCTTGGAGTTTTCAGCTCCCCAAAATGGAATCAATACAACTCATTCATATAGACAGACTAAGCTGCATCCTCTCAGTTTTGATCACTATGTTCAAGGCAGAGCAATAACCTCTTACTGAGGATTTCATATGTATTTAGAAGT
>SJYW01046390.1:463013-495725 GCA_006410735.1 Raphicerus campestris | reverse complement strand
AGCCTTCAGCAAGCTATAATCTTTGTGACAGCAACATCAAAGAGCACTGATTACAGATCACCATGACAAATATAATGAAAAAGTTTGAATTACTACAAGAATTACCAAGATATGACACAGAGACACACAAGTAAACAGCTATTTTCAGAAAAATTAATATTGATAAGATTTGCTCTATGCAGCTTGTCACAAATTTTCAATCTGTAAAAAAACAAAAGTATCTGTAAAGCACAATAAAATGAATTATTCTTGTATTTTAGTGTCTACTGCATGCACTATGCCCCATCAACTGCCAATGAGAGTCCATATTTTAAAGGAAAGTAGCAAGAATGGAGACAAATACAATTACTGAGACTAATGCAATGTTCTTACCAACAAATGATAGATGAATTACAACGCGAGTGCAGATGAAAGTAGATAGTTTACAGAAATACTTTAGAGCTAGACTACAGAATGGACAGTTGTTGGACAAAGCAGGTAAGGAACAGAAGTGAAAAATGTCTGTATCCTGGCTAGAGAGTGATGCCATTCAGACTTAGGGGGAATGGAGGAATTAATTCATGGAGAAGTGAATTCAGTTTGGGACTGAACTTGAGTTCAATTTGAGGAGCCTGTAAAAGGGCCATTCACATGGAGATGTGCAGAATGTGGTCTTAGGCTCAAGATAATTATGAGGCTTTAGAGCAATAAATGGTCACTAAACTTCCCATCACTGCTGGATAGTACATGGACTAAAAATTCAAAGGCAAAGTAAAACTCTTAACACAATGAAGGAAAAAACCCACACTAAGAATGTAGGCACTAAAAGGCTGTGGGGTTTTGTCTTCAATGCTACATACCCAGAACAGTATAAAGTGCATATCAGACATTCAAAAAACATGAAAAAATCGAGAAGTTGCCTGCAATAGGAGAAAAACCAGCAGTGCTATAATTGAAGCCAAGAGAAGAGAACATTTTAAGAAGGACCGGTTAAAGTTGTGTAATGGTCATGAAGAAAACCTGTCTCTCAAATTCAAGCAATAAAAAGGCTGACTGATACATTTTAGTACATGTCAGATTATATTCATAATCTATGACACATGCTGCAGTAGGTCAAAAGAAAAAGTGAAGTGCTCATTCATGAAGTCTGGCTTCAAATTCAAGACAACTAAGAGCAGCTATAAACAGATAAAAAAGATTTTTTTCTTTTTTATGTTCTGAAGTTAGAAGTGATCTGAGCCTATTTAAATGTTTTTGATTTAAAAGAATGAACAGAGCAGGAGCAGCTAGACTACGTAGAGTATGACAAACTGGATTAAAACTCATACACACGGATAAAATCATATACAAAATGTTAGGCATTTTGATTAAATGCAAAATGCTTTGCTGGATTCGAATTCCTTTCCTAAAGTCTCTCTCAATAATTTTTTTGAGATTGACTTTTTCATTAGAATACCTCACCCTCCAAAAACAAGACCCCAATACAATTTCAACAATAATAAAAGCCCTCAATTCAGGGAGATAATTATATGGGTGACATATCAATCAATATTCTTTTCTGTATTTTTTACTCAAAGTATCAAAATCCCAACAACAAACTCTTGACAAAGGTGACGTGACATGCTCAATAGAAAATGTTATTCTACAAATTAGGTAAGTCATTTTCAACAATTCATCCTTTTTAAAAAATGGATTACTAAATTCCACTGAAAAGCTCCCAGCCCAGTCACTATGAAAAACTATAGAGAAAGATGGTGAAGATGGTTGTTGCTCATGGTATGACTTCTGCAAACAAAATCAGAGGCATAAATCACCATTAATTTCAAGTCAAATAATCACCAAACGGTAACCAGAAGTCCAAGATGATTTTGGCTGAAAAAATAATCTGTCATTTCAGTACTAGGTCCTAAGATTCTCAGTGGTAACTATGTAAGAACCATCCTATGAAGAGGTGTGTTCAGCTACAAAAGGGGAATTTCTGTCCATGGTTTGGTTATACGTATGATTAGCTACAAGCCATTCCCAAACAGGCAAAAACCCAGCAATGGTGTCATTTTATTGTTGAAAACATAAGGTCTAAGTGAGTAGGTGCAATCTGATCCTCCCAGCCTTTACCACTTGTATCTTACCTTCAAGCTGTCCAAAGTCTCCTACTCTACAGAAGCCCCAAAATTTTGCTTTCTTGTAGTCTTTTCAAAATTACCATTTCTCTTGGTTCTACCTTAGCTATACATTTTCATTCTTTCCCGCATGAACAGTCTCCTGACTGTCACCCCCCAACTGTCACAGTTATCATTCTGATAACCAGGTCCCTCCTTCCTGAGATACTCTTCCATCTCCTTTAATCTAAATCCTACCCATCTTCAAAACCTTCATTACAGTAGCCCTACAAAGATCTTTCTTCTGTGAAAACCTATAGCTCTTGAAGTCTCTACCACAAAACTTAGAAGCTTATTTAGCATTTAATTATATTCTCTATTTGCTTCAACTTTGTATTCACGACTTTGTATTCACTTTGTTTTCCTTACATGAACCACCAGCTGTTATTAATTTTTCTTTTCTATAATCCACGCCACCCCATGTCTAGCTCCAATCATTAAATGACTGACAGAACTCAGGTAAATAAAATGGGTAGCATAATAATAGACACTATAATTTCTCCATTGCTCAGTTTTTCCTTAAAACTAATGAAACTAAAATGTCTGTTTCACACTATAGAAACAACTCTAGTCGATAAAACAACTCTGAAAGACAAGTTAGAGTATATGTATCTTGATTCATTTGCTTTTAAAAAATTCCTGTCTAGTGAAGTTCTTTGGAAATTCTTGAAATAAAAACAAAATTTTACCTCAAAAACTCCTCCCATTTTCCTACAAAACTACTTTTCTCAACTAGTTGTGTCAATACTACTAAGTATTTCATACTGCTAATATGAAAAGTCTGTATGTTCCTATCATAGTAACATTTTGGAAGGAGCTTGTTGACTATCCTTTTCTGGAACATCTTCTAATTCCAAGAAAACAGTTCACAAAATAAATGTAATGAATATTTCTACTGTTTACACAACTAAATTTAAAGATGTAGAGACTGATATATTTAATACCTAACCTAAACGCAACTATTCTTTCCAAGTAGCATATTTTACTGTGTAATTCAAAATTTTCATTTATTTTACTGTATGCTGAAGCTGAAACTCCAATACTTTGGCCACCTCATGCGAAGAGTTGACTCATTGGAAAAGACCCTGATGCTGGGGTGGACTGGGGGTAGGAGAAGGGGACGACAGAGGATGAGATGGCTGGATGGCATCACCGACTCGATGGACATGAGTTTGAATGAACTCCGGGAGTTGGTGATAGAAAGGGAGGCCTGGCGTGCTGTGATTCATGGGGTTGCAAAGAGTCGGTCGGACATGACTGAGTGACTGAACTGAACTGAACAGAATATCTATGTATTTTCTTTTTGCCCTGGTTATTGAGAGATTGCCAACTTCACTATTTAAACCAACAGAATAAGACAAAGCTGGTTTAGGAAGCTAGGTAGAGAATTCAGTCTTTTAGCCAATAAACAAGATTCAGCTGGAGCCTTAACTCAGACTCTTGATTCAGTAGGCCTGGGATGGGGCCCATGAATATGCATTTCTAACAAGCTCCTAGGTGATGAGTTATGTGGATGGTCTACCTACCTAAGCCAGGTTTATTTCTCTACCTTCCTGTAAACCACCACTGGCTTTTAATTACTTTCTTGTTCTTATAGTGTTAATAGACTACAGTGCAGGAGGACATCAAATTCTCAAACTTGACATTTGACTCTGGATTCATGGAGATATATCTCTTCTGATGTAGAAATTCTTAATGATAATTTTTAATATGATACATTACCGTATGTCCCCTATCTAAAGATGAGAAAAACAGAACATAAAAACATGATATCCAATGTGCTAAACAAATTCAAAGCTTAAAATACTTACCTTTACTAATCAATCCTTGAGTAATCAACATACTCGTTGCAGCCAAAGGTACAGCTATAGGGGGGAAAAGAATTTGTCAACATCAATAAAAGGAAAAGATTTTGTCTGAGTTTATTAGGATAAACAGATGTATATCAGTAAAACCAGCTAGAAGTACATTGCAATTAAGATCTTCAAAAGAGATTGCTCCACTTTTAAAAGCTGTGCTATATACTCTGGGAAACATAAAAAGCATTTTAAAGTTAAAAAAATGTAACAAATTATTAAACATAATTTCAGGACCACCCAGATTTAGGCTCTAAAATAGCCATTCACTGATATCATCAATTAAAACAGCACAGTAATACTGATCAAAAGTTACCTCTGAAGTTGAAGGGGGAAAAAATTAATGATGAGGTAGGCAAGACATATATTACAGACTGCAAAATTCCATGTACCATGTTAAGTGCCTTCAGCATATTATCTCATTTAATTTTTACCACATCTTTATAAGCTAGATATTACTATTACCCTTTTAAATATAAGGAAGCTGAAGCTTAGAGACATTGAGTAATTTGTTCAAGATCATACAGCCACTTCAATGGCAGATTCCAGATTCCAATGAATTGATACCAGATATCAAGTTTTTAAGTTCTATATTACAGAGTGAACCAATACACAAGATACATTACTCGCCCAAAATCATATGGTGATTGGTACAATTAAAAAGCATATATTTTAAACACCAATGCTTTCTCTTAAACCAGGGAATTCTGTAAAACTAAATGAAAATATGACTGACATACATACGCATATTAATGCCGAGTGAAAAATCCAAAATTCTCATAATCTCAAAGAGGCTCATAATTTATGAAGCCAGTCTTCTATACCCAAACTGCCCAAAAGAATTTCGATGTTAAGTCTATATCTCTTTCCCAGTTAGACAGTGTGCAGGAAAGATTTAACACAGCAGCCTGGAGACTGCTTTCCTTACAAAGGCCTGCTTTTCAGATTGGTCCCTCCCTTATATCTGGGAGGTTGACAGGTAAATCAATATAAAACTTTACCTGGATGATAAGTGACTCACTATGCCCACACTACTTGCACAAATACTGTTCATACCAAACACCTCCTTTCCTTCGGGGAGTCTGGAATTTTGTTAGCTGCTAGGCTGAGGGAACCTATGTGACCAAATCCCAATAAAAACTGTGGGTGCTAAGTCTCTGATATTACTACAACATTCAACTGGAGAGATTTAGTACATTCCGTGTGACTACTTGGAGAGGACTCAGAAGCTTTGTCTCTGAATTTCACCCACTCCTTTACCTTTGCTTTTTCCTTTGTATCCCTTCTGCTGTAAACTATTTTACATTGCAATAGCTACACATGGCTGCCACACTGGAGACTGAAGTTCCTGACTAGGGGTTGGATAATGGTCTGTAAAGAGTCACGTGGTAAATACTTTAGGTGTTGTCCACCACACAGTCTTTGCCCCAACTATGAATTTTAAAGCAAAAGCACTGAGACAACATATAAACAAATGAATACACCTATGTTCTAATAAAACTTTATGAATGCAAAAATAGGAATTCCAGGTAAATTTCACGTGTAATGAAAAATTCTGCTTTTTTTCAACTATTCAAAAATGTGAAAGTCACCCTTAGCTCACTGCCATACAAAAACAGATTTGGCCCTTGGGTTACAGCCTGCTCAACTATGGTCTAGAATATATATGGGTAATTTAAGAACCAAAGTCATTAAGCATTTGAATTATTAAAATATTCATGATTAAAATCCGTAATGCTGGAAGAGGGCATTAGCTTTGCCATCAGACACAATCTGCAGAAACTCTAAGGCTTAAATCCTTGCTCTATTACTTACTAATGGATTTTACCTCTGCTGGAAAAATGATCTAACGTTGGTTGGTTAGAATGCCTTCATAAATTATTTAAGGTTTTTCAAAGGATACTCCTTTAAAATTACAGCATCAGTACAATTTGCAATCACTTTTCTCCTTCAGCTTGGTTCAAGAATTGCAACTTGAAGCACTGAAGAATCATTAAGGATAAAAAGCAATGAGTTAGTTGGCCATCTCGACAAAGGACAATTTCCCCATTTTGCTTTCTTCTTAGGCCAAGATAGCATAATATAAAGAGCAACAGTCTGGTTAATAAGATTCTAGTACTAGTTCTACCATTCACCACTGTATCTTTCCATAAATCTCCTAAGTTCTTTTCATACTATAAAGGGTAACCAAGTAGAACTAAGGTCTCTTTCCAACTCATGCATTCTGTTCCAGAAAAAAAGAAAGGAAAATTAAGAGACTTCAGAGATTTAGTCTTCATTTTAGTCAGAGTAAAAAACAGGTCATCTGCTCAAAGTAACCCAGGTGGTGTGTGGTACAATTTACATCAAAATTCAAGTCTTCTAAGGCCCAGGTCAGCGGTCTTTTCCCACTGCACTACGTGACTCCCACTCCAGAGTCTACTAAATGTTTCTTTAGGCAAATCAGTAAAACTGCTTACCAAATGCTATTTTATATTATGACCATGATCTCAATCATATTCAACACAAGAACCCCTAAAAATTCCTTTAACTCTTTCTTACACTAGCAAAATACTACTCTAAACTCATAATCATTTTCAATTGAAACTTTTCATTCATCACAACAGCACGGACAGCCATTCAATAAAATAGCTTAATACATAGTAAGTTAAACTGAATTAATCTCCTTAACAATCACACGAGACACTATTATTATCCCCACTTAACAGAGAAGGAAACTGAGGCGTACAGAGATCAGGAACTTCTCCAACATCTCACAGCTAATATATGTTGGAGCTGTAAGTTGAATCCAGACAGTTAGGTCTCAGAGTCTATGCTCTCTCTTACATAAATTATATACTATTTTATTCAAAAACCAATACAGATGTTATGAAACATCATTCAAAAAACCTATAAAGGATGCATGAAACAAATATGAATTCATACATTTTCAGCAATTGTAGAGATTGAGAACTGTTGTAACATATTAATATACATTAAACTAACCCTAGCATGTAGACTGCTAAATTACCTGTATGTTTGTGCAGATGTAACTAGGTGTACACCTTCTTATCCTTCTAACCCATTCTGCACAATGCTAACTAATGTTCCTTTAAAAAAATAACATATCATCCCATTGGTCCAAGAACTCAGACATGTGCTAAGTTGTTTCAATCANCTTTTCCTTTCTAGAGGCACTCTACTTCTCTTACTTCTTTGGAGATGTTTTTCTATGGAAAGAGTCCTACAATTCTAAACCCTCTGGGAATTTCAGACCTTCTCCTTCTCCCCTCCCTCTTCCCTTCCCACTCCTCCCCAACCTTTCTATCCCCCTTACTCTCCTCCCTTATATAAACAGTCACCCCTGGCTAATTACACTGCCTCTCAAGAAGGAAAAGGCTGCAGCCTCCCAGGTATCAATTACATACCCTGGTTAAGACTGTGGCCTCTGCTGAACTCCATTAAGTCTCAAGACTGCTTAAACATCATCAATTGGTGTGGGGTGGGAGGTGGGAGGGGGCTTCGGCATTGGGAGATTGTGTACACCTGTGGCCGATTCATGTCAATGTATGGCAAAACCAATACAGTATTGTAAAGTAGAATAAAGTATTAAAAAAATTTTTTAAAAAGAAGAAAAAAATAATAAAATCATGACATTGAACAGTAAACTATTCTTAGCTGGGAAAACTTGGGGATGGTAATATGGTCGTTGGAAAGTAGCTGCCATAGGATTACACATGCTACAACATGAAATTGTGACAGAATCTGAATCACTACTTGTTGATACTGTGAAAGCCTGGGCAATACATAGTTAGGTGTTGTTTGGAGCATTTAAATATATATTGGTGTGTGATGACAGAGACTTGCAAGAAACTTGTATTATGAGAGGAACACATTGGTGTGTGCTATCTTCTAAAACAAAACCTGGGGACGGATGGATGTTGTTGCTTAGTCACTAAGTTGTGTACAACTCTTTCGCAACCCGTGGACTGTAGCCTGTCAGCCTCCTCTGTCCTTGGGATTTCCCAAGCAAGAATACTGGAGTGGGTTCCATTTCCTTCTCCAGGGGATCTTCCAGACCCAGAGACTGAATGTGCATCTCCTTCTTGACAGGTGGATTCTTTACCGCTGAGCCACCAGTGAAGCTCAAAAAATAATATATGAAAGATCATAAGATGAGCCACGTCCTGTTGGGTGAGAAGAATGGTTTTGAAACACCTTGGAAACCTCTACAAAGCATTTTGTAGCTAGCAGAGATTAAGATTATACAGAGCCTCCAGTGAAGATTAAGCCTGGCATGCTGCGGTTCATGGGGTCACGAAGAGTCAGACACAACTTAGTGACTGAACAACAGCAACAACCAGTGAAGATTAATTCCAAGATGTTCTGGGATGGATTTTCCAAGTGATTGCATGCTGGTAAATGCACAAGTGAAAACTGGCTGCTTCAACATCATTTCAGCTACCTTTGATTAAATTACAAATACAAATTGTGTACAAATTAGACATAAGTACACATTTGGCAACCATATATTCTGTCTCCAAACCCTGATGAATAAATGAGAATACTGAAGGTATGTGGGGAAGAGTTAGAAGAGTTTTCTCTACACTAGAAACAAATGAAGAAATTGACCCCCCAAAATATCATGCATAGTAAAAATGCATACAGCACTTTATAGATGGTGTTAATTTTTCAATTTCAGTGATACTCAGGTCTTCAAATAATATCATAAAGTTCAGCAAGCCATTCATTTCAGAGAGACTCAATGGATAAGTAATCTTGAAAGAACTGGGACATGATAAAATACAAGGAAGTTTTTACTTTTGGCCCAATATTTAAAAGTATTAACTGTGGAATGAGGAAAGTTTCATAAAGGATATTGAAACTGTGTTGTGCTTGGCAGTGGAGTTTGAATAAATGTTCCAAAAATGCACCAATTTTTAGCCCTTCACTCAGTGCTCAAGGAACTTCACAATGAGATCCCAGCCTACTTCATCAATGCTGTTCAGCTGCGTGTCCCTACAGCCTGAATGTGTCCTATTCTGGAGCATAGGAATTGTTTACTGCCTGTTGTACATGCCCCATAAGCTTCACCTCCATGTAGCTGCTTATATGCCATTCATTGCCTTTTGCAGCATGCCAAACCTGCTATTTAAGATGTAGCACAAATTCTTCTCTACCAGGAGTCCTTGATGAATCTCTCCAGTTACCTTTAGTGACTTAGCACTTTCCACCTTGTTTTACAGTTATTTTTGAGCACACCTTACCTACCCACACTAGACTTCTTGAAGGTAAAGTCTTTCTCTGATTCACCTGTTCAGGCTCTGTAGGAATTATAACCATAATTGCATACAGAAGACTCCTCATAAATATGTATTCAATGAATGCTTGAATTAAAATGAAAAGATCTGCTGCAAAAAAGATTTGGGGAAAGAATGCAAGTCTCGTATGTTTATATGTCTTATGTAAGAACTGACACCTCATCTGAAAACTTGACTGGGAAATGCTGTTGAACTGAGACCCTCAGGTCCTTGCTGTCTGTTGGCTAGAGACTCCTGCAGTCTCTTGCCATGTGGGCTCCTCCAGCATGAAAACCTGTTTCAAAGCATATAAACTGAGAAGGCAAAAGTGAGAGTCTGCTAGTAAGATACAATCTCATGTAACCTAATTGCAAAAATGACACCCACTCACTTTTGCTTATTCTATTGGCTAGAAGACAGCCATTGGCCCCATTCGCATTTAAGTGGAGAGGATGGCATAATGGCCTAAATACTGGAAGATGGGGGTACCAGAGGTCATCTTGGAGAAGGCAATGGCAACCCACTCCAGTACTCTTGCCGGGAAGGTCCCATGGATGGAGGAGCCTGGTAGGCTGCAGTCCACGGGATCGCTAGGAGTCGGACATGACTTCACTTTCACTTTTCACTTTCATGCATAGAAGAAGGGAATGGCCACCCACTCCAGTGTTCTTGCCTGGAGAATCCCAGGGACGGGAGAGCTGGGTGGGCTGCCGTCTATGGGGTCGCACAGAGTTGGACATGCCTGAAGCGACTTAGCAGCAGAGGTCATCTTAGAAGTTGCCTACCACATTAATTGAAAGATTGTTTTGTATACTAGGCACTTTAAAAATTCTTTGTCCTTCCTTATACTATAGGTTGCCTTATATCAGACTTCTGAGTTTATAAAGCTTGTCAGAGGTCCAGATCAAACACTACCTTCTAACTAAGGTCTTCTTTGGCTTCTCCTTTCATTGTCAACCCATTATAATTTGTATCCCTTTTCATGGCTTACATTTTATTCTGAATTCACCAGGATAGATATAGTCAGTTCACATTTGCTTGCCATAATTATTTTCCTATAGACAAGGGGAAGAACGGAAGACTTCAGGATCAGAAGAATTATTTTTTAGAGGCTGTCTTTTATAGGCAAATAGTACTATAGCTTGAGCTAAAAGATAATAGCTATGGGAGATAAGTTTCAGAGGACCTATTAGAGCTGAATGAATATTACATGTATCTTACAAAATTCAGGATTAAAAGTAGGAACCCTGAAGACACATCTAGTACAGTCCTGGCATATAGAGGGAGTTCAGTCAATGGTTGGTGCTTTCTTTTTCAATGTTCTCTTCCCCCCTTCCTGATATTCCCCCTCCTAATATGTACTCTGAAAATGTTGCTTGAATTATAATATCAGAATTTGTTAAATCATTGATTGAATCTTTCAAGAAGTTTTCAAACAATTATTGAGCATTTCTAGTGCCTGGCAATATTCTAGACATTAGGGATACATAAATTAGTAAATGGAAAAGAATATCATTTCTAGAAATGAAGCTTGCATTTTGGTAAAAAGACAGACATTAACCAACTGTGACAGATGATGACATGTACCATGAAGAAAAAGTGAGGAAGGAGATAGAATGGCAAAGTGGGTACCATTTTATACAGGATGATAGAGTGACATTTACGTATAAACCTGGAAGAAGTGAGGGATTAAACCATGTGCATGTTTGGGGGAAGTGAGTTCTAGGAGGAGGGAAGAGCAATTACAAAAACCTTGTAATAGGAGGATGATTGCTGTGGGAGGAACAGGAAGGAAGCCAGCAGAGTTAGAATAGCATAAACCAGAGGAAAACAGAATGAGATAAATTTAGATAGGTAGCTTGGGTGTTAAGAGGTGGTATAGCAGATCATGTGTGAAACTGTACCTTATGGTCAAGACTAGGGCATTTAGCCTCAATAAGACAGGGCTCTGAATTTAGGAAGCAGGATGGAAGGAGAGAGATCAGTAAGCAAGTAGGCTATTGCATTACTCCCAGTGAAAGAGGATGAAAATTTGAAAGTAGAAGCAGCAGGATTTTCTGATTGATTTGATATGGGTTGTAAGAGAACAAGAGTAATAAAAGATGACCCTTAGATTTTTGGCCTAGAAGAATGGTGTCACCATCGTCTGAGATGGAAAAGACTTTGGAAGGAACTGGTTCAAAGGTGGGGGATAATTCATAGTTTCATCTTGGACATGCTAAGTTTGAGGTTCTACTGAACATTGGAAATATCACTGGAAAGTAAGATTTCCAATGGAAATTTAGCTTTATGGAGTTTGAAAGAGAGACTGCATTCTGAAGATGCAGATTTGAGAGTCACGAGCATGTGGATGGTATCTAAGAGGTCAAGCCAGGACTAGATGTGGACAGAGAGGAGAAGCAGTCCTGGGGCTAAGTCCGGGAGCCTCCCAGTGCCAAGAAAGCCTCCTTCATCTGGAACAATGCGTCCTATTTCACCGATTCTTTGGCAGAGCTGCAAGCTTTCTGTTCTCCAGAGTACTGGGGCTCACTGCCTACTCCGTGTGCTGATGGGAGGTACTTTCTCCTGGGAGCAAGGAATAAAGCATGGTGAGAAAGAGCTGGAGGCAAAACCCTCAGTGGAGGAAGCAGTAATGGTGAATTACTCTGAGTGGCTTAAGTTTCGTATAAAGATCAGCTTCAGGGACTGAAGTGGAAACAAACACGCATCCGTTTCTTAGGGATAAAGGGCCATCTTCCTGGCTAAACTCCTACATCTACATTTTATTCTGGCAGTATTCCAGAGAACTAAAAGTTGTTGACAACAAAAAAGGTTAAAAATTAGTAATGAAAAGAATAAAAATAAGATTGGGAAGTTCAGTAAAGATTAAATGATATTGGAAACCAGGTTAAATAATTGGTCTGTTGTGTACAACACCCACCCCCCACCCCCACACACACACAAAAGGAACATACAATAAGATAAAAGAAAGGGGAAGGCAGCAAGCAAACTATGAACTAAGAACAATTCAAAGAAAATTTAAAACTAAAGGGCAGAGAGAATAAAAGAACATCCAAACAAGCTAAAGTGATTTTTTTAAAAGTAAACAATTGATTTCAAGGTCCAAAAGGTTAGCTAAATTCAGCTAACCAGTCGAATTCAGTAAGCAGTAGCATATGTTCCAAAGATCAGCCTGAGATTTCTTTAAGCTGCAGCTGAAAACCCTGCAACACGTTTCTCCTTTTATGGCCTGACCTTGGCAGGCAGTGGGCCATGACTTTTCCCCCTCATATCTCTTCTGTCTAGCTTCTGCCAAGTTTTCTCTGATTCTGTGGCTCCTGGTCTCCCTGCTCTTCCACAGGAATATGTCTCTGGTAGCATCTCTGTCCCTTGGGATGCTCCCCTCTGGCTGTGACTGATGGTGTGGAGGTGAGCCCCTGACCCAAGCTGGCTCATTCAGAGTCCTTTCTAGAAATCTGAATTTGTGACTGAGACCCACTCAGAGTTGGTTTCTTTAATAATAACAGTAATAATAGCTAATGTTTATTGAAGATTCACATGCAAGGTATTGATCTTTAAATATGTTTTCTTGGTTAAATTTCTCAACGACTTTATGAGGTAAGTGCTTTTTTTTTAAGAAACAGGTCAGAGAGGTGAAGTGACTTGCCCAGTGTCACACAAGCCTAAATGGCAGAATTAGGATTTAGGCTCATTTCTGTCCAATCCTGGAGCCCATGATCTTAGCTTTGGTCTCCATTAAATAGAAAAGAGAGAAACGTGGGAACTGTGGGATGGCGGCCTTTTGCCCACATGAGCAGAGAGCAGAGAATGAACAGACGCCAAAGTGCAGGAAGGCGCCAATGTGCGGGAAGGCCCCCCCGCCGAGCTTCTCTTCTGAGTCCAGGCTCTATTCTCTCTCCACGTGTCACGTGTCATCCCCACTTCCCCATAATAGGTGTTCCTTTTGGAGCATCAGGGGTCAAACTATCAGTTGGATTTCTGGGACCTGCAGCTAAGAGTTCTAACCAGCGCCCTTCCTTGCTGTGGCCGACGGAGGACCTCACAGGCCTACGCTTCTCCCATTTGCTGTGCTTCCCTTGCTTTTGAAGGAAAAGAGGCCTCTCTTGTCTCTCAGTCCCTTTTCCTTATGTACAGAGTTCAGGTGGTTTCTAATTCTTGGCCAAGTTCATGTTTATTAAAATAATCAAGATGAATTACAGACTTTCAGAACTAGAAAGGTTGAAACTTCCTCCTTTTTAGGGAAGGATCTAGAAGATGAGATTCAGGGAGGTTGACAGGCTTTTGCTGGGGCAGAAGAAATAGTGGCAAGAAACACCTTCCAATGCTACAGTGTCCCATAGATGACAGAGCCAAGCGCTTTGGGTCTCTTGAGACTGGACTCTTTCTTCCTCCTCTTTTAATGGGGAGGAAATGAAGATATTTGTGTGACCTAATGTCCTCCTTACTTCTTAAAAAGAAGCACTGTCTTACATTATCACGACTCAACAATAGAATTAGAGGATCATTGACCCATAGAGCTTTCAAATCTCTTCAGCGTTTCCCTGCCCACCCCATTCCCCGACATATCATCTCCTGAAGCCATTCCTTCTAAGAGGTTGTCTGGCCTCTGCTTCAACATTTGAAGTGGCAGGAAACACTACTTCATGAAGCAAAAGACTTCCCTTTTATGTGTGTTTGTACTTTTATGCTCTTCTCTCATCAGTAAAGAGTTGGGAACACAATAATATATATGCATATATTTCACAGTCTCCTTTTTGCAACTGTCATGCCGCAGGTATTTTTCATATAGACACAAAACCTCCATTTTGGCAATTATAAATATCTTCATATTCTGTATAATTTCCTTAACCAAAATGTGTATAACCTTGCCTTGATTTTTTACTTTACACAGAATACAATCTGACTTTGATTTGGCCAGTTTGGTTATTAGACCATAAAGAGGTCAAGATTTAACTTGTATTCTTTGGCTCTAACTGTATCTTTAGAACAGTATTGAAGAAATCTAATCTCACTTTCATGAGACAGTTCTTTTCAGTGTTTTTTAAAAAAGCTATCATGTTCCTCTTAAAATTTGTCTTTTCCAATGTAAACATCCTCAGCAGTTTCAATCGTTCCTCACAAGTTGTGGTTTCCAGGCCCTTCACAAGATTGTGCTCTTTTCTGGATGAGCTCCAGTTTGTCAATGTCCTTTGTAAAGCACGGTGCCAAAATTAATTGCCATAATAACAATAACCATAATAATAACCTCTATTTATTAAGTTTGCACAATGTTCCAGGAACTAGGCTAAAGGCTTAGCTCATTTAATCCTCACAAAACCCGCTAATGTATGTGTTATTATCCTTTTTTTAAAATGAGGAAATCAGTTTTATTAAGAATATGTTGACTAACATGTCCAAGGTCACATAGATAGGAATACCCAGTTAGGATTAAAATATTCTTTGTGTTCTGACCACTTTATAATGGTCCAGAATTTTCCAGCCTTGTAACATTTAGGACCTCGATATTAAACTTTTGTGAGACCATCTTAAGACTTCATTTTCTTGTTTCATGATTTCATGTTTATTGAAAATATGGCAGAGATCAGTTCTTCTGGGACAGGCTTAAAAATACTCATTCATTCATTTGACAAATACTTATTGAGAGCCTACTTCCTGTCAGACCTTATTTTAGAAGGTGACAATACAGAGATAAGCAAGGTAGACAAGGGTCCTTCTTTCATGGTGTTGACATTCTGCTGGAGGAGACAGACATTCTATAAGTAAACATTTAAGTGTGGTAATTTCAGATGGCAGGGGAAGATGATGAGATTTGACCAGAGGGTGCCTGTTGGTGAGGTCTGGCCTTAGATCTGAATGACAAGAAGGAACTAGCCATGTAAAGATCTGAGGCTCTGGGGGAAAGAACATTCAAGTCTCAAGAAATGGCAAGGGCAAAGGTCTCAGGATCAGGCTAAGCTTAGTGAGTTCCAGAAACATAAAAAACCATATGTAGCTAAAAGCAGAGTGACCCAGGGAACAGTGGAGAGGGGTAACTTCAGAGAAGGCAGGAGTGGATCACATAAGCTCCTATAGGCCATGCAGAGGAGTATGGATTTTTTCTAAGTGTAATGGGAAGCCCATGTGGAGTTTTATGCAAAGCAGACTGATCTCATTCATCTGTTTTAAAAATGACATCACTACTATATAGAGAATGGATTTCAAGGGGCAGAAATGAAAGCAGGGAGATGAGTCAGGGGCAGGCTCTTACCCTGTCCTGGTAAGAAATCATTCTGGTTCAGATCAGGTGGCAGCCGATCCAGCTGTGACTCACATCACTGGAGAAAAATGGATGAGTTCAGAAAAAATGGAGGAAGAGTGGACAAAAATATCTGGTAAATGGATTTTGTTAAGAATTGATTTAACTCTTGGATCTAGGAAGAGGTTGAGAATGTTGTACACACTTGAGATGTAGTCATAGACCTCTGCATACGTTATACAGGCCACAGACATATTGTTTCTCACCAGAGTCCCATAATGTAGCCAGTACTCCCCAAAGCTATTTCTGACAAAGAAACTGAGATTTAGAGAGGCTAAATCACTTGCCTCAGGTCATGTGGGTAGTAAATTGGGAACCCAAGATGTGCACCCAGGTATCAAAAGCACCATGCTTTCTTCTATGCAATACATAGCTCATGGAGCTCAAGGATCAAGGATAGCACAACTGAAGGCTCAAAACTGCAGTTTGCCTGTAAGGCGAGAGGTAAAGAATGGGCTTCCCTGGTGGCTCAGACCTTAAAGAATCTGCCCGAAATATAAGAAATCCAGGTTTGATCCCTGGGTCAGGAAGATCCCCTGGAGAAGGGAAAGGCAACCCACNTGCCTGTAAGGCGAGAGGTAAAGAATGGGCTTCCCTGGTGGCTCAGACCTTAAAGAATCTGCCCGAAATATAAGAAATCCAGGTTTGATCCCTGGGTCAGGAAGATCCCCTGGAGAAGAGAAAGGCAACCCACTCCAATATTCCTGCCTGGAGAATCCCATGGGCAGAGGAGCCTGGCAGGCTACGGTCCATGGGGTTGCAGAAGAGGCAGACATAACCAAGCAATTAACACTTTCACTTTCAAAGAATTCCACAACAGCCAAGTCACATGTGAGGGCATGTTCTGTTATCAAGGGGCTCCGTATTGCCATGATCCCGTCTGCTTCCTGGGAGGGCTAGCTTCCATTTTTGGAATCTTACGAGATGTGAGCACATTGGGCGGAGAAGTGGAGTCAGAAGTAGATGATATGATTAAGCAGAGGGAGAAAATGACTTCTGAGAAATGATGAAAAGATTGCAACTCTGTTCAATGATGACTAAAGAGAGCATCAGACTGTAAGTAGAAACAGTAGGAAGACAGGAATGTTTTATTTTGTTTTTTCTTCCCCAAAGTAGAAAGGAAATGCATGAAGGGACAAGAAGAGAGCTCCTGAATCCACTCTTAAATTTATGACTGTGGTGGCTTATCATGACTATGTCTATATATTCTCATCTCAAAGGGATGCACTGAGATTGAGGTTGTCTCTCTAGAAAGACAGCAAAATCCACAGAAGACATGTCTTCTTCTTTGTGTTTATTTGTTGTTAACAATTTATTAGCACTCTAGGGCCAAAATACCGGTGTCCATTTTGAAAAGTTTTATTCTATACTGAAACTTCTTTATTTTTAATGAGACATCTATTATCATGACAGTTCCTCCACAGTAATCATTTGTCTTCAATCAGAATTATATGTGCCAGAGTCTTAAAGGAGTCTGGAGAGAAAGGCTAATGCTGGTACCACGGATCCCTATTGTCTGAGTCATGCTACGCGCTGAAGAATGGGGAGGCTTAAGTTTCAGACACAGGCTAGTTATTTCCTTGCATTTGCTACAATATATGTTTGTCTGCACATTTGTTAGTGAAATGAGAGACCTGCTTGATAACAGGGACAACTGTCTGATACACTGTGTGTGTTATCTCCCTATTTACAGTATGAAAATTATATCTACCAGGCTGCAAAGCTAGAGAGCCTCAGTTTATTTCTGGGCTGCTTGCAAAAGCTAAAGCCACTGGGGGAAAGGCTTCTTGAAAAACACACCTGATTTTCTTTTTCAGATATATTTAAAATATCATGGTTTTTTTTTTTTTTTTTTTTTGAGGTTTTGGCCCTCTGCACTTGCTTCTAAAGCATGGTTCAGAGGCAGTCTTGCAGCTCAAAGGTTAAAGAGAAATCCAAGTGGATGTGCCATCTTAATGGGCTTTGAATGAGCTCTCATGTGACACTTTCTTTCAGAGTTGCTTATACAAGTTACACCTGCAGAAATGGGACTGAGTCCAGTAAGGAAGGACATAACATTTTCCTGAATATCAAAAAATGAGTGGGGTGTATTCTGTATTCCTGTATGCTCCAGGCAGCCTTGTGGGTAAGTGAGCATTTGTTTCCTATATGCCATCATTGAGCTGAAAATGAGTCACACACTCATGAAAAGAATGGTCCTGTCTTCTTTTGTCTAGCTGTATATGCTTTTTGTGGTTACTGCATTTGTCTTAATGGGAATCTTGACTGTTTCTCTTTTGAGGCAAGTTATTAGAATTTATTTTCAATCTGGAAGAGGATTCATTTAAATATATTGTCCTTGATTCATAATTTGATTCACAGCCAGTATATAGAACTATAGAAATTTTCTATGGGGGGAAAAATCTTTTAGGTTCATGTAATCCCAAGTATTTCAACTAGTTTACCTTGAAAATAATAATAAGTATGATGTATTAACTGTCTACTCTGTACCAGCCACTGTGCTATGTCTTATAAATTGTTTCTAATCCATGCCACATGCCCAAATACAAGTAGCAAGAGCTCTTTCTTATGGCAATGGAAAACAAGGGCCAGAAAGATGAAGTCACTTGCCAAAAGTCACACAGCTGGTCATTGAGTGAATCTCCATGTGTACCCATTTCTGTCCAACTTCAGAGTCTACAGTCCAAAAGTGAAAGTGTTAGTCACTCAGCTGTGTCCAACTCTTTGCAACCCCATAGACTAGCTGCCAGGTTCTTCTCTCCATGGGACTCTCCAGGCAAGAGTATTGTAGTGGTTAGCCATTCCCTTCTCCAGGGGATCTTCCAGACCCAGGGATTGACTCCAGGTCTCTTGCACTGCAGGCAGATTCTTTACCATCTGATCCACTTGGGAAGCCCTATAGTTTATGGAGTTGCAAAGAGTTGGACACGACTGAGCAACTAAACACACACACTCATGGTCTAGATTACTTCCATAAGACACAGCTGCTTTGAAAAGTTTGAAAGTGAAAGTGGCTCAGTCAACCCCATGGACTATACAGTCCATGGAATTCTCCAGGCCAGAATACTGGGGTGGGTACCCTTTCCCTTCTCCAGGGGATCTTTTCAACCCAGGGACTGAACCCAAGTCTCCCTCATTGCAGGTGGGTTCTTCACCAGCTAAGCCACAAGGGCAGCCCAAGAATACTGGGGTGGGTAGCCTATCCCTTCTCCAGCGGATCTTTCCGACCCAGGAATCGAACTGGAGTCTCCTGGATTGCAGGTGGATTCTTTACCAACTGAGCTATCACAGAAGCCTTGAAAAGGTTATCTGATGACAAAGTGAAGTGAAGATCACTCAGTGATGTCTGACTCTTTGCAACACTGTGGACTATACAGTCCATGGAAATCTCCAGGCCAGAATACTGGAATGGGTAGCTGTTCCCTTCTCTAGGGGATCTTCCAGACCCTGCGATAGAACCCAGGTCTCCTGCATTGCAGGCGGATTCTTTAGCAGCTGAGCCACCAGGGAAGCCCAAACTTCTAATGACAAGTTTGCCCCAAATTCTTATTAGAAAAAGACAGGTCATAGAGTAACCAGGTTAACAACAATAATCCCCCATTTTTATATTTTTTAGACTAGAAACACTTCCAGTCTTTCCCATATGTGCAAAGAGGCTCCTTGGCTGCTGGAGTAGCCTCCATGATTGAGAAGGCTCTGTGTCTAATCTAACTCTGCCTGGCTTTGGCCTTGAAACTCCCAGACCCCAGATATCTGAGAGTCTTCTGGGGTGTACATAAGGATGAATTCTTGCCCCATTCCAGGTTCTTGGCAAGAGGGAAGAATAGCATGTGGCTCAGATTCTGATGTAGGCTTGCAGGAGGATTTTCAAACTCCAGGAAGAAGGGGAAAGGAGATCAGAGCAGCAAATTTAATAAGAAACAAAAGAAACTTATCAAAAGGAAAACATCTGAAAAGTGTCAGCAGAGGCTGTGGTGCTAGACTGTCTGCAATCATAAACTACTATTTCAGGAAAACCCGCCGAATGGCTGGCATGTTAGAGTTGCACAGTTTAGATACTTTTTCCTATTTCCTCTTGAAAGCTGGAGAAGGGCACACTTCTGAGGAGTTTACCATCTAAGTTCCAGGTTCTTTGTTATATATTCATTTTGCTTTCCCCTGTATTCCATTAGCTGTATTTCTATGTAGTCACAACAGTGGAGCCATTGAGAGTATGGGGCAAATTCCCATTTGTTGGACTGTGGAAGAGTAATATCTCCAGTCTGAGGTTGTTACAGAGCTCTGATTTTGATTGGTTTCTAATGTACATTGACCTGGATTCTAGACACTTTTCTTAACTGATTACAGAATATCTAACCTCCCCACCTCCCGAAATCCCATTTGGCAGTCAAGGCAAATTTTCCAGAGAAGTTTGTTCATGGTTATGTAATCATCTATGCCTGATGCATGGATTACTGAGCAGTTTGGCTTTCTCATGTCTGTCTCCCCTCTATTTCTTCAGGTGCACATTGGAGAGAGCTTTCCATTACCCGTTTTCTATTTTTACAACTTGGCACTCATTCCTTTTAGCTACTCTATCTGATTAGGAGCAGAGGCCAGGCTGGCACAGAAAGCTGATGCAACACGCAGAGCCTCTGCTCATCAGGAAATGAGTGAATTCCTTTCCATAACTGTCAGACAGGGAAAGGGCAGGGTCACACTCAGCAGGTCCTAGCTGGTTGCTCCCCAGCCGGCCACCTCTTCCTTGCAGGTGAAAAGGCCTGCTCTCTCTCTTTCTTATCTGCCATATGTATGTTTCCTTCAAAGGCACTTCTGCTATTCCAGCCCTCTCTGGTTTACTTCTCTGGTTTCTCTGACATGTTTTGCTAGGTTCCCCTCTCAATGAAACCTGCATTGATCACGTTGAAGCTTGTCTCAGTTATGATGCATTCAGTTGCTGATATCAGAAAACCCAGTTCAAACTGAATTAAGCCAAAAAGAATGACTAGCTCACAGAACTGGAAGTGCATCCGGAAGTATGTGGGCATCAGGATGGGTTTGATCCAGGGACACAACGAATCACCAAGGACCTGGTGTCATTTATTTTCTCTTACAGGCAATATTATCAGTTTCGTGTTAAGGCTGCTGAGCTGTGGTGGTCCCAGTGTGGGTGCTGATAACTCCTAGTTCTACATACTTCAATTTCCCAAAGAGTAAATCTATCTACTACAATATTCCAGCAAACCCTCCCTGCTGTCTTCTTACTGGCCCAAACATGTATCTGGGGCCAGATGGTAGGAACAGTCTGATTTTCTTGGGTCCTAAAAATATGCTCTATCCTTAGAGTCAAAGTTGGTGTCAACATTCCCAAAGCTCATGGGCTGCTCTCTATGACAAAAATATGAGTAAGAGGGATTGGATATTGGAGAGGCAAGTGTTTCATCAGTCAAGTGCAACCATCTACCTCCCCTGCCTGGTAAGCTCAAAACTCTCCATTTCCAAGCTTAATATCAAGTTTGTCTAGATATACAAGATTTGTCTTTATATCTTTGTATATATTTGTACATACATCTTTATATCTTTATATATTTGTTTGGATCTACTTAAAGTGATTGTTTTCTGTGGTCATGTACTGATGCTCATACTAATATCTGCTTCTTGGTGACCCACTCATCTTCTCTGCTTATCTTAATTTTCTAGACTTTTCTGCAATAGGATTCTGATTATCTACTATCTGGATCTCCTGAAGGTCTTGAGGACAGAGTTTAAAATGCAGGATTCAGTCTCTGATTTAAAGAGGCAAGATTTTTTACAATCCATGCTTTTCTAGGAATGGTTAGAAGTTGAGAATGCATTCCAAATGACAGTGGGCTGAGAGATACATGTTGGGGCCAGCTCCTGCTCTCATCAAAGTTAATTATTAGATTTGCAGGAACTTTGTATACACATTGTTAAACACGGTCATTAAAAATTAAAATTACAATTTAAATATATTTACAATTAAATAATGTTTAAAGTTAAGTGTAAGCCGCTCAGTCATGCCCGACTCTGCGATCTGATGGACTGTAACCCACCAGGCTCCTCTGTCCATGGAATTCTCCATGTGAGAATACTGGAGGGGGCTGCCATTCCTTTCTCCAGGGGATCTTCCCAACCCAGGAATCAAACCCAGGTCTTCTGCACTGCAGGCAGGTTCTTTGCTGTCTGAGCCACCAGGGAAGCCAGTGAACACTCTCATCGTTTCCTAATTGTTTTGCTATATTTTGCTGTCATATAGGCTCTTGAAGCTATTTCTAACTATTGTGCATATAGATATTGTATATACTATACTATCCACATATGTACAATGTATATATACTGAATCATACTGTACAATAGAATAGTGTACTATTTGCAACTCTCCCCAACTCTGTATTCAGTGAACTAATGTTGAAAACTTAAAATTGGCCAGTGTGAAAGTATTTATACTGTAGAAATTGGCAGATACTATAAGTCAGGGATTTTTTTAGTTACTAAACATTTACCAGCACAGTGGATCATTTTCCAAATGTAAAACAAGAATGATATCTTTATCTATGTTGCTAGCTTGATAACAGGTTATAAGTCACACAAAGGACTGAGCGCAGGGTAAACCAGTTTAAGGCTCTTGGTTCTGACTATTGCTCTCCCTGCCTTGTTACTAACATATATTCAGTATCATATGCTCTTTAAGGGCTGACTCAGGGTGGTCATTAGCAGTATGAAATAGCAGTGCTCGGTGAGATTGGTAAAGCTATAGGGAGAGATAAAGCTCTGTGCAGCCTGGGATAGAGCGATGCTCCTACCTGACTCCTGTGTGATAACTGAGCCTGCCATCCAGGCCACACTCTGCTCCCGGCCTCGCAGTAACTTCCTCAGGGGTTTCTTCATCAGCCTCCACCTCTCTTCTTTGCCTCCTTTCCTTCCCACATTCTGCCTTGGTCTTCAAAGGTCACTGCCATATCATGTCGGCTGGAANGCCACACTCTGCTCCCGGCCTCGCAGTAACTTCCTCAGGGGTTTCTTCATCAGCCTCCACCTCTCTTCTTTGCCTCCTTTCCTTCCCACATTCTGCCTTGGTCTTCAAAGGTCACTGCCATATCATGTAGGCTGGAACATTTGTCTCTTACCTTACCTTTCTGAAAGTAACTACTGCCTCTCTGTTACTGCCGATGTTGCTGCTTTATCCCATGCTAGATCTCTGTCCCTTCGGACGCTGTGCCTGCTTCTCATCTCTGAAACTTCTTTTTCTCTGCTTCATTTTTTCTTGCCTTTTCTGTCCCCTGTTGGTACCTCTTGGTTTGGGCACAAAGTGAAAACAATTTCAAGATATTAAATTGGCATTCTGATTCTGCTTGGTAATTCGTTCATTTGAAAACTTCTTATTAACCCCCTACTGAATGCAGAGTGCATGTATTTGTTACATACCCATTTGGAAAAAGTACTTTGTGCAAAGTCCCAGGAAATAATTACAATATAGAGATGTAGAAGATTTAGAAGAAAAGAGGTCAAATCCCACAAGGCGGTGAGGAGGAGAAGGCAGAGAAGGTCGAGAATACCTTCCCCTTTACATGTGGTTTCAGAAATGTTTCCAGTTGCTTGGCAATGTTGATGGACAGGTAGCTGGAATTTTAGCTCATATAATGCCCTATGCATTCCTAATTATTTCTTGAATGTCTTATCTCTGTAACTGCATTGTATTGTAATTTCATTATGGGCAGAGGTATTTTTAGCCACCCAATCCTGTCTCACTCCTAGTGAGCACACATGTACTTAAAGGTTGTGTGTGGATAAAAATGTGTGTGACAAATTTCTGTTGCAGAAAAGCGTGAATAATTAATCTACATATTCTGATTTGATTTGAAGCTTGTATAGCCTCTGTTGAGGAAAAATCTATATGTTTAAAAAGTCATTGAAATTCAGAAGTAAAAAATATCTTGAGAGTTATTTGATCTAATGATTCCCAAGTCTGACCATATATCAGAATCAAGTGAGGGTAGATTAGGGCAGGGTAACTTTAGAAAGTGGTTTTCTGACCTTCACTACAGACCAACTGAATGAGAATCTGTTTGTTTTTGGCAGTTTCTATTGAGCTGCCAGGTTTGGGACCCACAAATGAATTTTGACATCTAGAGTCTGAAACCCCCTATTTCTTCTCCTTGAGAGTACAGTAGTAACACCTTTGCAAACATGAAGACTGTCACTGGATGTCCACAAGCCTCCAGCATTCAGGAGTCATCTCTTCTCTCCGTGGCCAAGTGAAATGACTTGCAGTCTCTCCCACATCTCTGAGAGTGCCCAAGGGGACACTTGTGCTAGCCTGAGTCTTTCCGTGTTGGGGCCTTTTTCTCCAAGCTCTCCAGACTTCAGCTGTCCTTGAGGCTTATAGTGGTATCCTCGTTTCTCCCTACTCTGCTCAACAATACTGATAAGAAACTGTTGGGATCGATGTTTATTAAAGTATGCATTGAGAATCATTCTCTGGCAGGCAATGCACTGAGAAGAGAATGTAATCTCCCTACAGTCAGAAATGATAAAACAAACAAGCAAATGTGATCCCTATTGTATGACTGAAATGTACAGTCAATTGGATGAGACATATCCAGGTGGTGCTAGTGGTGAAGAACCTGACCGCCAATGCAGGAGATACAAGAGATGCAGATTTGATCCTTGTGTTGGGGAGATCCTCAGAGTAAGAAATGGCAACCCACTCCAATATGCTTGCCTTAAAAATTCCATGAGCATAGGAGCCTGGCAGGCTACAGTCCATGTGGTCACAAAGAGTCAGATGCGACTGAACACAGTCATAAAAATATTGGGTTAACTAAAAAGTTTAGTTGAGTTTTTCCATAAAATCATACAAAAGCCCCACATGAACTTTTTGGCTGCCCAATATCTGTAAAATCTCTATCTAAAGCAGATAGCGAAGGAGTATCCTGAAATATGAAGGAGAAGTATAGACAGCAGTAAGAATAACTAGGAAGACTTGATCTGTTTCGATACTTAAAAGATGGCCTTCCTAAAGGAGTGATAATTATACTGAATATTATTTAAGATTATAGCGTGTGTCAAGGCCCTGTGACAGGGATGATGGGTACTAAAAAGAGACTTGTAGATTATACCTCAGAGAGAATGTAGGAATGTGGCTTATGATGACACTGTTGAGAAAGACACTGCAAAGGAGACGGAGGATCCAGGAGAGCCTCCAGAAACCCTGAGATAGGTCTGCTACGTAGGAGCCAAGGGGAGACAGGATTCAAAAAAGAAGAGCTGATCATATATATCAAGTGCCTGTGAGTCAAATCAAATGAGGTCTTACAAATACCTAGTGGGTATAGGTTCATGTGGTCATGGACAACGTACACATCTAGTTTTGATGGTGTGGAAGGATGAAAGTCAGACTGAAGTAGGGTATGGGGTGAACGGGGAGAAGGACTTCTAAAGAGAAAGAAAAGATAATACTCTTTAGATGCTTAACTGTGAAAGAGAGGAAAAAGAGAAAGGAATAGTTGAAGGATTTTTGGTGTGTGTGTGCCAAAATATAGATAACATAAAATTTACCCTTTTAACCATGTTTAAGTTCTGTAACATTAAGTATGTTCACGTTGTGCCACTAAGCTCCATCTACCTCTAAGAACTTTATTATTTTCTCAGACTGGAACTCCATACCTATTAAGCAATAACTCCCCATTCTCCCCTTCACCCAAGCCCTTGGCAACCGCCATCCTGTTTTCTGTCTCTATGAATTCGACTGCTTGAAGAACCTCAATATTTGTCCTTTGGTGTCTGACCTATTGCACTTGGCGTAATGTCTTCAAGTTTCATCCATGCTGCAGTAGGTGTCAGAATTTCCTTCCTTCTTAAGGCTAACTACTGTCTCATTGTGTGCATACAGCACATTTTGTTTATTCATTTATCCATTAGTAGACACACGGGTTGCTTCCACATTTTGCGTGCTTAGTAACTCAATCACATCCAATCTTTGTGACCTCATGGACTGTAGCCAACTAGGCTCCTCTGTCCATGGAATTCTCCAGGCCAGAATACTGGAGTGCGTTGCCATGCCCTCCCTCAGGGGATCTTCCCAACCCAGGAATAGAACCCAGGTATCCCGCNTTTTAGCCACCCAATCCTGTCTCACTCCTAGTGAGCACACATGTACTTAAAGGTTGTGTGTGGATAAAAATGTGTGTGACAAATTTCTGTTGCAGAAAAGCGTGAATAATTAATCTACATATTCTGATTTGATTTGAAGCTTGTATAGCCTCTGTTGAGGAAAAATCTATATGTTTAAAAAGTCATTGAAATTCAGAAGTAAAAAATATCTTGAGAGTTATTTGATCTAATGATTCCCAAGTCTGACCATATATCAGAATCAAGTGAGGGTAGATTAGGGCAGGGTAACTTTAGAAAGTGGTTTTCTGACCTTCACTACAGACCAACTGAATGAGAATCTGTTTGTTTTTGGCAGTTTCTATTGAGCTGCCAGGTTTGGGACCCACAAATGAATTTTGACATCTAGAGTCTGAAACCCCCTATTTCTTCTCCTTGAGAGTACAGTAGTAACACCTTTGCAAACATGAAGACTGTCACTGGATGTCCACAAGCCTCCAGCATTCAGGAGTCATCTCTTCTCTCCGTGGCCAAGTGAAATGACTTGCAGTCTCTCCCACATCTCTGAGAGTGCCCAAGGGGACACTTGTGCTAGCCTGAGTCTTTCCGTGTTGGGGCCTTTTTCTCCAAGCTCTCCAGACTTCAGCTGTCCTTGAGGCTTATAGTGGTATCCTCGTTTCTCCCTACTCTGCTCAACAATACTGATAAGAAACTGTTGGGATCGATGTTTATTAAAGTATGCATTGAGAATCATTCTCTGGCAGGCAATGCACTGAGAAGAGAATGTAATCTCCCTACAGTCAGAAATGATAAAACAAACAAGCAAATGTGATCCCTATTGTATGACTGAAATGTACAGTCAATTGGATGAGACATATCCAGGTGGTGCTAGTGGTGAAGAACCTGACCGCCAATGCAGGAGATACAAGAGATGCAGATTTGATCCTTGTGTTGGGGAGATCCTCAGAGTAAGAAATGGCAACCCACTCCAATATGCTTGCCTTAAAAATTCCATGAGCATAGGAGCCTGGCAGGCTACAGTCCATGTGGTCACAAAGAGTCAGATGCGACTGAACACAGTCATAAAAATATTGGGTTAACTAAAAAGTTTAGTTGAGTTTTTCCATAAAATCATACAAAAGCCCCACATGAACTTTTTGGCTGCCCAATATCTGTAAAATCTCTATCTAAAGCAGATAGCGAAGGAGTATCCTGAAATATGAAGGAGAAGTATAGACAGCAGTAAGAATAACTAGGAAGACTTGATCTGTTTCGATACTTAAAAGATGGCCTTCCTAAAGGAGTGATAATTATACTGAATATTATTTAAGATTATAGCGTGTGTCAAGGCCCTGTGACAGGGATGATGGGTACTAAAAAGAGACTTGTAGATTATACCTCAGAGAGAATGTAGGAATGTGGCTTATGATGACACTGTTGAGAAAGACACTGCAAAGGAGACGGAGGATCCAGGAGAGCCTCCAGAAACCCTGAGATAGGTCTGCTACGTAGGAGCCAAGGGGAGACAGGATTCAAAAAAGAAGAGCTGATCATATATATCAAGTGCCTGTGAGTCAAATCAAATGAGGTCTTACAAATACCTAGTGGGTATAGGTTCATGTGGTCATGGACAACGTACACATCTAGTTTTGATGGTGTGGAAGGATGAAAGTCAGACTGAAGTAGGGTATGGGGTGAACGGGGAGAAGGACTTCTAAAGAGAAAGAAAAGATAATACTCTTTAGATGCTTAACTGTGAAAGAGAGGAAAAAGAGAAAGGAATAGTTGAAGGATTTTTGGTGTGTGTGTGCCAAAATATAGATAACATAAAATTTACCCTTTTAACCATGTTTAAGTTCTGTAACATTAAGTATATTCACGTTGTGCCACTAAGCTCCATCTACCTCTAAGAACTTTATTATTTTCTCAGACTGGAACTCCATACCTATTAAGCAATAACTCCCCATTCTCCCCTTCACCCAAGCCCTTGGCAACCGCCATCCTGTTTTCTGTCTCTATGAATTCGACTGCTTGAAGAACCTCAATATTTGTCCTTTGGTGTCTGACCTATTGCACTTGGCGTAATGTCTTCAAGTTTCATCCATGCTGCAGTAGGTGTCAGAATTTCCTTCCTTCTTAAGGCTAACTACTGTCTCATTGTGTGCATACAGCACATTTTGTTTATTCATTTATCCATTAGTAGACACACGGGTTGCTTCCACATTTTGCGTGCTTAGTAACTCAATCACATCCAATCTTTGTGACCTCATGGACTGTAGCCAACTAGGCTCCTCTGTCCATGGAATTCTCCAGGCCAGAATACTGGAGTGCGTTGCCATGCCCTCCCTCAGGGGATCTTCCCAACCCAGGAATAGAACCCAGGTATCCCGCATTGCTGGGAGATGCTTTACCATCTGAGCCACCAGGGAAGCCCTTCCACCTTTTAGCTATTGGGAATAATGCTGCGATGAACATGGATGTGGATACAAATATCTGTTTGAGTCCTGGTTCCGTTCTCTTGCATATGTATTCAGAAGAGGAATTGCAGTACAATGGTAATTCTATGTTTAGTTTTTCAAGGACCCACTATGCCTTTCCCACCGCAGCTGCACTGTTTTACATTCCCATCAGCAGTGCACAAGCATGCCAACGTCTCTACATCCTCACCATTACTTGTTACTGTTGGGGTGAGATGATATCTCATTGTGGGCTTTTTTTTTTTTTAAAGAAAATTGTTTTTTACCATTTTATTTATTGATTCACTCATTTTTGGCTGTGCCGCATCTGCACTGCTGTGCCTGGGAGCAGTGGTGTGGAAGGGGTGCGATTTGCTGCGGTGCAGGGGTGCTCCCCGCAGTGGTTTCTTTTGTGGCGGAGCACAGGCTCTGGGGCATGCGGGCTCAGTCGCTGCCGGGCAGGCTCTCCCGTGCAGGCTCAGTAGGTGTGGCACACTGCCTTAGGTGCTCCATGACATGTGGGCATCTTCCTGGACCGGGGATAGAACCCATGCCCTCTGCATTGCCAGGATTCTTAACCACTGACCCATCAGGGAAGGCCCCTCATTTGGTTTTCATTTTCATTTTCCTGATGATTAATAACCTTGAGCAATGCTCATGTACTTACTGAACATTTGTATATCTTGTTTGGCAAAATACCTATTCAAATTCTGTGCTCATTTTAAAAACCAGGCTGTTTCTCCACTGTTGAGTTTCAAGGGTTCTTTATACATTTCGGTTATGAATCTCTTATCATATATATGATTTGCAAATATCTTCTCCCATCCTGTAAGTTCCTTTCTCACCTGTTGCTTGCTTCCTTTGATATGAAAAAGTTTTTGAGTTTGATGTAGTCCCACTTATTTATTTTTGCGTTTGTTGCCTTTGCTTTTGGTGTTATAGCCAAGAAATCATTACCAATCCAATCCCATTAAAGTTTCCCTCTGTGTTTCATTCTAAGAGTTTTATAGTTTTAGCGCTTAGACTTTGATAATTTTGAATTAATTTTTACTTGTCTAGTCCCAAAAGGCAGAAATCTCTTCAGTTTAGTATAATACAATTTATCTTTCTCATTATATCCACTTTATAGAGTTGCTATAGTGATAAGACAAATATCTAAAATGATATCCATCACATATCACTTCTGATTTTTAATGACAAAATTATTTTGCCACATTAGCCTTTCATAAATTACCTTAAAACAACAAGAAAAAAATGTTAACAAGAATTAGAAGCTCCATTTTAAAATAAAACTAAGACACAGCTATCCTGAACCACACTATATAAAAGCATAAAGCAGAAAGAAAAGCAGTGATGCAGTGTTTGATTCACTTTCATCATCTACGTTCAGGTAAATCATGACCTGCCTGTTCTTTTCTGTATTTTATTTACATCAGCAAAACTGAAAGGCCCATTCAATTGGTTTTTTTCCAAAACAAGAGTGGGTCTGTCCTGATGTAAAGCTAAACTTTCATCTCATAAGGGCTAGAAAATCTCTTGCTTATCTAGGATTAGTCTCAAAATGCAAGGGTCTCTTTGCCCCTAAATACACTGGATAATACCCACTGTGGAAAGAATAATCTACAGGTTAAACTCACTCTTTGGTTTGTCTCTTCCTATGGGAATGGAGAGATTCCTGTCACCAAATACAGCATCCATAGACCTTCAAACAGGACTTTACCTTTCCAGTTTAAGTAAAGCAGCATGCCAGGCCTCCCTGTCCTTCACTGTCTCCCAGAATTTGCTCAGACTCATGTCCATTGAGTCAATGATGATATCTAACCATCTGTTCCTCTGCCATCCCTTCTCCTCTTGCCCTCAGCCTTTCACAGCCTCAGGGTCTTTTCCAGTGAGTCAGTTGTTCACATCGGGTGGCCAAAGTATTGGAGCCTCAGCTTCAGCATCAGTCCTTCCAATGAATATTCAGGGTTGATTTTTTTCTTTAGAATTGACTAGTTTGATCTCTTTGCAGTCCAAGGGACTCTCAAGAGTCTTCTCCAACACCACAATTTGAAAGCATCGATTCTTTGGCACTCAGCCTCCTTTATGGTCCAGCACTCACATACGTTCATGACTACTGAAAAAACCATAGCTTTGACTGTATGGGCCATTGTTGGCAAAATGATATCTCTTCTTTTTAATACACTGTCTAGGTTTGTGATAGCTTTTCTTTCAAAGAACAAGTGTCTTCTAATTTCATGGCTGCAGTCATCATCTGCAGTGATTTTGAAGTTGAAGAAACTAAAATCTATCACTGTTTCCACTTTTCCTCCATTTATTTGCCATGAAGTGATTGGACCAGGAAACTATGATATTAGTTATTTTGAATGTTGAAATTTAAGCCAGCTTTTTCACTCTCCTCTTTTGTTTTCATCAAGAGGCTTTTTAGTTCCTCTTCACTTTCTGCAAATAGAGTGGTATCATTTGCATATGTGAGGCTGATATTTCTCCTGGCAATCTTGATTCCAGCTTGTGATTCATCCAGCCTGGCATTTCACATGATGTACTCTGTATATAAGGTAAATAAAGACAGTAAAGATGGTGACAATGTATAGCCTTGACATACTCCTTTCCCAGTTTTGAACCAGTCTACTGTTCTATGTCCAGTTCTAACTGTTGCTTCTTGATCTGCATACAGATTTCTTAGGAAACAGGTAAGGTGGTCAGGTACTCCCATCTCTTTAAGAATATTCTACATTTTTTAGTAGTCAAAGGCTTAGGCATAGTCAATAAAGCAGAAGTAGCTATTTTTCTGGAACTCTCTTGCTTTTTCAATGATTCAACAGATGCTGGCAATTTGATCTCTTGTTCCTCTGCCCTTTTTAAATCCAGCTTGAACATCAGGAAATTCACAGTTCATATACTGTTAAAGCCTAGCTTGGAGAATTTTGAACATTACTTTGCTTGCGTGTGAGATGACTACAATTGTGCAGTAGTTTAAACATTCTTTGGAGAAGGGAATGGCAATCCACTCCAGTATTCTTGCCTGGGGAATTCCATGGACAGAGGAGCCTGGCAGGCTACAGTCCACAGGGTCGCAAAGAGTAGGACATGATTGAGAGACTAACACTTTAAACATTCTTTGGCATTGCCCTTTTTTGGGATTGGAATGCAAACTGACCTTTTCCAGTCCTGTGGCCACTGCTGAGTTTTCCAAATTTGCTGACATATTGAGTGCAACACTTTCACAGCATCATCTTTTAGGATTTTAAATAGCTCAGCTGGAATTCTACCACCTCCACTAGTTTTCTTCGTAGTGATAGTTCCTAAAGCCCACTTGACTTTGCACTCCAGGATGTCTGGCTCTAGGTGAGTGATCACACCATCATGGTTATTTGGGTCATGAGGATCTTTTTTGTACAGTTCTGTGTATTCTTGCCACCTCTTTTTAATATCTTCTGCTTCTATTAGTTCCTTACCATTTCTGTCCTTTATTGTACCCATCTTTGCATGAAATGTTCCCTTGGTGTCTCCAATTTTCTTCAAGAGATCTCTAGTCTTCCCCATTCTATTATTTAGAATATATTAAGTATATAAATAATGTTTACAACATTTGAAAGTGTTTAGGTTACCAAGGTTATAAGTGGGAACCAATCACATCATTCCAGTCTCCTTGACAAGTGGTTGTAAACATTTGCTTGGTTCATAAATAGAGTAACAAACTGAACATAAAAACTTAGGGAAGAATTAGTTTTCAGCATCTGTAACTTTCATAAAAGGATATTAAAGAAATGTCCTGCATAGTCTTCTCTGTACTGAGAAGCATCCTTAACTGTACCAGAATATTCATATTTATCAGCAGTTGTTTACCACGTGGTTTAGAACTCCATTATTGCCTCTTTCTACTGCTCATTTTCCCACCCCTATCTTCCTTTGCACCAAGTATTTTAATGAAATTACTACTTAGAAAGGAAAAAGACTGCTTGGGGGATTATGACAAAATTCTGGGCTGTGCCTTGGAGGGGGTGTGTAGCAAGATGCAGACTTTTCCCTTGTCATTTGATGGCTTTCCTTTGCTAGTAATTGTTCTGGAATACTGGAATGTAGCCCAGGCAGAATTAATTTCCAAGATTATATGTTGCACACATCTCTTCTGGAACCATGACTTTTCCATTATGCACCTTATTTCCTAAATTTTATCATTTCATAGTAAGAAATGCAGCTTGTGTGACAAAGAACAGTGTGCTCCAGCTTGTATGAGGCTAATGAGATATCCACTAAAGGGTAATGTTTATTCACCTGGATTAATTGAATAACTATGTAGTTCTATGGTAGGGAGGGAAGGGGTTCTTAAATAATCTTGAGAATTATATTACAATCTACACTTTGAATTTCTGTTTTTGGTGCATTTTAAAGTAAAGTTACTATGTGTGATAAATTACTTATTCTGAATTACTCAGCCATAAAAGGAATGAATCTGAGTCAGTTCTAGTGAGATGGGTGAAACTAGAGACTGTTATACAGAGTTAAGTAAGCCATAAAGAGAAAAATGTATACTGTATGTTAACACATATGTATGGAATCTTGAAGAACAGTACT
>SJYW01046390.1:443342-456715 GCA_006410735.1 Raphicerus campestris | reverse complement strand
ATATCTTCTGCTTCTATTAGTTCCTTACCATTTCTGTCCTTTATTGTACCCATCTTTGCATGAAATGTTCCCTTGGTGTCTCCAATTTTCTTCAAGAGATCTCTAGTCTTCCCCATTCTATTATTTAGAATATATTAAGTATATAAATAATGTTTACAACATTTGAAAGTGTTTAGGTTACCAAGGTTATAAGTGGGAACCAATCACATCATTCCAGTCTCCTTGACAAGTGGTTGTAAACATTTGCTTGGTTCATAAATAGAGTAACAAACTGAACATAAAAACTTAGGGAAGAATTAGTTTTCAGCATCTGTAACTTTCATAAAAGGATATTAAAGAAATGTCCTGCATAGTCTTCTCTGTACTGAGAAGCATCCTTAACTGTACCAGAATATTCATATTTATCAGCAGTTGTTTACCACGTGGTTTAGAACTCCATTATTGCCTCTTTCTACTGCTCATTTTCCCACCCCTATCTTCCTTTGCACCAAGTATTTTAATGAAATTACTACTTAGAAAGGAAAAAGACTGCTTGGGGGATTATGACAAAATTCTGGGCTGTGCCTTGGAGGGGGTGTGTAGCAAGATGCAGACTTTTCCCTTGTCATTTGATGGCTTTCCTTTGCTAGTAATTGTTCTGGAATACTGGAATGTAGCCCAGGCAGAATTAATTTCCAAGATTATATGTTGCACACATCTCTTCTGGAACCATGACTTTTCCATTATGCACCTTATTTCCTAAATTTTATCATTTCATAGTAAGAAATGCAGCTTGTGTGACAAAGAACAGTGTGCTCCAGCTTGTATGAGGCTAATGAGATATCCACTAAAGGGTAATGTTTATTCACCTGGATTAATTGAATAACTATGTAGTTCTATGGTAGGGAGGGAAGGGGTTCTTAAATAATCTTGAGAATTATATTACAATCTACACTTGGAATTTCTGTTTTTGGTGCATTTTAATGTAAAGTTACTATGTGTGATAAATTACTTATTCTGAATTACTCAGCCATAAAAGGAATGAATCTGAGTCAGTTCTAGTGAGATGGGTGAAACTAGAGACTGTTATACAGAGTTAAGTAAGCCATAAAGAGAAAAATGTATACTGTATGTTAACACATATGTATGGAATCTTGAAGAACAGTACTGATGAACCTGTTTGCAAGGCAGAAATAGAGACTCAGACATAATGAACAGACTTATGAACACAGTGAGGGCAGGAGAGGGCGGGATGAATTGAGAGAGTAGCACTGAAATATAGAGAGTACTGACTGGAAAATATATCCCTCCTGGGAAGTTGCTGTATGACAGAGCGAGCTCAGCCTGGTGCTCTGTGACAGCACAGAGAGGTGGGAGAGAGTGGGAGGAAATTCCAGAGGGAGAGGACTTGTGTTTAACTATGGCTGACTCATGCTGATGTATGGTAGAAACCAGCACACCACTGTAAACAGTTATCTTCCAATTTAAAAAAATAAATAAATGAAAATCACTTATTCTGTGTCCTTCCATAGCCATGATGAGGCAAAACTTCAGAGCTTCTAGGACCTGACTTTCAGAATGGGAACAATCCTCCTAGAGGATTTTGTTTGTTTACATGTGTTTGTTTATTTCCAAATATATTAAGCGAGAGAATGGAGACAATCTAAAAAAGTGAGCTTAAATACTGCTTAAAGATTTATAAACTGAAGTTGCAGTCATCTTATATTTTGCTGTAGCTCCTTCTGAGTTTTGATGTGATAGATTTTATGGCTTTTTGTCTTTTTGTTTTTCTTAATAAAAACACAGTTTTTTAAAACTAATATTTGTGGAGGAAGTGGCAGCAAATGGAAAAGGATACCTTAATGCATGCCAGTGAAATAGAACTCGAGGGAAAACTATGTGTACAGTAATAATGAATACTGTCAAGAACTTAGGGAAGGTGTTTTTTTTTTTTTAAGAAAAAAATAATGAAACAATTTTTTTTTAAAAACACTGGGCTTTCATGGGTTTTGACCTAGGTTTTTTTCAGGAGAGATTTACTTGGGGAATAGGCATTTCTTCATCACAAAGTCCTCCTAACTGTGTCCCTGACCCCACCTCCTTTCCCAGCTCAGCAGTTATTCTCTATTTTACATTTCCATGGAAGTTTGTGTCATTCAGGATTGAAATATTCATGTACATTTCCTACTTCTCCATTGTATCAGAGGATCCCTGAAGTCAAGATCTATTTAAACATATAACAGGATGAAAGTTATCAACAAGGAGAGAAAATAATCAAGGGACCAAATGGCAGGGATGGGGAACTAAGAATCAGAGAAGGTTCTACTTGGGCAAAGAGTGAGGTGTTCTCAGAAGGTCCCAGGTGCCTGAATATTGCCAAGGGCCAAGAGTAATGCAGATTCTCCCAAATCACGTATTCCAGCAGTCAAGAACATTTGTGAGTAATGGAAGCAAAGATCAAAATTTTTATTGATTTAAATGCAACGCAATCCCAAGACTAGACCATGAGGGAGTCGTATCTCTGTAAGTTCCCTGGAGAAATTCTTGTTCCTGTAGTGGGCATTCTCAATGCCCAGTGTAATGCTTGGTTTGTAGTGGGTCCTCAGTTCATACTATTGATTGAATGTGGAACTGAACAGCTTTTCTCTGCTTTGCATTCTCTGCTTTGCATGGGCTTGTTTTCGTTCCTTGGAACGGATGTTTTCAGATGTTCCCTTCCTTTGTATTTTGTATATTCTGGCTTTGTAATGAATATTAGGTGATAATCAACTGTTACTAACCAACTGAGAAATTTGTATGAATAATACTGAAATTGCTTAACAAGCAAATTTTTCAAGTGACATTTTTAAGAGGCATTTAATGTTTGTATCTGTGTTAGTAATTCTGACTTAGAAGTGATGCAAAAGCTTTATTATTAGAAAAAAATGATTGATAACTAGGAGCCCATGTGGTGAATTTCGGGATGTTTCAAATGTACTCATAATCTAACATTTGACTTCATGATTCTCCTTCCTATGCATTAGCAAATATTTTAGTGCTGGGAGGCAGGGGGGAAATTAGTGATGCAGGCAGGTTGATTACAGGTCCATATAGTCTGTAGAGAATCTTTAGGCTCTCCGACAATGCAGGGGAGTGTGCAGTTTCTGAAAGCATTTCTGGAGGCTTCCTTTAATTTGAGGCAAGCAGCAGGGTCATTTGTCCTCTTAAATCAGATGTGATGGTGCTAGCTACTCTATCTTAGCCAAAATAGGGGAGGAGGGGATAGTGATGAGGGACAGTGAAAGTAACACAGAAGGAAGTAATTATGGCAGGGGGTGAGGACTGCAGACAGGGTTAGATGGAGCTGGGGACAGCTAGAATGAACATGGCCACTCTAATCACAGGAGCCCTCAGTTCTAATTATAAGATAGTATCAACATGAACGGTCACCTCTTTATTCACCCGCTATTGGTCTTCTGAAATGATCTCAAACTCTCCACGTTGGGGACTGAGATTAGGCTGTTGAGATTAGGGTAAAGCCAGACTGTTTGAAGAAGATTTGTGTCAAAGGCAAGTGATCTGGGAATTTTCTTTTGCTTTGTTAAATTTGTCTCTTTTTCTTCTTTAGGTGTAGTTAGCTGAATATTGGTTTCATGTTTCTATAATAATATGAATTGCTTACCTACTATCTTTGCTTTGACTTTTCTAATTTACAATCTCCTTAATACTTAAAGCTAAGTCTTGCAAAATGACTTCTGTCTTATTTTTTCCCTAGCAACTGCTGGCATATTGCCTGTGGTAGTCCAACTTGAATTTGCAAATCATACCATAATAAAATTCTGTCGTAGGGGATTTTTGGTCTCACTAATATTCATATTATGTTCATACCTAACTTTTCATAAACATTTATTTTGAGAAAAGTAATCTATGGCTTAAAAACTCAGAAAGTCCCTACTATAAATGACTAGAATTGCTTAAATAATAATGTGCTACATATATTCACTTGAGTTGTTTAATTATCTGTTATCATTCACTGATATCTTAATAATTCAATTGAATTTAGTTCAGTCACTCAGTCGTGTCTGACTCTTTGTGACCCCAGGGACTGTAGCATACCAGGCTTCCCTGTCCATCACCAACACCCTGAGCTTGCTCAAACTCAAGTCCATCAAGTTGGTGATACCATCCAACCATCTCATTCTCTGTCGTTCCTTCCTCCTACCTTCAGTCTCTCCCAGCATCAGACTCTTTTCCAATGAGTCAGTTCTTTGAGTCAGGTGGCCAAAGTATTGGAGCTTCAGCTTCAACATCAGTNAATTATTCATGTATTTTATTGACATATAATTGACATATAACTATCCGTTTTAGGTGTACAACGTAATGACTTGATATTTGTATATTTTGCAAAATAATCACCACAATAAGTCTAATTAACTTCTATCACCATACATAAACCTTTTTATGGCAGAAAGTGAAGAGGAACTAAAGAGCCTCTTGATAAAAGTGAAAGAGGAGAGTGAAAAATTTGGCTTAAAGCTCAACATTCAGAAAACGAAGATCATGGCTTCCGGTCCCATCACTTCATGGGAAAGAGATGGGGGAACAGTGGAAACAGTGTCAGACTGTATTTTGAGGGGGGGCTCCAAAATCACTGCAGATGGTGATTGCACCCATGAAATTAAAAGACGCTTACTCCTTGGAAGGAAAGTTATGACTAACCTAGATAGCATATTCAAAAGCAGAGACATTACTTTGCCAATAAAGGTCCATCTAGTCAAGGTTGTGGTTTTTCCAGTAGTCATGTATGGATGTGAGAGTTGGACTGTGAAGAAAGCTGAGCACCAAAGAATTGATGCTTTTGAACTGTGGTGTTGGAGAAGACTCTTGAGAGTCCCATGCACTACAAGGAGATCCGACCCGTCCATTCCAAAGGGGATCAGTCCTGAGTGTTCTTTGGAAGGAATGATGCTAAAGCTGAAACTCCAGTACTTTCGCCACCTCATGCGAAGAGCTGACTCCTTGGAAAAGACCCTGATGCTGGGAGGGATTGGGGGCAGAAGGAGAAGGGGACGACAGAGGATGAGATGGCTGGATGGCATCACTGACTTGATGGACATGGGTTTGGGTGAACTCCGGGAGTTGGTGATGGACAGGGAGCCCTGGCATGCTGCAGTTCATGGGGTCGCAAAGAGTCAGACACGACTGAGCAACTGAACTGAACTGATAAGAACTTTAAGACTCTCTCAGCAACTTTCAAATGTACAATATAGTATTATTAACTATAGCGCATAGTATTTTTAAACACGTTTCATTGCCACCTAGATTATAAGTTTTTGAATCTAAGGAATGACTTCTACTAATCTTATCTCTCTCTTGATACCTCATGGGCTTCCCTGGTGGCTCAGCTGGTAAAGAATCCACCTGCAATGTGGAAGACCTGGGTTTGATCCCTGGGCTGGGAAGATCTCCCAGAAAAAGAAACGGCTATCCACTCCAGTATTCTGGCCTGGAGAATTCCATGGACTGCATAGTCCATGGGGTCACAAAGAGTCAGACACAACTGAGTGACTTTCACTGATGACTCATAAAGCACTTTGAACAGATGGTCAGTAAATTATTAAATGAACTTTAATTTGCCATTGGCTCTATTTGATACTGTTCAACACAGGCTAAGTAAATGAATATCTAAACCCAGTGTCTTNGACTGAGCAACTGAACTGAACTGATAAGAACTTTAAGACTCTCTCAGCAACTTTCAAATGTACAATATAGTATTATTAACTATAGCGCATAGTATTTTTAAACACGTTTCATTGCCACCTAGATTATAAGTTTTTGAATCTAAGGAATGACTTCTACTAATCTTATCTCTCTCTTGATACCTCATGGGCTTCCCTGGTGGCTCAGCTGGTAAAGAATCCACCTGCAATGTGGAAGACCTGGGTTTGATCCCTGGGCTGGGAAGATCTCCCAGAAAAAGAAACAGCTATCCATTCCAGTATTCTGGCCTGGAGAATTCCATGGACTGCATAGCCCATGGGGTCACAAAGAGTCAGACACAACTGAAGTGATTTAGCAAGCACATACTTTGTCAAGGATGTTTTTCTCATAAAATATAGGGAGAAAAAGGTTTAAAAGTGCCTGATGATAAGATTACTGTTAACTTTTGTGACTTAACCTTAGTAAGATGCTTGGAATTTGTCAAATTTAGGATTTCTTAGGTTGAGTCAGTCTGGATATTTATAAGGAGAGAGGAGGCGGCATTTATAAATTGAAACAGAATGCTGATGAAATATAGAGAAAGCATTTGCACTGGATTCCTTATCTGAAGGTTTTTATATTACTAACCAGGATGAAAGGGCATTCTCCACCCCTTAGTTGGGGGAGAGTGTTACCCCTTTCTGGGCATAATCAGTCAACACTGGTAAAATTCCATTCAACTGGTTTCTGTTTAGTAAAGTTATTTACATGACTCAAATGATACCTTATACTAAGATTGCCTTGCCCACATGATTGCATAAATTATTGAGTTCAAAATATTTTCTGATTCACACTGTAATTTTCTTTTTGACCCAAGGATAATTTAGAAGGATATTTCTTAATTTGCAATCATCTTAAGATTCTCTAATTATCTTCTTTCTCTTGATTTCTAACTTAATCTCATTTGATCAGAGGATATACTCTGTGTGATTTCAGCCCTTAGAGATGTAAATTTTCTTTATGTATTAGAATTATTTGCACTAAATAGTCTATACACAGTCATTAGGTCAAGTTTGCTCATCATATTATTGTCCAGTGTTTCCGCATTCTTACAATTACTTTGTTTTTTCCGTGCTGAAATGTGATAAAACCTACTGTAATTCTGAATTTGCCTACTTCTTAATATGCCTTCCATTTTTGATTTAAGTATTTTGTGAATTTATTAAGCTTATTCAAATTAGAACTATTATATCTTCCTAGCATTTGAGTCATTTATCACTATGAAATCTTTATTTCTGTATTGATTTTTGCCTTAAAGTCACTTTTGCAGGAATAAAATAGTTAAAACTAGCTCTTTTTTTGACTAGGGTTTGCATGGTCTGTCCTTAAAACTTTCAGTCTTTCCATGACTTTATGCTTCAGGTATGACTCATAAGTAGCATACAGAGTTAGTTTTGGCTTTTTATTCATTCTGGCCATCTTTGTCCTTTGAATAAATCATGTATCGCATTTACTCTTAACATAGCTACTGTATGTTGTTTACAAATTGACCATCTCCTTAGTGCTTTCTATTTGTCTCTTCTCTATTTCTTTTTCTTCCCTTTCTAACCTTTTTGACTGATTACTGTGGGTGAAAGGTAAGCAAAATTCTATTCCTTGTGCTTGATAACCTCAGTTAAATTTCTAGCTCTGTTCCCCTGTTAAACCTAGCATGACGTATATCAACCATATTATTAGGCAACATCACTTAAGGTAAAAATCACCCCTATTGATAAATTGCACCTGCACTGGGAAAATGAGAAATGTCTGGTGGGAATGTCATACTTTTGGCTTCCTGAGTATGGTGACTCATGCATTAGGCATGTCCCTTTCAAGGACCCTGGAAGCTGTATCTTTAGAGTTGCTATAAGAGATATTGAATCCTATGGGGCGTGAGGCTTTTAAACCGAGGGCACTTCCTACGTGTCTGATACGGACCTCATCTCGTTGTGCCTAAGCTATCACCTGACTGCTGCGTGGGCTGCCACATGACCTTGATTGACTCTGCCTGTTGGCAAGCCATGTTCTTGTCCTACTAAGTACACTCCTGCCAAGCGTGAGCTATAAATCTTCTGAGTCAGAATGTTTAGTTAGACCTAGGGAGGCATCCTTTCCTTGTACCACCCCTCAACCACTAGTATCACAATGATATTACTACACTTATTGACTTTATTTTTTTGGAAGATTTACACCATAATGCTGTTTCAGTGGTTGCTCAAATTATTACAGTGTCATTTATAAAAATCTAATATTTGGTGCTTTTACCTCCTTCCTGGACAATGCAGGGTCCATAAAACATCTTAATTCCATTTGTCTTCTTCCCAACTTATGTGCTATTTTAGTCATGTACTTACAAATATTTATTTCATTTATGTATATATGTAAATATATACAATATGTTCATATGTAATTTTAAGTCTAAGATGATGACATCACCATCACCATTGTTACTGCTAAGTACTGTTAATATCTGTTTAAATTTCCTCATTTATCCCTTCTTTTTTGACCTTCATCTTGGGCCATTTTTTTTCTGTTTGAATTTTCTCCTGTTGTATATGAGGCCTGATGTTGACAAATTCTCTGTTTTTGTTTACCTGGAAATAGTTTGCGTGTTTTCCTTCTTGAAGAATAGGTTTGCTAGGGTGTAAAATTCTGCACTGGCAGCCTTTCAGCATTTCAAGCATAATATCCATTTGTCTTCTGTATGCCACAGTTTCTTTTGAGAAGTCAGCTATTAGACTGTTTGTTGCTCCTTTAGGTAATAAGTCTTTTTCCTTCTCGCTGCTCTTCTTTGGTTTTCAGAAGTCTTACTGATGTACCTAGGTGCAGACTTGTTTTTAATCTTGCTTGCAGTTTGTAGCACTTTTTCAGTTTGTTACAGCTTGATTGATTTTCATCAGCTTTGCCAAGTCTTTGACTATTAGCTCTTCAAATATTGCTTCTGTCCCTTTTGTCTTCTCTCCTTAGGACTCCAGTTAATTAAAGCATCTCACCGTATGTCTTGTACGCCTCTTAACCTCTCTTTATTTTCTGTCTTTTTGTCTCTCCATGATCCATTCTGGGAAAATTCTTCTCACTTTCCTTCTAGTTTACTATTTTTTTCTTGAACTATTTCCAATCAACTCTTCTACTGGTCCACGGAGTTCTTAATTTCACCTATTGTATCTTTAAGTCCTTGGTCTTCTCTTTGGTTTGGTTCTTTTTTATAGTTCTGGTTCTTTAAAACATTCTTAATATTGCCTTTTGTCATCTTCAACATGCTAAATATAGTTGTTTTGATATTTCTATCTGCTAATTCCAACATCTGGACCCCTGCAGATCTTTTTATTTTGTATATTGTTTTGCTGTTTCTAATTCATGTTATCTTGGCTTCTTGTATATCTGATTAACTTTTATCTTATTCCAAACATTATATTTGCAAAACTATTTATAGAAGTAATTAGAGGCCCGTTTTTGTATATAATCTTTGTCTAGATTTCTTTTGCTCCATTTAAGCATCTAAAAGCANTTTCTAATTCATGTTATCTTGGCTTCTTGTATATCTGATTAACTTTTATCTTGTTTCAAACATTATATTTGCAAAACTATTTATAGAAGTAATTAGAGGCCCATTTTTGTGTATAATCTTTGTCTAGATTTCTTTTGCTCCATTTAAGCATCTAAAAGCACTGTGATATTCCAGAGAAACTATTCCAGTTTGAAGGACTGAAATGATCAAAGCTGAATCAAGCACTTATATATGCCAGAGCTGTGCCTAATATTTTATATTCTTCATTGCAATGTATCTTTATCATAGCTTCTGACTCTTTCTATTAAATTACTTCTGTTACTTTTAATCATGTTTCTATAAATACACAAAAACTTGATGTTTACTTGTCTNTATATCTGTACAATGTCACACATTAGATTATATAATAGAAAGCAAACAATCAAAATGCAATATGAGTATTTTTAACAAGTAATCGAGGGTGTGGAGTTTACTTCGAGGAAATTAAATGTACACTGCAGTCACTAATGAACCTGACTCAGATGCAGGATGTAAGATAAGGAAGCAGGCACACATAGAAGGAAAACTCTATGTACCAGAAGGTTCTAAGCACTCTGGTCACAGCGAGCACAGCAACAACAGCACACAACACAGCCACTACCCGGAGAAGCCCGTGGTGCCCTGGGGTGGCAGGCACACTCGCGCATACCAGTGCCACACAACTGGGACTAGAGAGCAGCCATTCAGGAGGATGTGAAAAGGGAGGATCTGAGCCTTCTTGAGAGACTCAGACAGAAGGACAGGTGAGATACAAAGACCATATGAAACATGGATTGAAAAAAACACCCTGGTTGAACCTTCCTACACTGTTTGCAGAAATGTAAATTGGTACAGCCACTATGGAGAGCAGTAGAGAGCTTCCTAAAAAACTAAAAATAGAGTTGCCATATGATCCAGCAGTTCCACTCCTGTGTACACATCTGGGGAAAAAAAAGACATAACTTGAAAAAATACATGCACCCCAATGTTTACTGCAGCACTGTTTACAATAGCCAGGATGCAGAAGTAACCTAAATGTCCAACAACAGATGAACTGATAAAGAAGATGTGGTACATACATACACAATGAAATGTTCAGTTCAGTTCAGTCGCTCAGTCGTGTCCGACTCTTTGCGACCCCATGAATCACAGCACGCCAGGTCTCCCTGTTCATTACCATCTCTTGGAGTTCACTCAGACTCATGTCCATCGAGTTAGTGATGCCATCCAGTTACTCAGCCATAAAAACGATTGAAATAATGCCATTTGCAGCAACATGGATGGATCTGGAAATTATCATGCCAAGTGAAATAAGTCAGACAAAGAAAGGTAAATATTATATGATGTCACTTTTATGTGGAGTCTAAAATATGATACAAATGAACTTATCTATCAAATAGAAACAGACTCACAGACATATAGAACAGACTTGTGGTTGCCAAGGAAGAGGGAGTGAGGGAGATGGATTGGGGGTTTGGGATTAGCAGAGGCAAACTATTATATAGAATGGATAAAAAACAAGGCCCTACTGTATAGCACAGGGAACTATAGTCAATATCCTATGGAAATGAAGATTTAAAAAAGGAAAACAATTCTCTGGTCTTGAAAATGGGATGGAGGGCACCCTGGGTTTGAGTCTTCTTCCTCCCCTGTTTCCAGTGCTTTGGCATTAGTCCAATTATTTATAAAACAGAACTAATATCTAACCCACAGAATATGTATTTGTAGTGATTTCAGGTATTTATATTTCTATAGTGGAATAATCTTTTCTGAAAATGTGTATTATCTGAAAGAAATTAAAACTCCTTTTTAAAAAGCATTATATCCCCTTTTAATCTTCTCTGGGAAGAACACAGCAGGAATGGAAGATGGAGAAAGACCAGCCCAGGTCCTCTGCTGCCCAACTTGAGAGATTTAGTAATCTTCCCAAAACCAAACAGTTGTTGAGTGGCAGAACCAGGATATGAACCAAGTCTGTTTACCTTCTAAGCCTAACCCCTTATCTTAAAAAAACTCAATAAATATTTATCTTTATCAATTATGTTACAGCCTAGTGATCCAGAATAAGAGTGAGAGAAAAAGAAATAGCATTATTAATGCAACTGATCAAACTTTCTGAAGCAGCGGCCAGATGCCTGGCCCTTTTGGGGTTCAGCAGTGAGCAAGACAAGAGGAGTTCTGCCTCCTGGGAAGCACATAGTAGGGAGGAGAAGTGGGTGCAGGTTGGGTAATGAATTTCATCTTGCTGGGCCTCTGTTTCCTCAACTGGGAAATGGGAGGAGGTGTTTCTAATTTTATGAGATTATTCAGCCCTCACATTCTCTGATTCCGTAAGATGTGTTTGTTTTCCTGTCTCTTTAAAATTCAGCCAGGCTATGAAATGTGATGAATGTTGTTAGCTGCTCCCCAAATCAACTGTTTCCACCCTTCTTCTCTGGTCAGGCCTTCCTGCCAACATAATTCACAGTCAATCAAGTCACAGAACCTACAGGGCACCAGCAGAAGAATGACAACCCTGGTTTTCCCGGAGCGCTGCTATCTACCTGGCCAAATAAACTTAACTCACCTGGCCCAGCTGGTCATCCCTCGTTTCATAGCGGTACCATCTCAGACTTCCCCGGCGGGCCAACAGTTAAGAATGCACCTGCCCATACACTGGCTTCGATTCCACGTGCTGCACAACAGTTAAGCCCACGCGCCACAACTACTGAGCCTGCACTCTGCAGAGCCCGAGTCCTGCAGCTGCTGAAGCCTGTGCACCCGAGCCGGTGCTCCACTACAAGAGGAGCCACGACATGGGAAGACTGCACATTCCAGTGAGAGAGCGGCCCTCTCCCGCCCCAACTAGAGAAAGCCCTCATGCAGCAACGGAAGGCCAAGCACAGCCAAAAACAAATAAAAGAAAAATAAACACCCCACCACCTCAGGCACACACCTTGTTTTCCCATATTGTCTTCAAGTTACTCATTGAAATAACTGCACAAATATAACAAAGACATCAGATCAGGCATCCTCTGTCCCCAGTGCTTACTAATAAACAGTTTTCCCCAGTGCTTACTAATAAACAGTGTTCTGTCACTTTAATGATAAAGTATTTCTTTCAACCATTCTGCTGCCCTCATTATTTTTTCATTTTTGTTATTTGCATTGACCACCTCTGTAATACTTTAAAAACAGAACCCTGATTTAGGTTGTTCCAGACCCAACCATTAGAAGTAAGGATTTTGCTGTTATATTTCTGTTTGCTTTAAAAATCATTTTCTTGCTTAAATGAAATTAAGTCAATTATGTAGGCATTTATCTTAATGATATTGATGAAAACAACACATAGAGGGCAGTAGTACAAGTTGGTGGGACTTAAGAACCTCTATTAGCACAGTTAAATATACATATAAACCAAAGCACATGCTGAGAGAGATTTCATCCCCTTTTCCCTCCCTCAGAACTACCCTCTATACACCAGATTCCTTAAAATGTAGGGAGATGAAAAAACATGAGTGTAAAGAACTTGACAGACCATTTCCCAGGGTCTCTGAGACAAAGCAAACGACTCAGTCTCTCTCAACCCACATGGTTTGTTCATCTCTCTCTCATAATCACCATCTGCCCCTCAAGCCACAACTCCAGACCAGGGGAACCCCATATTGACTGATTCCAGTAACTAACTCAGCCTAGAGCATAGAGGCTGTGTTCAGCGACTGTTCAACAGATGGACGCATGAAACCCTTCTGCTGAAGGGAGGGGTATGGGGACAGGAGGAAAAGGCTCAGATGGAAAGGGAAGAAGGAAGTTTAGGGAGAACTCTCAAGAGAAAGGTCACCGGGATGAGCACAGCCTGCCCACTAAAAGACCACTTCTACACACTCCACATTCACCACCACAAGCTTCACGTTCCAGAGGCCAACATCCACGCAGGACTGAAGCTTGCAAACCTGCAAGCCCGAGATTCGAGTCAGGCATTTCTGGGTCTGGAGTCCTGCCTCCAGAGAAACAAAGGGCTGTGAGACTGTAGACAGCATGTCAGGTATCCAGGCACTAGGACCCGACCAGGCTGGGGCGCCCCATCCGATACAGAAGGCAGATCCCTGTCTCCTCTGTGAAGCAAGGCGGTTTGAGACAGAGACTCAGAGGCGCCCGTAACCAACCCCTC
>SJYW01046390.1:414446-432909 GCA_006410735.1 Raphicerus campestris | reverse complement strand
TACACCAGCCCCAAGCATCCTGCATCCTGTTTTGAACATAGACTGGTGCTTCATTTCTTATATGATAGTATACATGTTTCAGTGCCATTCTCCCAAATCATCCCACCCTCTCCCTCTCCCTCAGAAGCCATAAGTCTGTTCTATATCTCTGTGTCTCTTATATTGTCTCACTTACAGGGTCATCATTACTATCTTTCTAAATTCCATATATATGTGTCAGTATACTGTATTGGTGTTTTTCTTTCTGGCTTACTTCACTCTGTATAATTGGCTCCAGTTTCATCCATCTCATTAGAACTGCGTCAAACTTATTCTTTTTAAGGGCTGAGTAATACTCCATTGTGTATATGTACCACAGCTTTCTTTTTTTAATGAGACAAACTGACCTGATTTCAACTAATTGTAAAAATGGACTTTATTTTTCTAAGACTTATGCTTCCATTTTCTACATGTCATTAAAGAAGCTACTAAGGGAGAAAAAAAAGAACACATCTCTTCCTATTCTAGGATAATTTTTCTTTTTGACCCCAGGTAGGCTGTATAAAATCATATGATGTGATACATTTATACCACTGTTCCTAAGTCAGGAAGTTGATTGACCTCCCTAATATTTGTTCATTTTCTCTCTTTTTCTCATACCCTTCCTTCAAAGATGAATATTTGCATTGTGGGATTTATAAAATCAAACTTAAGTGTAATTTTCACCATAATAATGAACTCTTCGACAGTAAATTGAGATAATACATCTAATACAAAAACTTAGTTAGAGCTTCCTCGGTGGCTCAGTGGTATAGAATCTGTCTGCCCATGCTGGAGACATGGGTTTGATCCCTGGTCTGGAAAGATCCTGCGTGCCATGGAGCAACTGACCCAGTGCGCCACAGCTGCTGAGCCGGTGCTCCAGAGTCCGCATGCTGCAGCTGCTGAAGCATGGGTGCCCGGAGTTCACGCTCTGCAGCAAGAGAAGTCTCTGCAAAGAGACTGCTCACACCCCGCAACCAGGTAGCAGCCCCCTCACTGCAACTGGAGAAAAGCCTGCACAGCAACAAAGACCCACATAGCCAAAAAAACCCCACAACAACCCAAAACCCCTTATCGTTAAATAACTGTTTTCCTTTTAATTTCTAAATTTCAGTTTATACCAGGGAATAACTTTTTAACAGTAGCTAAAGCAGAGACATTACTTTGCCAACAAAGGTCCGTCTAGTCAAGGCTATGGTTTTCCCAGTGGTCATGTATGGATGTGAGAGCTGGACTGTGAAGAAAGCTGAGCACTGAAGAATTGATGCTTTTGAACTGTGGTGTTGGAGAAAACTCTTGAGAGTCCCTTGGACTGCAAGGAGATCCAACCAGTCCATTCTGAAAGAGATCAGCCCTGGGATTTCTTTGGCGGGAATGATGCTGAAGCTAAAACTCCAGTACTTTGGAGACCTCATGCGAAGAGTTGACTCATTGGAAAAAACTCTGACACTGGGAGGGGTTGGGGGCAGGAAGAGAAGGGGATGACAGAGGGTGAGATGGCTGGATGACATCACGGACTCGATGGTCGTGAGTCTGAGTGAACTCCAGGAGTTGGTGATGGACAGGGAGGCCTGGTGTGCTGCGATTCATGGGGTCACAAGGAGTCAGACACGACTGAGTGACTGAACTGAACTGAAAGGAAATGGCAACCCACACCAATATTCTTGCCTTGAAAATCCCATGGGCGGAGGAGCCTGGTAGGCTACAGACCATGGGGTCACAAAGAGTCAGACAGGACTGAGTAATTTCACGTTCACGTTCAAGCAGCAGCTAACAATGGTTTTAAATGAAAATATAAATTGGCCTTTAACAATCATTTGCATTTTGGAACTGTGAAACAAGATTCTTAATAATTTACCATCCTGATGTTGATATGTGATACATGTGGGAGATTCCTGTCATTTGAAGCTGCCTATATTAATTTCATACCTGCATAACAGATGGTCACAAAGCTAGTAGCTTAAAACAGCACCCCTTTAGTAGCTCGTAATTTTATGTGTTGGAAGTCCAGGTGGGTATAACTGGATTCTCTGCTCAGGGTCTCACAAGGCTGAAATTAAAGTGTCAGCTGAGATTCCCATCTCATCTGAGGCTTAGGGTCCTCGTCCAAGTTACTGTTGTCATTGGCAGAATCCATTTCCTTACAGATATCAAACTTGTGGACCCTGTATCTTTAAGACCAGCAGAAAAACTCTTCTTGTACTTCAGACTACCTCTCAGATAGGGCACATTTCCTTTTAAGGGTTTACCTAGTTAGGACAGACTCACCAAGGATAATCACTGTTTTGATGAACTCATAATCAACTATGTAGGATTCTTAATTACATCTGCAAATCCCTTTTACTATATAAGTGATCATGAGTATAATGCCAGGATATGGTAATCATAATACCTGTCTTAGAATTCTGTCCACCATACTTCCCAGAAGGCCTTGAACACCTTTTCTCTGTTTGATAGTTCTCCACTTTGTGAGCTCCATCTTCCTCAAGAAAGAAAGAAAAGAAAGTGAAGTCACTCAGTTGTGTCCACCTCTTAGCGACCCTGTGGACTATAGCCCACCAGGCTCCTCTGTCCATAGGATTTTCCAGGCACAAATACTAAAGTGGGTTGCCATTTCCTTCTCTAGGAGATATTCCTAGCCCAGGGATTGAATCTGGGTCTCCTGCATTGTAGGTAGACACTTTATCATCTGAGCCACCAGGGAAGTCCATTGGCAAGTCGGCATAAACCCCCATCTTCCTAAGGCAGTTTACAAAAAAACTTACATTCTCAGAGTCCCTTGTGGTTCAACTGCAGGCATGTAACTTTGGTATTAGCAGTGAGATGCCCTTAAGTGAGACTTAAGTGGGAAAATGAACTATAGGGGGAAGCAGGATGGGGCTGTCTCATTCACTTTGCTGATCTGAGTTCTATGGTGTGGTTCCAGTAATTCGCCCTAGAGGCTAGTCTTGAGCTAGTTTCTCCAACCCACTCAATGATTCTCTGAGATATCTTATATATTTAAGATTTATTAGATAGAATCAGTTAGCTCTCAGTAAGTTCATTTTCTATTAATACCTACACTAGCTGCAGTAGATTGTGTTGCTTACAACTAATAGCCCAAGTTGATACAACTCCTAATATTCTTTACATATATTCTATGACTCTGGAGGAAATAATGTCTTTCTAATACTGTAAGATTCCATTAAGTTGTTTTTCCCTGCTGCAAAATAAGTCTTTGATTTACTACAGAAGTATTTCATATCTATTATTTCTTTACTATTACCTTATTTACATTTTCTGGGACATGATTACTTTATTATAGGGGACCTGTAAGTTTTTATAAAACCAATGTGAAAATAATTATGCCTGAATTATATGCATGACTTAAATCTTACCTCAGTATCCCTTCATTTCATGTCACCTCCCACCTCCCTTCCCTCAATCACACCAATACCCTTAAGAGATACAAATTAATCATTATTACTCAATTTTGTGCTATCTTCTCCAGGCATTAAACAATCATCAATCAAACTGACTAGAGTTTCCTCCCATTAATGTACTTGCATTTGTTTAATGGTGACTAGCAACAAGTTAATTGTCCATGTAGGATTCTTGTATAAAGCTTTTCTTCACAGTTTTCAAAACTCTACATAATCTACATTTTTACTACACAGTTTTTGTGTTTGGATTTATGGTGTATGATTAATTGCACTCTAAATTCCAAGAGAAAAGGAATGATAGCTGCAGGTGTCTTATAAACAAACTTGGATTAGGCAAAAATGTTGGATTTTCTTTCATATCCTTTAAGCCTGGTTAGAATTTACTGATTTATTTTACGTCTGCCATGATAATATTTTTAATCAGTGTCATATGCTTAAACTTCAGTTTTATGGGAAATGCCTTGACTTTAATGATAAATAACATCCCTATACAGATACACACATATAGAAGGATACATACAAAAGACACATTCCTTGCTAAGTATTCTGCACCTGAAATAATTTTGTTATTCAATTTTTATGTAACTTATTTAATAAATAATAGATATTTTGCAGATTAACCTCAATATAAGGTGGAAAATAAGTTCCAATTATTATTATTTTTTGTTGTTCAGATATGGAGCTCTTTCGTTCGTAGCACAAAGTTTACACTTCTATTTATACCTAGATTTGCATCCTGGTGCTTCTGTCAACTACCTGAGTGACAGTATGCATGTTGGTTACTTTGCTGATACTCAGTTTTCTCATCTCTAAAATGAGGCAGTAGATTCTATTAAATATGATCCAAAATTCACCTGTAGGTGAGTAGTACTCATATATTACTAAAGACATCATTCTCATCCTGCTGTCATTTATCATCAGTTTTGCAACTGTAATGTTTGCTGAGGGTCTATGCTATTCTACTATTTTTCTCTTCTGTCCCATTTTATATTCTGAAAGCATTTTAGCTGGTAGATATTTCTTTTTTTATTTTTCAAGTGCTTTTCTGGTAGAGTTATATGGAAGAAGTCATCAAAAGTATCTTAGGGATAATGACAATTGTTTAATGAAATTACTGTATTTAAATAATGATATTTCATTAACAAAGTGCTAGTAATCCATTTGCACCATTTTTAACCAGCTCCATTCTGCACAGATAAGAGTTGATCAATCTGCACAGATAAGAGTTGATCTCAGAAATGGGGACAGAAAAACTCATTTTATCTAAATGTTCCATTAGGTGAATATTTTCACTTCTAATAAATGCATTTTAGGTACTTTAACAAAACTGCTAAGTATTCTGTTAAAATTTCTGTTCCAAGTTGTTGCTAGGATATTTCATGCACAGGGTTAAGTACCCAATAGATTCTAAACTATAAAAAGAGTAATGTGCATAAACCTCATACTTCCTGGACCCTTAAACACCCAGAATCCTTCATTGGGTGCTATCAGTTAATTTATGTTGTTTGCCACCAACAAACACTAACTCTTAATGACTAAAATAGTAAAGGGACTTTATTGAAAAAATAATAGCTCAGGGAAGTAAAAGAGAATCTTTAAGAGCTAAGTGAAGAAATAACAAGAAATAGAACAGCTTAGGATTCCAGGGTGTTTTAGGTGCAGGAACAGATACCTTTAAGAATTAAAGATTTATAAAAGATGAATCAGCTCCAAAGATTCCAATTATGCAAACAGACAGGTGTTTACTCAGCACCCATTCCAAACCCTCCTCCTTCCTGCCAGTAGTGGAAGTTAGGAAATGAAAATATTCAGTTTCCCATTCTCCCACTTAGGCATGTTTAAGTGATGCAGTCTAAGCTCTGGGCAGCATTTCTAGTCTTCTGTTTCTTTCTGTCTGGACGGTGAGCGTGAGGCCTGAAGGCACAGTAGCCAATTTATAACCGCGAGAAGCTCCACAGCATATTGAGGATGGTGATGCAGGGAAATAAAAACAGGCTTGGCTTCCTGATCCTTTCAATGAGCTGGCATACCTGCCATGGCCTGCCATCCCTGGACTTCTTATTTTGGACCTAAAATGTACCTTATTTGATTATGCCACTGAATTGTGCTTTTGGTTCTGGTACCTGAACACATTTTAACTGAGAGTCATTTAAGATTTATTTTCTGATTGATTTAGCTCACTAGCACAGTCCTTGGCCATGGGAGTCCTGGGAACTGTTATTTAACATTCTCACTGTGGCTGAAATGGCAAGATGATTAGCTTGCTCATTTCCTTGTCTTCCTGGGCATGGCTGGACCACAATTCCAATCTCCTTTGTCATTAGGGATAGTCACAGTCCTTAGAATATGAGCAGACATGATGAGTGTCTTTCCTGATGTTACCTGTAGAAACATTTCCTGAATGCTCAAATTTACTCCTTTTCCAGCTGAATAAATCAAAGAGGATTCCCAGATGATATTGGCAATTATGTGTTGCTGATGATAAAGTCACAAGATAGAAGTAATCTGGGTCTTTGAGTCCTCTGAACCACTTGAAAGACAGCAGCTAAATCAGAAATACTCACTGCAGATTTATGTGAGCAAGAAATAATTATATTCTGAAGCACTTGAAACTAGAGGCATTGTAAGTTACAGCAACTAGCATTACTTTAACTAACTCATACCCACTAAGACGGTATGAAATGGGAGAAGGAGGAAGGAACTCCCCTGGAAATATGAAAGTGCCTTGTCAGGAAAAAGAGAACAGACACTGGGCAGCCATGGTAGTCACCCACTCCCGCAGCCACCAGTTGGCCCACTGGACACTCAGTTATTGTCCATCTATGACCGTTGACTGGGACTGTGGTAGGCTGAATAATAGCCCCCAACATGACCATGGACTTCCCTGGTGGCTCATCAGTGCAGAATCCGCCTGCCAATGCAGGAGACGCAGCTTCCATCCCATTGTCGGGAAGGTCTCCTGGAGGAGGAAATAAATGGCTTCCCACTCCAGTTTTCTTGCCTGGGAAATCCCATGGGCAGAGGGGCCTGGTGGGCTACATTTCAGGGGATCAGTTTAGCGGCTAAACAAGAACCACCATCAAGATGTTCATAACCTAATCCCTGACACATTTGAGTGTTGCCTTACATGACAGAGGGGAATTAAGGTTACAAAAGTAATTAAGGCTCTAACCTAAAATTAGTACACTGTCCTGGATTACTCGGGTATTTTGTAATTGTGATTGTCCTTAGAAACAGAAGAGGGAGACAGGAGAGGAACGTGAGAGGGCCTGCCTTGCCTATTCTAGCTTTGAGAGTAGAAGGAAAGGACCACAGGCCAAGAGTATGATGGCCTTTAGAAGCTGGAAAGATAAGGAAACGAATCCCATCAGAAACTTACAGACATGAATGGAGCCTTGCTGGCATCTTAATTTTAGCCTCATGAGACCCATCAGACTTCTGACCCATAGAACTATAAGATAATAAATTTGCATTATTTTCAGCTACTATGTGATAATTTGTTACTACAGCAATAGGAAGTAAATAAAGAAGCCTTTTATGTGCTAGGCATTTCATTCTAGTTACTGGGAATATAACAATGAATAAAGATATGCTCCTCTTCCTTCAAGGAGAGAGAATCAAAAAACAATAATTTCAAAATGTATTCAATTGACTTTTGAAAGTTTGGGGGGAGGAGGTGGGAGAAGTGATGAAACCAAGGGCAGCAAAAATCTTTCCAAGAGGTGAGTAGCCCATGTAAAAGTCCAGAAGTGACAGAGAGTGCTACAAGTATTGAAAACTACAGGTTGTTCTGATGATTGAAAGGAAGGTAGAATTTGAGAGATGAGGATAAGATCAGAAAGGCCCTGGTAAATCTCACTGGGAGCTTAGACTCTTCTACAGATAGCAATGGGACTTCATGAAAGGGTAAGAAAGGGAAGGGACATGATCAGAGTCCATTGTAGAAGTAGTCTGTAGTTTCAGAGTAAAGGATATATTAAAAGGGGCTAGGAGGGCCAATCAGGGGATTAACAGAGATCGCTCCTGTGTTCACTGCTTCTCGAGGTAAAGGACATTTCTATGGACAGAATGTCTGTGTCCCCCACCCCCCAAATTCATATGTTGAAACCTAGTCCCCCATGTGATTCTGCTTGAATTTGGTGACTTTGGGAAGTGATAAGGTCATGAGAGTGGAGTCTTCTTCATGAATGGGATTATTGCCCTTAACAAAAAGGTCCCAGGGAGATCCTTTGTCCCTCCTGCCTATGAGAACCCAGTGAGAAGACTCTCTGAGCCAGGAAGCTGACTCTTACCAGATAAGACACTGAATGTGCTGGTGCCTTGCTGTTGGACTTCCCTGTTTTCAGAACTGTGAGAAATAAATGTCTGCTGTACATAAGCCACCATCTACGGCACTTTGTTACAGCAGCCCTAAGGGACCAAGGCAAACACCATCTTATTTACCAGAACTTGTGGAACATACACCCAAGTTCTGTAACACAGCAAAATGACAGGTTGTGTCCTATACCCGGTGCAGCTAAGACCTGTCTGAAAACTGCTTCCTGGTCAGCAGGGCAGGGGCGGGCTCATGATACTCTAGAGGGAAAAGGTCATCCTTATGGTCACAAGTTAGTAATCCTCAAAGAGGTGATTTGAAAAGGGTATTGAGAGGTTACGTTATGAAAGGATTACAGTATGTATCCAGTAAATACTGAAGTAATGTTTTGTTGATTTAATTTTCTTTATTGAACTGCTGAAAAGCAGCACTATCTTATTACGGAAGGGCTAACTGTTCTCATTAATCTCTAGTCCCCAGAGCAATGTCTATGATTGGTGCTCAAGCAATATTTATTTTTGTATGTGCCTGGCACTGTTGTAAGGACAAAGTCTTGCTGTTGCTGCTGGTGCTGCTGCTGCTAAGTTGCTTCAGTTGTGTCCGACTCTGTGCGACCTCATAGACAGCAGCCCACCAGGCTCCCCCATCCCTGGGATTCTCCAGGCAAGAACACTGGAGTGGGTTGTCATTTCCTTCTCCAATGCATGGAAGTGAAAGGTGAAAGTGAAGTCACTCAGTCATGTCCGACTCCTAGCGGCCTCACGGACTCCAGCCTACCAAGCTCCTCCGTCCATGGGATATTCCAGGCAAGAGTACTGGAGTGGGTTGCCATTGCCTTCTTACAACAGCCCTATTCTGACAGCTCAGCGATCCTAATTTCAAGGGTGAGAAAACAGGCTGAGAAATCTTAAGAGTCACACTGAGTTCTAACTACAGAGGCTATTATTTCATTCTGTTAGATTGTATTTGTGGGACCTGTGAATTATCCAATGATAATATCCAGCAGATAATTGAAAGTAAATAACTGAAGTTCAAGAGAAAAATCTAGCATACAGATAACATTTCACAATAATTTGCATTTAAGTTGCAATTGAAGAATAAAGGATCGGAATGACATAACTAGGTGGTAACTTTCAAACTTTTTGATGACAGTTAAAAATTGAATTTTCCGGGCAAGAATACATGGCTATGCAAGAGTTCATAGCCATTCCCTTCCCCAGGGGATCTTCCCAACCCAAGGATCATAACCTAGGTCTCTTGCATTGCAGGCCAGTTCTTTACCGTCTGAGCCACCAGGGAATCCCCAACAACACACACACACTCTCACAGATGCATGTTTGTCTCCTGTAATAACACCTATCCTTATTCAGTGTGATACATTTCCTTGTTTTTTCTTTTCTTCAAAGCAATTTGACTTCTTTTAAAATTGCTTCTTGCAATCCATTGAACTGATTACATAGTCTAATAGTGCATTGTACTCTACAGTTTGAAAACAACTGCTTATAGTAATTTACAGCAAAGAAGTCACCAACTGATGACATCTGCCAAGGAAATATGTTGCTTGGCTGGCTGTTTCTGGTGGGCAGATGTGTTAGTCTTGAGCAGAATTTTACTTTATTGTATTAATTTTTTAAAATTATTTTTAAATTTTATATTGGAATATAGTTGATTAGCAATGTATTGATTCCAGTTGTACAGCAAAGTGATTCAATTATACATACATATATATATATAGATAGATAGATAGATAGATAGATAGATTCTTTTTTGGATATTGGAGGTTTCATATAAAAATTGGCTTTTGGATTCTTTTGAGAAATGAAAATATTTGCTAATAGTTGTTTTACCTATTGGCAGACGTTGACTGAAGCCAAGAAGTAGCTGCTTCCTGGTTCCTTGTAGGCTTAGTGATTCTACTGACTCATTACCTCCCTGACGCTGAATTTCAGTGGCTATTTAAGATCATGCTTGTGATTTGTTTTTCTTATAAGAGAAAAGGTAGTTCTTTACAGTATCAAAAAGTAAGAGAGCATTATTTGTCTCAAATATGGCCTGTTGCACTTATTTATGTTCAGAGTCATGTACTCACTTGGGTTTGTGATCTTAGTAGAGTGTCCACTTAATAGAGTGTCCACGACATTATACCAAGGATGGAAGCCTCGACAAGATCCACAAAAAAGGAAAGCGGGCAAAGAGCCTTAGACACTGAAAAGGAATAACCAGAGGATTTGGAGCAAATCCATAAGGATAGGATGTGAAGAATATTGAAGGTCAAGAGCATCCACTTTAGGCTGTAAGGTCTGTATGATGATAATGCCACACTAAGTGGCTTGTGGGATCTTAGCTCCCCAACCAGGCATTGAACCCAGGCTCTTGGTGGTGAAAGCGTGGAGTTCTAATCTCTATACCACCAGGGAATTCCCTTACAGTCTTTTTTTAAGTCAAAGATATTTGTGGATTTAATTGGCAAAAAGTGCCAAAGAAGATTCTGCTCTCTTTATGTGATTCATCTCAGTATCTGATCCTCAGTGTCAGGAAGAAAGGTAGAGGATTTCATAGAGAGGACCTGTCACAACTTGCCAGGATTCAGAGGATGAGGATACTGAATGCACTAGCCAGGGATTATTGTGATGGTGATGTTTTTTGAATTCAATAAAACTGAGTTTTCCACACACGTCTTGCTATTTAGAATAAGATTCATGAGAAAGAGGCAGTAACGAGAGCCCCTTGTCTCTGTGGATTGGGAGGAAGCACGCTAGCTCAACTCTTACCATCCATTGGAGAGTCTCACATCATCTCCCGCTGATGAGGTCAAGGGCCTGGGACGATTATAAGGTCGGAAGCGTGGCAAGCTCTGAGCTCATCCTTGTGGCTGCTCACCATCGTAGCACATCATTGGGATGAACACGTAAGATGAGCTGAAGTCCAAGGAATGGGGCTTTGAGATGGTTTTAGGTCACCTGAGGAAGTCATTTACAATCAGCGTTAACTGTGGGGGGTAGTGGTTTAGTCGATAAACCACAGTGTGTGTCCAACAGTTGTGACCCCATGAACCGTAGCCCGCCAGGCTCCTCTGTCCATGGGATTTCCCAGGCAAAAACACTGGAGTGGGTTGCCATTTCCTTCTCCAGGGGATCTTCCTGACCCAGGGATTGAATTCAGATCTTCTGCATTGAAGATGGATTCTTTACCAACTGAGCCACCAAGGAAGACTGAACTGAGGGTGTTCCCTATAGTTCTTGGAATAATAGACCGTTGAAAAAAATCAGAGGTTTTAAATCTCAGCTATATCATAAAACAATCAGAAATCCTTTGGAAATTAACAACTGGATTTTGCATTAGACAATGTGAAGAAGAGAAGCAAATAAGTTCTGCTGTCATTTTTGCAAGAAGTACTACACTCTTACCCCCTAAACAAAAATAATTGTAAAAAGGATTTCTACCTTACCATTATCTTTTGTTTAATGGTAAGGAAGAAGGAGAAAGGAAAAGATAGAGGCTTCCTGTCTAAATGTCATTCTTGGAAGCAAAGGACTGTTTGCTTTTCTTTTGTTCTTTCGAATCCCAGGGGAGCAACGCAGGCTGGGGCTTCTCTTTGCCTTTTCATCTGCCTGGAAACAGCACACAAAGGCAAAGCTTTTCCATGCTGGGCAGAGACATTTGTGTTTTCTTTTTTCTATTCCCTGTTGAGCTGAGCGTTTTAAAAATCTGTCCACTCTGCTGCTTTTGTTTTGTAAGCACTGTGAATTGTGTTTGTTCTGTATGTATCACATTTTCCATGTTTTACCATGTTAGCAAGTTAAAGTGAATGAATATTTTAAAGTGTCTACAAGTGGCAAATCTATATGCCTTTGATTACAAATAGAGGCACAACTGCTAAAATACTATAAGCGTAAACTTCCCTAGAATTAATGTACATAAAATACTCCAGATGTTATATAGCCAGCCATAGCATGAGCTAATCAAATTTTGAAGACTTACGCTTTTACAATGAATAAAATAATGCGAATGTTTATTAGATGTTATAAAGAGAATTTCATTCCCTGCAGAGATATTGTCAAGTATAAGACAAAATGGCCAATATAATTATAAGGCAAAAGTGACTCATTAGTACTTATTAGTCTAAGGAAGGTCAGTTTCTTACCCTAAACTCTTTAATCAAATAAATCCCTTCTCCCTTCAGGAGGGAGACCATGAGTTTAGCTGGCTTAGCTGAAACCTCTTCATATGAAGCATGAGGTCAAGAGAGAAGGAAGGGGCCCTTGTCAGGATCTCTAAGATCTGGTAGAGATCTAGATGAGATGTTTGTGCTCAGCCAGGTGGCAGGAGAAAAAAGAACAAGAGAATAAAGGGCCAGGCATGTTTACAGGACATTGTTGTTGTCATTAAGTTGTGTCTGACACTTTTTTGCCTCCGTGGACTACAACCAGCCAGGCTGCTCTGCCCACGGGATTTCCCAGGCAAGAATATTGGAGTGAGTTGCCATTTCTTCCTCCAGGGGATCTTCTCGACCCAGCGATGGCACCCATGTCTCCTTCATTGGCAGGTGGATTCTTTACCACTGAACCACCTTGGACACAGTTACAGGACGTAGCAAGAGATAAATAAATGGTAATTCCTGTGATTAGGATAGAAATGGTCTCCAATGAAAATAGAGTCCTGCTACTTATATAGTAATAATATTGATACTTTTCATGTATTGTGCATATCTTTTATTCTTTGAGGTATACTCATATATTGTCCTATGTGATCCTCAGAAAAAACTTAGGCAATAATAGAAGGTTATTATAATTTTATTGATATTTTCATTCTTTCAAATTCTGGAAGATGATGCTGTGAAAGTGCTGCACNGTCATCCTCTATCTCAAAAGGAGATTTCTAAAGTAATCACCATTGGGTAGATTTTGCTGTAAATTGTGTGCTCGTGTGTCTGTGTAATTTATTTCAGTTTAAGAAATGAATTGTAGTTCTAGTTTTCTAAGAGTTTTATAATAAATGGGTTTTGAATTTTTAAGATGTTTTTCTGCAGCCATTGAGTTGAATTGTTTTATTTTTCTTATTCTGTTCATTGGGCATTATATTGATTGACTTAAAAAAAAGTTTCCAACATTTTAAACACACAGAGAAATTGGAAAGTGTTACCATGAGTGACCAGTAACATTTCACTAACTTGCTTTATTAGATTCATCCATTATCTATCCATCAGCCCATCTTATTTATTTATGAATTTCAAAGTAACTTTCAGATTCATAGACTTCTTTCTAAAGACTTTAGTTTACATATCAACAATTAGAATTTAATGCTTTTTGGTTTTTTACAGTTTTCTTTGGTTCAACATATAATAAAATGCACAAATATTAACTATAAACTTTGATGAGCTTTGAAAAATGTATTCATNGATTCATAGACTTCTTTCTAAAGACTTTAGTTTACATATCAACAATTAGAATTTAATGCTTTTTGTTTTTTTACAGTTTTCTTTGGTTCAACATATAATAAAATGCACAAATATTAACTATAAACTTTGATGAGCTTTGAAAAATGTATTCATCTGCGTAACCCAAAGTCTTATCAAGATAAAGTGTTAACACAACCTCAAAAAGTTGCCTTATGTCCCTGAAACAGCAGTCTCTGACTTTATACTTCCAGAGGGAAGTCTGTTCTGATTTTTTTTCTACAGTAGATTAATTTTAAATCTTCTAGAATTTCATATAAATGAAAGTCATAGAGTATGTACTCTCTTGCCTAAGGCTTTTTTCTTCCAACATAACTTAAAATTTATACACACTATTGCTTGTATCAGTAGTTTTTATTGCTGAATAATAACCCGAGAATATATTATGTTTATCCTTTCTCCTTTTGATGGTCACCTGAGCTGCTTCCCGTTTTGAGATGTTATAAATGCTGTTATAAATATTCTTTTGTGTCTTTATGTAGATGGTGCTTTTCATTTCTCTGGGGTAAATACTTAGGAATGGTATTGCTAGGTTGATAGCATAGGTATGTGTATTTTATAAGAATTGTTAGATAATTTTCAATGGTTACACCATTTACATCCCCACTAACCTTATAGTTTCACATCTTTGTTGACACTTGCTGTTCTCAGTTTTTAAAAAATTTTGCCATTCTGATGGCCACATAATGAAACCTAATTGTAGGTTTGATTTGCATTTTTCTATTGAATAGTTAAGTTAAAAGCATTTTCATATATTTATTGACTACTTGTATTATCTTGTTTTATGAATTGTTTGTCCAAATCCTTCGTCTACTTTTCTAATGGGGTTGTATGTCTTCTTGTTACTGAGACCACCTTTTGTGTATTCCAGATACTAGTTTAGCATATCTTATTCCTCAGTCCACAGGTCACCTCTTCATTTCTTAGTAATGTCTGCTGATAAGCAGAAGTGTTGGATACAATATAATTTACCAGTTTTATTTAGTTAATATTGCATTCTGTGGCTTACTTATTCTCCCATTTTCTTTTCTTCCAAAAGCCTTATGATTTTAGGTTTTACCTTTAGGTTTATAATATGCCTCAAATTAATATTTTTGTATGGCGTGAAATAGGGAATAATGTTCGGTATTTTCTATATGGATTTTCGGTTCTAGCACTGTTTGGTGAAAAATGTTTCATCTCCCAGTGAGTTTCTTTAACGTTTAGTGCAGTTATTGACATAGTTGGATTTAGGTCTACCATTTTATTCTCTGTTTTCTGTACGTTGCCTCTGTTCTCTTTTCCTGCTTTCCTTGAGCTTATTTGAATAAATTTTTCATTTCTGTTGGAATTTACTTATTGACTTCGGGGGTATACTTCTTTGCATTTATTTTATGGGTTGCTGTAGGAATTAAAATATAAATCCTTGGGACTTCCCTGGTGATCCACTGGTTAAGAATCTGCCTTGCAATTCTGCAGGGGTGCAGGTTCGATCTCTGGTCAGGAAACTAGAATCCCATATGCCACGGGGCAACAAAGATCCTGTATGCTACAGCTAGCACCCATGCAGCCTGTATATATACACACACTCACACATCCTTAACTTCTCACAGCATACGTATAAAGTAAACATCATACCACTTCACATTACGTAGCAGTTTTGTAATAGGGTATATTTCCATTTATCTCCACTTCACTCAATCCTTCATGCTATAGTTTTCATTTGTACTACATGTATTGTTTTATCTTAACCTCATAAGACAATGCTTAGATATGTATATTAAAGAAGTTAAAAGAAAAAATGTTTTATATTTGCTTACCTAATGGCTGATCAGTTACTACATTTTTTTCAAGTCATCCTTGTAAATGTATTTTATAACACTACTTTTCTTTTTATTCTATTGTTCTACTTGTCCCTACAATATCTTATGAATTACTGATGCCTCCTAACTAATCTTAACCTTTCCTCCAGACTATGTTCTCAAATCTTCTCTTCCAAATATTGTAACAAGAAATGGGGTGGCAATGAGGAGTCCTTTGCTTTTCTTTGAGGTAGAGANTAAAGAAGTTAAAAGAAAAAATGTTTTATATTTGCTTACCTAATGGCTGATCAGTTACTACATTTTTTTCAAGTCATCCTTTGTAAATGTATTTTATAACACTACTTTTCTCTTTATTCTATTGTTCTACTTGTCCCTACAGTATCTTATGAATAACAGATACCTCCTAACTAATCTTAACTTTTCCTTCAGACTATGTTCTCAAATCTTCTCTTCCAAATATTGTAACAAGAAATGGGGTAGCAATGAGGAGTCCTTTGCTTTTCTTTGAGGTAGAGAATGATTGTCAACATGTAAAACCTAACTCAGTGAACTGCCTTCAAGCAGAGCCTCTCTTAGACAATTTTAAATTCTATGCATTGCCTTGCACAAAGCCTTGCACAAAGAAAACTCTCAATGAATATTTATTAGATTGTTGGATGAACAAAGAAACTCCTTTTTTTCCTTACCTACAATGAAGGAGAACCTGTGTTATGGAAACAAAGTCATCACTGTGAAAACTTATAAGGACAACTGACAAGAAATGCAGTTATATTATTGCTTCTCAGTGAAAATAAACAAGTAACAGACAATCAAATCTATTTCATTTGTACATAAGATTAAAAAACTGACTATAGCCAATCAGGAGAATCCTATTGGAAAGGGGATGAAAAGTTATAAATCTTCCAGAAATCTGCCTATTGTATATCATATCTTGTGTCATACCCTGTCGTGTCATATTAATCCATCACAAGGCAGTTTAATTTCAGGATGAAGAAACCTAGAAGTTGATTTTTAAAGGACATTAAATTACCACCTAGCCTTACTGTCACAAACATAGGGTCAGCTTATGAATAAAATAGTACCTGTTTTATTTTCTATAAGATGCAGACTGAGATGCCAGTCTTTTTTTTTTTTTCTTTCCTTTTTAGTTTTTGTTTTCTCTTTTTGGAAGCAGGTACATTTTATGCTTGTTCAGCTCAATAAAATGCTGAAGTTTTAAACTGAGAGGTGACTCCCTGAAATAATAAATAGGAGGGAGGCAGGACTCAGATGAACCCAGCAGCTGGATTTCTCAACTGTGACCTGCTAAGAAAGATGAGCTATGGGAAACTAAAGGGAAAAGGAGGACAGTTTAATTAAAACTGGCTCAGGAAGGAAACTTAATGAATTGTAGTACAGGGGCAGAGCAGATCTTAAGACCCCCAAATCCTGAGGGGAACCATCAATAATAAAGATGCAATTATCTGAACAGATTGCTCACCGAGACTCAACTTGTTTTTGACAGTGCCACGTGTTATTTCCCAGGGCAAAATGATTTGGCAGAGAAATAACCTGGGCAGAGTGTGCTAAAAATAGCTGCTTTATAATTACATTGCTGCTTTCTGTAAATCTGATAATGAGGTAATATCTGATCTGCAAAAATTAATCATGCATTCAGAGAGTTCTATATTAAATGTCACATGAATGAGATTTCCAACTCAATAGATACAACCTAGTCACAAAAACCTCTGGGAAACTGAGTTCAAAAAACCAATTATGGATCAAAGAAACTGGATTTGCCTCCAAGCCTGCAGTGTCATCTCATTAGGTCAGAGATCTGCGAAAGCACAGTCCCGGGCTGCCCCGCAGTGTCCTGTACGGGTCTGAGGGGTGCTTGGAGGCCCTTTTGGGAGTCTTGTAGGAGTTCAGTGTGTTAATTCTGTTGTGCATTAAATGCTCCTGGTTTAGTTTACTACTGCTTCTGGTTCGGTTCGATTCAGTCACTCAGTCATGTCCGACTCCTTGCGACCCCATGAACTGCAGCACACCAGGCTTCCCTGTCCATCACCAACTCCCGGAGTTCACTCAAACTCACATCCATCGAGTCAAAGACAAGGAAGCCATAATCCAGTGTCTGATAATCCTTATATTAGCAGCATTTGCTGAAGCTATCTGATACACTGTCATCCTGCTAAGTCCTTTTACAGATACATCTCTGCTTTAAGTAACGTATTTGCTAAAAACTGTAAATGCTGCCTAGGTATGAGTGAGTGAAGTCGCTCAGTCATGTCTGACTCTTTGCGACTCCATAGGCTGTCCATGGAATTCTCCAGGCCAGAATCTTGGAGTGGGTAGCCTTTCCCTTCTCCAGGGGATCTCCCCAACCCAGGGATCAAAGCCAGGTCTCCCACATTGCATGCAGATTCTTTACCAGCTGAGCCAAAAGGGAAGTACTGTCTTCAGTTCAGTTCAGTTCAGTCGCTCAGTCGTGTCCGACTCTTTGGGACCCCATGAATCGCAGCACGCCAGGCCTCTCTGTTCATCACCATTTCTCGGAGTTCATTCAGACTCACGTCCATTGAGTTCGTGATGCCATCCAGCCATCTCATACTCTGTCATCCCCTTCTCCTCCTGCCCCCAATCCCTCCCAGCATCAGAGTCTTTTCCAGTGAGTCAACTCTTCGCATGAGGTGGCCAAAGTACTGGAGTTTCAGCTTTAGCATCATTCCTACCAAAGAAATCCTAGGGTTGATCTCCTTCAGAATGGACTGGTTGGATCTCCTTGCAGTCCAAGGGACTCTCAAGAGTTTTCTCCAACACCACAGTTCAAAAACATCAATTCTTTGGCACTCAGCCTTCTTCACAGTCCACCTCTCACATCCATACATGACCACAGGAAAAACCATAGCCTTGACTAGACAGACTTTAGTTGGCAAAGTAATATCTCTGCTTTTGAATATACTACCTAGGTTGGTTATAACTTTCCTTCCAAGGAGTAAGCATCTTTTAATTTCATGGTTGCAGTCACCATCTGCAGTGATTTTGGAGCCCCCCCAAAATAAAGTCTGACACTGTTTCCACTGTTTCCCCATCTATTTGCCATGAAGTGATGGGACCGGATGCCATGATCTTAGTTTTCTGAATGTTGAGCTTTAAGCCAATTTTTTCACTTTCCTCTTTCACTTTTATCAAGAGGCTTTTTAGCTCCTCTTCACTTTCTGTCATAAGGGTGGTGTCATCTGCATATCTGAGGTTATTGATATTTCTCCTGGCAATCTAGATTCCAGCTTGTGTTTCTTCCAGCCCAGCGTTTCTCATGATGTAACTCTGCATATAAGTTAAATAAGCAGGGTGACAATATACAGCCTTGACGTACTCCTTTTCCTATTTGGAACCAGTCTGTTGTTCCATGTCCAGTTCTAACTGTTGCTTCCTGACTTGCATACAGATTTCTCAAGAGGCAGGTTAG
>SJYW01046390.1:399826-411520 GCA_006410735.1 Raphicerus campestris | reverse complement strand
GTGTTGACCATCTGGTGATGTCCATGTGTAGAGTCTTCTCTTGTGTTGTTGGAAGAGGGTATTTGCTATGACCAGTGCATTTTCTTGGCAAAACTCTATTAGTCTTTGCCCTGCTTCATTCCGCATTCCAAGGCCAAATTTGCCTGTTACTCCAGGTGTTTCTTGACTTCCTACTTTAGCATTCCAGTCCCCTATAATGAAAAGGACATCTTTTTTGGGTGTTAGTTCTAAAAGATCTTGTAGGTCTTCATAAAACCGTTCAACTTCAGCTTCTTCAGCATTACTGCTTGGGGCATAGGCTTGGATTACTGTGATATTGAATGGTTTGCCTTGGAAACTAACAGAGTTCATTCTGTCATTTTTGAGACTGCATCCAGGTACTGCATTTCAGACTCTTTTGTTGACCATGATGGCTACTCCATTTCTTCTGAGGGATTCTTGCCCGCAGTAGTAGACATAATGGTCATCTGAGTTAAATTCACCTATTCCAGTCCATTTTAGTTCATTGATTCCTAGAAGGTCGACATTCACCCTTGCCATCTCTTGTTCGACCTCTTCCAATTTGCCTTGATTCATGGACCTGATATTCCAGGTTCATATGCAATATTGCTCTTTACAGCATCAGATCTTGCTTCTGTCACCAGTCACATCCACAGCTGGGTATTGTTTTTGCTTTGGCTCCATCCCTCCATTCTTTCTGGAGTTATTTCTCCACTGATCTCCAGTAGCATATTGGGCACCTAATGACCTGGGGAGTTCCTCCTTTGGTATCCTATCATTTTGCCTTTTCATACTGTTCATGGGGTTCTCAAGGCAAGAATACCGAAGTGGCTTGCCATTCCCTTCTCCAGTGGACCATGTTCTGTCAGTCCTCTCCACCATGACCCGCCTGTCTTGGGTTGCCCCGCAGGCATGGCTTGGTTTCATTGAGTTAGAAAAGGCTGTGGTCCTAGTGTGATCAGATTGACTAGTTTTCTGTGAGTATGGTTTCAGTGTGTCTGCCCTCTGATACCCTCTTGCAACATCTACCATCTTACTTGGGTTTCTCTTACCTTGGGCGTGGGGTATCTCTTCATGGCTGCTCCAGCAAAGCACAGCCACTGCTCCTTACCTTGGACAAGGGGTATCTCCTTACCGCCGCTGTTCCTGACCTTCAATGTGGGATAGCTCCTCTAGGCCCTCCTGCGCCTAAGCCCAGTCGTCTGCAGCCATAGTATTATCACTACAAAAGTTCATTAGTTTACAATTTTGGAGGTCAGATGTTTAAAAGGGGTCCACTTAGTGGCATTACTTCTGGGAGTGTTAGGTGAGAATCTGTTTTCTTGCCTTTTCCAGTCTTTAGGGGTCATCTGCAAACCTTGACTTGTGGTCCCTCCCTCTGTCTGCAAAGCCAGTGGGGTAGTATCTTCTTTTGTAACCTCTGCTTCCATCCTCACATCTCTGACAATCCTGTTTCCCTTTTATAAAAACCCTTGTAACTACATTGGCCCCACCTAGGTAATCGAGGCTCACCTTTGTAGCTCAAGATCCTTGACTTAATCATAACACAAGCTCTCTTTCATTAGGTAAGATATCATGTTCACAGATATCCAACTCACAGGTTCTGGAGACAGGATGTGAACATCTTTGAGGGACCAATATTGAGCCTTCTATGCCTCCTGAAAGGGCAACATGATTTGCAGAAAAAATTGGCAACCTTTGGCTACCAAGGACAGATTTGTACTATTTTCTACTTCCTTGATGTTGTAATAGCTACATCCATTAGGTTGTGTCAGCTCTGAATCAAAGAAAAATTCTGCAGAGAGCTTCTATAAGGTAGGGGGTTTATCTGTCTCAGGAAGTTTATCTGCCTGGCAACAGGAAGTTCAGACACGGGCACTTCATAGTTTCTTGTCTTCCTCCTGTTTTCTTGCTCCCTCATCCTTAGGGGTGACATGAGCCTCAGGCATCCTCCCTGCTTTCCAGGCTGGGAGGAAGGCAGAAGGGGCAGCACTAACAGACTTCCACTCGTGTCCTGATCATGGGAACTGACTAGCAAGGCCCCCCTTCCCAGGAGGCTGGGAAGATGAATTTTCACCATTTGATCTCCGCATTGGAGGAAAGCAAGCATGAAGGGAGTTGAGTCAGCAACCTGAGTATAACCAAGGGGAATTCCAAGCCTCTATGTTCCTCCACCCCCACACCTAACCAATCAGTGACTGGATAAAACCAGCTGTCTTGTGTTATTTGAAATATGTTCCCCTGCTCACCCAGTTTTCCACCAGAGTCCCCAGTAGGCAACTAAAAATAAACAGTGTGTTTACACATGCACCCAGACCAAATATTTTTCAATAAAGTTACTTAAACAGACCCAAACAATAGTTACGATTATAGTTTTCTATGCAAATTAGCCAGTTTAAAAAAAAAATGTGATGGAATCAATATGTTATCTCAATGCTTTGTAATAAGAGCCTCTTGTATTTTTTTTTTTTTTAAAGAGAGAGAAGAAGAAGAAAAGCCTCTGTAGCTCCTGCCCCTTTTTACCTCTCCTTTCATCGCAATGGTTGGAAGTTCTGGGCAGCCGTTTTGTCCGACATGTCCATGGCCACAGTTGGGTCAGAAAGTCCCCTTCTCCTCTCTGGAGATACCACTCTTTAGCCAGAGTTGATTCATTTAAGAATGGATAGCTGATGAAAACTAGTCATTTTTTTGCCCCCAAATTTTAAAATTCGAAATGAGAGAGAGAGGAACAGTCTCCCCATGGATGACTGAATTATGACCCATAAATCAGCTTTCGGTCCCCATGTTCTATTTGTTGATGGAGGAGCAGACACAGCTAGTCCTTGGAGGAAAACTGAAGCAGAAGAGCAGACGGAGCCCAAAGCTGATTCTAGATCATTCTCGGAGCCCAGCTGCATTCTTGTGCCTTGTCTGGTTACTGGCCTTTGTTATTATGACAATATTAAGGTTAGCTCACAGAAGTGTTCTGCTTTTTACAACCAGATGTAACTCCATAAAATGTAGAGTTATTACTGGTCGGTGAAAAATTATGTCTGTAAAAGGACTACTTGTGTTACAGCAAAAGAAATTACTTCGATTACTCGAAAGGCAGAATTATAACCACTGGACTGTAATTAATCAAATAGTGGTTTTATTTCTTCACTAAACTAATACATCATCCAGTATAGCAAAATATGATAAAGTATTTGAAATGGCATTAGTAAAATTCAAAATATATGCATAAATTTTGAACAAGTACCATATACCAAAAAGAAAACTTGAAGTATTTCAAGAAATGAAACAAGTGTTAATTTCATACTTTATTTCCCACTTCTGGGATAGACTTGAGGGGATTTCAGTGTAATACAACAAAGATTTATTATCCTGAAAAGATTTGGCTTGGGATTTGCTAAATTTGGAAATTAAGAAAGTGCCATATTTCTATTTCTCACAGGAATCCAGCCCTTAATATTTTAGATGAAAATAACTTTATCAATTTTACTTTTAATACTAGCTTTAAGATGCTAAAATCTGTCAGTTAAGAAACTGATTGCATTTCATTGAAAATATCACTGTAATATTAAGGCCCTGAAATCTTGATCTGCAGTGGTGAGTGTACACTATATTACATACTATGTTGCTGATTCATAAAGTTTCTTCATAAAACTGAAAGCAGACCTGTCTCAAACATCTTGTTAATGAGCCTTATTCTGCCTCCTCTGGGAAGACAGATGGAGCTTTGCTTCCAGTCCTTCTGGAGGCAAATACGGAAATGGGGCTGACTAGATCATAAATCCAGATGAACGCTCATATGAAGGAGAGTCATCTGTGCCATCTGTTCAGGCTGAGCTGAAGATGAAACATCAGGTGTCAAGGGCGCAGTCCCTAGAGGACTGTCACCAAATGACCTTCTTCCAACGTGCCTGCAGTGTGTCCCGGCTGCTTCCGTTCCTTCTCTGCTGTGTGCAGTGTCCTGCCACCTGTCTCGGGTCTCTCCATCACTGACAGCTGATCAGCCCTTTCCCCGAGACGTGCCTCTCTGACTCAGAGCTTTCTGAGCACACTTTCAGAATTTTGTCTTCTCAGGTGCTGGTTTGCCCTCCCCTATCTGCTAACTGTAAATATTTTGAAGACATGTATCTTCAGCCACTTCTTCCTTAGTTCCTATATTTTCTCCCTGGAAGAATACATCTATTACTTCATGTCCACTGACATCTTTGTGCAAATTCCTGAATCTCTTGAATTTTGTTTCTATTCCTCTACATGCCAACTGGACAGTTGCAACTGGATTGGTCTTTCAAATTTAATAAATTGCAAACCTCACACATTATTTGAACCCTCAAATATTTATCCTGATTTTGCAAGTGCTATTAATGGCACTGCTGTATTCAGTCTCCTGGGTTTTAAAAATGGAAGTGGCTTTTTATTTTGCCTTCTCTTTCTCTTCCTGTTTTTAAAAACTGACAAGGTCTGCCTAGTCTTTTTTGGCAATTCAGTCCCCATTTGTTCCATCTTTTAATCCAGTTTTTACCACCATAATTTTGGCTGCCATGAGAAGGCAATGGCACCCCACTCCAGTACTCTTGCCTGGAAAATCCCATGGACAGAGGAGCCTGGTAGGCTGCAGCCCATGGGGTTGCTAAGAGTCGGGCACAACTGAGTGACCACTTTCACTTTTCACTTTTCATGCACTGGTGAAGGAAATGGCAACCCACTCCAGTGTTCTTGCCTGGAGAATCCCAGGGATGGCAGAGGCTGGTGAGCTGCCGTCTCTGGGGTCGCACAGAGTTGGACACGACTGAAGCGACTTGGCAGCAGCAGCTTATGTTTAGACTAAGTGAGTTGTTGGGGGATATTCACCGCTGTCATGGAGGCCAAGGCTGACGGTTCACCTTGATTGCCATGGCTCTCAGTTCCATGATGCAGTCAGTGAAGATGCACCAAAGCTTTCTGTTTCCAGGGAATAAATCTCAGGAGACTTTGATCTTAACAAAATCCCATGTTTGCTGCCGCTGCTGCCAAGTCACTTCAGTCGTGTCCGACTCTTAGCGACTCCATAGACGGCAGCCCACCAGGCTCCCTCCATGGGATTCTCCAGGCAAGAGTACTGGAGTGGGTGCCATCGCCTTCTCCCAATTCCGTGTTTACTTTGTTCTAACATCTCAGAAGCCAGACTGAATGGTAAAAAAACAGGAAGGACTTCTTGGCGTTGCTGGTGTTCTTCAAGGCAGAGGTCCGGCTGCCTTCTTGTAATTTGGCCATATCAAAAGAAATGTCCAATGTAGAGGGGAGTTTTTAAAGTTTGACAGCCTTCGGAGATGCCCTGTTAGCATTCTTTTAGTACCGACTGTTGCTTTCAGTTCTCCCATCTACCTGTGTTTTGTAGTAACTCTATTAGAGAGCTTTGGTGAGTAAGTGATGATTGTTTACACAATGAGTAGCCCCCAGGAAGGAACCTTTAGGACTTCCATTCGCTTCTCTGTTTTGTGTTCCTGTGTAGAGTAAGAAGAATTCATCAAGAGGTTTCTAACCCACCAAATAAAATAGATACCAGCACGTACTATGGCTTCATTCGTGGCTCAGATGGTAAAGAATCTGCCTGCAATGTAGTAGACCCAGGGTCAATCCTGGGATTGGAAAGGTCCCTGGAGAAGGGCATGGCAGCCCACTCCAGTATTCTTGCTTGGAGAATCCCATGGACAGAGGAGCCTGACGGGCTACAATGGGGTTGCAAAGAATCAGGCATGACTGAGCGACTAACTAGCACATTCTATGGATAGAAACAGCCAATTTTGGAGTGTGTTCTAGGGTTGTTCATGTGGACCATGGCCTTCTGAAAGTAAATGGAGCCAGAACATTTCTGTATTAACTCTGTTTAAAGACTTAACCCTGTAGTTTTCTGTCTGATAAACCTGTTTCTGCATATTTTAATTCTGTGGTTTGTCTGGGAAAAGGAGTTTAATTGCTGAATTAGCTTATGCTTTTTTTTAATTGGGAAAAAGCATATTTACTAAGAACCTACTAATTATTTATGAATATTAGTATGTGTGATATAAAAAAGGAGCCCCATTGATTCAAATATTGTGATTCTTATTTTGGGCAATAGTAAAATTTCTTGTTTTAAAACTTCTATGTAGGACACAATTCCCCTGTTTGGATAAGTCTGCCTAATCCATATTCTTGAATAGTATGATGAATAGCAAATGCAAAACTTAGCCTTAAAAATTTTCATTTTTCATTGTGAAATAGCTTTTATCAGATTGCTTCTAAAACCTGAATATGTAATAAATGACAAATAAAAATCTCCAGCCGCCAGGGAGAAGGCAAGTTGATAAGTAGTTGTCAGTGACTGGACACAGACGGATGTAACATATGCACAAGGTGCTGATCATTCAGGTGTCACCCCAATTAACAGCTTTGCATTAGTAACATCACACTCTGGTGAATTTTAAATTCAACTCCAGTCTTTAACCATCACTTAACATTTATTGTAAAATTGATGTTGTTATGCCATCTTGAAACAAAAATTATTTTATATCCAGATCATCTGTTTTGTCCCAAGGGATATATTGAAAAGCAGTAGAAAGTGCCAAAATTTGGGGAATAGTTAGAGGATTTTCTAAGACAGCAAAGATTAGTGTAGCCAGCATGCTCATCAGGAAAGTGGGGTATCATGTATTAAACATTCATCTGTTGAAAGGTCCCAGCTGGCTTATAAAACAAGCTATTCAACTCCCAGTGGTACATCATTGAATTACTAAAAGCAAAACTACAAACTTTGCAAAACAGAAAGTTCAAATGAATCCTTGGTACTATTTAGAACATCTCCTAAGATCACAAGCAAGCCTGTGAAACAGTGTGCTATTATGATGGTACACATAACTGCTGAGGTCCAAGAGTGATTTAGAAAAACTNCTACAAACTTTGCAAAACAGAAAGTTCAAATGAATCCTTGGTACTATTTAGAACATCTCCTAAGATCACAAGCAAGCCTGTGAAACAGTGTGCTATTATGATGGTACACATGACTGCTGAGGTCCAAGAGTGATTTAGAAAAACTCTGATACTCTAAAAGGGAAGAAAACTTAAACCAACCTTTTTCATTGTGTGTTGGTGGACTACTGGCATCAGAATTGACCGAGATGCTTGCTTAGAGCATCCTTAGGCTCTGCCACTCGTCCTCAAAGTTATAATATGAAGGGCAGGGACAGAAATAAGATACATTTCAACAGAGTTCCAAGATAATTCTGATATACTTTACCATTTAAAACTATCCTTAGACTCATAGTTTGACTATAATCCTTAGAAATAAAGTGGGATGCAAATGTATGTAACATTTATGGTTAATTAAGCTAAAAAGAAGATGTGAACTTTTAACATAGTGTATTTTAAGTGAGAATAAAACGATAATGGTGAATCCTACAATCAATGGTATTTGACAATGAAAGAACTATATTTCAGCAACAGTGAGCTTATAAGTCATGTAGGGAAAAAAGACACATTTGAGTTGCTTTATGAATATTCTTGATGGACTCTACAGTCATGATCCATAGGTACCCTCTGAATGAAGTCACTCTTGTTGCCAAGGTGGGAAGTCCAAGACACAACTTATGGTTAGGACTATAAAAAGCTAGTCAGTTTATTCAAGAAGTGGTCCACGTCATCTAAGTTGGGGCCAAATATTTGAATACTGTTTAGAAAAAAGCCCCATGGTGAAGTCAAGAGTAATATAGATCTAAATCACCTAACTGAATGCCTGGCAGATATTCTCAGCCAGGATGGTTTTAACCTCCAGGAGACTTTTTTTTTTTTTTTTTGGTGATGCTGGACTAGGGGAGAGGATAGATACTGGCTGCCAGAAATGCTAAATGTCCTTCAATACACAAGACAAACCTCGCAAGAAAGAACTGCCCAACCTACAACGTCAAGAGTGCTAAGGCTGAAAACTCTGCTCTAGAGAATAACACTTTGCAGCCTCCAGTTTTTAGGCTGACTCTGGACTTAGAAAAGAAAAGCAAGAATACAATATCTCTTTGTCGACACTCAACAACCAAAGACATCGTTTTAAAATATGGAGAAGAATGGAGAAGAACCAAAGTCCTGACAGTCCTACTTGAAACATTCTTTTCCTTCATAAGATGAAAGACAGTCTCAGATTGGCCAGTGATAGCAATGAAAGACCGATGTATAATTCTGAAAACTGAGAGTCATTAAGGAAGATGAAATGGGAGACAAAAGAGAAAATCAAGGGGAAAAAAGAGTGATGAAATGACAAGGTAAGAGGGAACAGAATAAAAAATGGAGATAGCAACACTGGTGGTCCAGTGGTTAAGGCTCTTCCAATGCAGGGGGCATGGGTTTGATCCCTGGTTAGGGAACTGAGATCCCACATGCTGCATATGGCCAAACACAAAACAAAAGAAATAAAAAACAGTTAGAATAAAGGCCTATATAGCTACTTTGCTTATCTCAAAGAACCTGTCCAAATAGGAATGAAAATAACACAAAGCACAGCTACTGTCATATTGTCTAATTTAATCCTGACATTAGCATTATGAGATAGATATGATACCAGTGTACCCATTTTCGAGATGAGAAAACCAAGGTGTAAGCATATTGAATTTGGCCAACTGAGTTCCTTGGTCTCTGCCAAGGAATCTGATGCTGGAGAGACAGCTGCAAGGATAAAAGGCTATTGAGAGATGATTCTTGGAGGCAGTGGTGATGGAATGAGTTGGGGATTGAGTGGCCAGCACCCACTGACAGTGGAGCCGACAGTGTGGATCGAGTGGGACAGGGCCAGGCTCTGGGTCCCAAGCAGATGCTTTTCTCAGGGAATTGCCCTGTTCTCTGCTGACTAGGACCTTTGTTTCCTGACAGCTTTTTAAGCTGATTCTCCAGCATTTTCAATGGATAAATAAAATCCTCATATCCTTCCAATGACTCCTTTTCAATTGTAAGTCAGTCAGGTTAGTGTCAGTGGTGTACAAGTAAGAAGCCTAACCAGTTCAGGGCTGGAAGGCAAAGATACCTCCCTAGAGTTATGTAAATAGAAAATGGGGAATGGCATTTGAAATAAAAATAAATTCTATCTCACCTCCCACATTTCTAGGACTTGCTCCTCTGACCATGGAAGGTGATTCTACTGAGGGTGGGGGTGGAGTGGGGTGGGGGGAGCAAGACCTCTGCAGAAGCCTGGATAGTACTCATCACTGGCACTCAATGGATTCACCTTTCGTTACAGTGAAATATCTGAACTCCGTCCTTTACAACTTTCTATGACAGACCTCAGTATATTCTTCCCCAATTCTTCTCATGCCTGTTTCCTTCTCATCTCAGCCTAAATACTCCCACCTCAAAGATGCCGTCTCTGATCATCTATAAAGTAAGTTATTTTATGTTCCCATCTCTTGGCGCAAGCTCCTTTTTATTTCCTCGGGTAGCATTCATCATCTCCAAATGTTTTTTTTATTATTTGTTGTTTTACATGTCTATCTCCTCCACCCAGCACCCACATGCAGTCTTTTCTGTCTTATTTCTAACTCTATCCTCAATGTTTAGAATAGCTCTGGCATTGAGGGAATGTTTTATTGGATGAATGAATCAGTGGATGAAATCTATCTTCCCTGTCATATATGTTCTAAACTTTCAAAATAACTGAAATTCATGTGTTTTAATATTCTTGCCATGTGGAGATTAGTGCCATGTGGATCGTTGTTCAGTTGCTAAGTCGAGTCCACCTCTTTGGACAGACCCCGTGGACCGCAGCACACCAGGCTTCCCTGTCCTTTACTATCTCCTGGAGTTTACAAATGCATGTCCATTGAGTTGGTGATGCCATCCAACCATCTCATCCTCTGTCGTCCCCTTCTCCTCCTGCCCTCAACCTTTCCCAGCATCAGGGTCTCTTCCAATGAGTCAGCTCTTCGAGTCAGGTGGCCAAAGTATTGGAGTTTCATCAGCACCAGTCCCCTCCAGTGAGCACCCAGGACTGATCTCCTTTAGGATGGACTGGTTGGATCTCTCTGCTGTCCAAGGGACTTTCAGGAGTCTTCTCCAGCACAAAATTTCAAAAATATCCATTCTTCAGCACTCACCTTTCTTTCTGGTCCAAATCTCACATCCATACATGAATACTAGAAAAACCATAGCTTTGACTATATAGACCTTTGACAGCAAAGTGATGTCTCTGTTTTTTAATATGCTGTCTAGTTTTGTCACAGCTTTTCTTCCAAAGAGCAAGAGTCTTTTAATTTGATGGCAGCAGAAACCATCCACAGTGATTCTGGAGCCCAAGAAAATAAAACCTGTCATTGTTTCCACTGTTTCCCCATCTATTTGCCATGAAGTGATAGGACCTGATGCCATGATCTTAGTTTTTTGAATGTTGAGTTTTAAGCCAGCTTTCTCACTCTCCTCTTTCACCCTCATCAAGAGGCTCTTTTAGTTCCTCTTCACTTTCTGCCATTAAAGTAGTATCATCTGCATATCTGAGAAATATCAGGTTGCTGATATTTCTCCTGGCAATCTTGATTTCACCTTGTGATTCATCCAGACTAGCATCACATGATGTACTCTGCATATAAGTTAAATAAGCAGGGTAGTGATACACAGCCTTGACATACTTTGGAACCAGTCCATTGCAATCTTAATCTCTTCTGCCATCTCTTCTTAATCTCTTCTGTTTCTGTTAGGTGCATACTGTTTCTGTCCTTTATTGAGCCTATCTTTGCACGAAATTTTCCCTTGATATCTCCAGTTTTCTTCAAGAAATCTCTAGTCCTTCCCATTCTGTTGTTTTCCTCTCTTTCTTTGCATTGTTCACTTAAGAAGGCCTTTTTATCTCTCCTTGCTATTGTCTGGAACTCTGCATTCATATGGATATATCTTTCCCTTTCTCCTTTGCCTCCATGTAGACAGGACTTATTTATTTAGTCAGATAACAATTCTAAATGTTCATAGAACAGAGTTTTAAAAACTAAAGAAATATAGAATCTTATTACCTAAAATTTATTTTATAAATCTCCAGGCACTTTTGAAAGAAGTTGAATTGTACAGAAAACCTAGTATTTTCAGTCTCCCTTTCTCAATATTTTTTAAATTGATGAACACATTTTTAAAATTTTATTTATTTCTTTATTAAAAAAGTTTTTTTATTTTTACTTTAACGTGTATTTGCTTTATTTTATTTATTTCTTAATTGGAGTATAACTGCTTTATAATGTTATATTAGTTGTATTCATTTTATTTATTTTATTTTATTTTTACTTTATTTTACTTTACAATACTGCATTGGTTTTGCCATACATTAACATGAATCTGCCACTGTGGGAGTACAAGTGGTGTGTATGGGAGCTCCCAATCCTGAATCCCCCTCACACCTCCCACCCCATATCATCTCCCCAGATCATCCCGTGCACCAGCCCAAGCATCCTGTATCCTGTATCAAACATAGACTGGCGCTTCGTTTCTTACATTATAGTATACATGTTTCAGCGCCATTCTCCCAAATCATCCCACCCTCTCCCTCTCCCTCAGAGGCCAAAAGTCCATTCTATACCTCTGTGTCTCTTTTGCTGTCTTGCATACAGGGTCATCATTACTATCTTTCTAAATTCCATATATATGTGTCAGTATACTGTACTGATGTTTTTCTTTCTGGCTTACTTCACTCTGTATAATCGGCTCCAGTTTCATCCATCTCATTAGAACTGA
>SJYW01046390.1:306747-372639 GCA_006410735.1 Raphicerus campestris | reverse complement strand
CAGCGCGCTGGCTCTGGAGCTGTGGCTCGCGAGGCCCACAGTGCTGGCTCCAGAGCTGTGGCACACAGGCTTAGTTGCTTCATGGCGTGTGGAATCTTCCCAAACCAGGGTTGAACCCAGCGCCCTACATTGGCAGGTGGATTCTTACCCACTGCGCCACCAGGGACGTCTTGGTTATCCATTCTAAATACCGTCGTGTGTACATGTCAATCTCAGATTCAGATATGGCAATTTTCATGAGTGTGCAGCCTCAGAAGGGCTAAAGCCTCTACAGAATTCTTCTTGAAATTCTTAAAAATTTCTGAGCAAGAAGCCCATTTTTATTTTGTGGCAGTCCCTACAAATTCCATAGCTGGTCCTGAAAAAAGAAGTTTCAGAAATACCTCCAAGTCCTGCATGTCAGGGAAAACAAGCCTGACACAGTATATTCCTGGCTGGGGCAGCTTTAGCATCCACGTGAATGTTGGCGTTCCTTGGGGGCAACCGAGCTTCAGCTACTCCCCTGCTAAAGCTAATGGCACTGCCACACAACAGAAACATCAAGAATAAGAAAAACATTTTCGGATCTTCCTCCCAAAAGCCACCTGAGTGGCCTTGAATGAGTTGAGCTTCTCCAGCCTCCTCATTCATGAAATGAGGTGATAATTCTGTGCCTCCCCAGCTCGCAGGACTGTGACAATTAAAGGACAGCTGAATGAAGCACTTTAAATTCCCTGCAAAGGAATGCATTCAGCTAAACAGAAGTCCTAAAAATAATTCACGTAATTCTCCAGGCAGTGTCCGCAGCCTGGGTCCTCCAATGTCTGTGACTGCACGCTCTTCAGAATACTCAGAATCAGATAGCCTGACCCTCTCCTGAGACATAAAGAGACGGTAGTAAACAGACAAGCGTTTGACCAGGCTGCTGCTGTGTTAACAGAGTGTAAACTCTTTTTGTTTATTTACACTGTCTTACAGTTTAAATTTGCTGTAGTCATTAAGTCATCAAAAATTTATTGAACTCTACACTTGACTATGTACCAGGCGTCATGCTAGGTGTTGGGAGAGAGGAACGGATAAGGATATCTGCTCTTCATAAGCTCCCAGTAAACTGGAGTTTGACACAGAACAATGAGGGCAACATGCCAATGTTAAAACAGCCACAAATTGGAAACGCTATCAGAACACACAGAAAGACTCCATTTATAGTGGTTGGAGGAGAGAATGAGGGCTTCCCCAAGGAGGTAACATTGAGTTGGTAGGAATCCATGTTGACATGTCAAGAAGAAATAGAAATTCTCAATCTAGAGTGAATTTTCAACAGTGGAAAATAAGTTCAAATTTTGAAAATAATCTCACACTCAGAATGCCATATACATACAGCTGCATTTTTAAAAAAAACACTGTATTGTTTTTGTTTTCTAAAAAAACAATCTGGATTTATTGTGTTTTCCCATGATTTGATACTGAATTGCCTAAACATCAATGAATACTTTGAGACCCTTAAACATTCTGAGTAAAAATGAGAGATTTAGAAATAGATAATTCATAGATTAAGGAAAGTGAAAGTGAAGTTGCTCAGTTGTGTCTGACCCTTTTCGATNGATACTGAATTGCCTAAACATCAATGAATACTTTGAGACCCTTAAACATTCTGAGTAAAAATGAGAGATTTAGAAATAGATAATTCATAGATTAAGGAAAGTGAAAGTGAAGTTGCTCAGTCGTGTCTGACCCTTTTCGATGCCATGGACTGTAGCCTATCAGGCTCCTCTGTCCATGGGATTTTCCAGGCAAGAGTGCTGGAGTGGATTGCCATTTCCTTCTCCAGGGGATCTTCCCGATCCAGGAATTGAACCTGGGTCTCCCTCACTGCAGGCAGACGCCTTACCGTCTGAGCCACTGTCACAAGGTTAATCTATGTTTAAATTAAATAAGTCTCACTAAATACACTAAAGAGATTTTTAAAATCCAACAGGCTGATTTTTAAATGAATATATCAGTACACACTTGTGGAATGTTAGTAATTCGATATGCCTACTCTGAGAGATGGTGTTTATAATATATTCCAATAGTGCTCCTATTGTTCAAATTATATTTTGCAACTATGTCACTGACTCAATGATTGAAGGACTTCAGTAAGAACAAACCTAAAGAATGGGGTGGAGGGGGAAGAATAGGGGAAAATTTCTCCCTAGAATAAGAAATCACTTTGAGATAGGACCAGATTTTGTATCAGAACTCTATCTCTCTGGCCCTCAACTTCTGGACAAACAAGGAAGGTCTATAAGCATGGATGCTGCCTAACCTAGAAGATTCAAATTCTAAAGTTATATGACACTGTTTCTATGAAGCATAATGTAAATATCTTCCTTCGGATGAACTTGAGCCATAGCATATTAGGTAAACAGAGCAGACACTATATGGGGTCATAAATGAGCAGTCATTGCTGAGACTGACTTTTCCAGTTGTATACAGGTTTTGAAGGTGACTCAGTAACTTTTTAGAAAGCACAATGACTTCCTTGTTAGTCTGAAGATATAGGGTCCCCAGACGGCTTTTAAAATGCTACCAGTTTAGAAACAATTATAGTACTAATACTACTAGAGTCGTGACCCAAAGTGTGTTTTATAAGATTTCTAAAAACAACTGATAATGGAGATCAGTGTTGTAACTCATCTACAACTGCCCCCAGAACTTCACCCAGAGGTACATTCGTATGGACTTTGCCATTCAAAAAGTGCTTTGCGTGAGTCATCTCAATTGAGCCTCACAGCAGCGTGGCAGGGTGTATTTTAATGTTATTCTCAGTTTTCAGATGAGGAAGTTGAGGATTATCTGTAAAACAATACTGGACCAGTTGTTAACCTTCTTGAGCCTTAAATAAACTACAGGGCAGAGTTTCAGTCCCATAGATCTCGAATCCCAAGTTCTCCCAAACTCACACACATATTTAGGCTGCTAGACAGCTTCATCTCCCCGATGAATGTATTAAAGCTATGCCAAGCTCGTCTGAATGTCTGGAATTGTCTGAGCAGCCGTATTTCCTCGCCCCCGCGAGAGGCCAGTAATCTGGGCTCATAACAGGACTTGGCCCCAGCCCGGCTGCTTCCGGTCCTGAGGCTTCCCCTGGGGGCCACGTGGTGAGTCAGCCTCCCGCCCTTCTGGCTGAGTCGGGGGCATGGCTGGAACTGAGGTGCGACCTGCTCCCTCCCGACCCCTTCCTGCAGGCGTGCCAGTCCCACCTTGAGACAGCCGCCTCTTGCCAGGCTTGGCCTCACACTGAAAAAGCAGCTCCTGGGCCCCTGCTGCCGCTCACCCGTCTCAGATTTGCTCGCTTTACCCACAAACTCTCTTGTCTCCCTTGCACTCTCATCTTCCTCCTCCTTTTGTCACACACTCTAAGTGTCCACAGATGCCAAGTGTAGAGAAAGACATGTGGTGTTAATGCTTCAGCGCTGGCACAGAGGGACTTCCTGAAGAAGATACGGCGCCTCGCGGAGCTGTTTTGGAGGCTGCCCATCCATATTTATCACCTCCCTGTGCTGCTTCTTGATTCAGATAGCCTGACAACTCTTGAGCTGGCATGATGCCACCGAGGGTATCAGTCAACGAGCCATCTAGCCATATCGAGGGCGGCTGTTAAGAGCAGGAATCCTGGCCAGGAATTTCTAAACTGCTGCCTGTGAAGAGGTTCTATGCGTTTTGGCTGGGGGAAAACTTCCAAAAATAAAAAGTAGATACTGTGACCATTTGTTTGGACTTTGTAGATGAGTTATTAGTCACCAGGGGCCAGGACAGGACGGCAGAGAAGACAGCATGAAATTAAATCTAATTAATCACCCTGACAGGAAGACAAGAACTCTGTTCCCAGAATAATGGTTGGCAATCTAGGAAATGGAAAAAAATAAAAGCATCTAGCCTTAGTAAGATGTATTTAATTCTTTGGAAATTGAAAATCCCACATGGGGATTCCCTGGGGATTCAGTGGTTAAGACTTCACACTTTCAATGCAAAGGGCTTGGGTTCTATTCCTGGTTGGGGAATTAAGATTCCATATGCTGCTGGGCCTGGGCAAAAATTTTAAAAAGAAAGAAAATCTCAGGGGAATAGAAGCATTCAGAAAGTAAACAATGTAGTGATATGAGCAGTGTGTGCACCCCTAGAATTTAGGTGGAAGAGGGTCAGAGCAAACTTTGTTCCAGCTTNATTGAGCCTCACAGCAGCGTGGCAGGGTGTATTTTAATGTTATTCTCAGTTTTCAGATGAGGAAGTTGAGGATTATCTGTAAAACAATACTGGACCAGTTGTTAACCTTCTTGAGCCTTAAATAAACTACAGGGCAGAGTTTCAGTCCCATAGATCTCGAATCCCAAGTTCTCCCAAACTCATACACATATTTAGGCTGCTAGACAGCTTCATCTCCCCGATGAATGTATTAAAGCTATGCCAAGCTCGTCTGAATGTCTGGAATTGTCTGAGCAGCCGTATTTCCTCGCCCCCGCGAGAGGCCAGTAATCTGGGCTCATAACAGGACTTGGCCCCAGCCCGGCTGCTTCCGGTCCTGAGGCTTCCCCTGGGGGCCACGTGGTGAGTCAGCCTCCCGCCCTTCTGGCTGAGTCGGGGGCATGGCTGGAACTGAGGTGCGACCTGCTCCCTCCCGACCCCTTCCTGCAGGCGTGCCAGTCCCACCTTGAGACAGCCGCCTCTTGCCAGGCTTGGCCTCACACTGAAAAAGCAGCTCCTGGGCCCCTGCTGCCACTCACCCGTCTCAGATTTGCTCGCTTTACCCACAAACTCTCTTGTCTCCCTTGCACTCTCATCTTCCTCCTCCTTTTGTCACACACTCTAAGTGTCCACAGATGCCAAGTGTAGAGAAAGACATGTGGTGTTAATGCTTCAGCGCTGGCACAGAGGGACTTCCTGAAGAAGATACGGCGCCTCGCGGAGCTGTTTTGGAGGCTGCCCATCCATATTTATCACCTCCCTGTGCTGCTTCTTGATTCAGATAGCCTGACAACTCTTGAGCTGGCATGATGCCACCGAGGGTATCAGTCAACGAGCCATCTAGCCATATCGAGGGCGGCTGTTAAGAGCAGGAATCCTGGCCAGGAATTTCTAAACTGCTGCCTGTGAAGAGGTTCTATGCGTTTTGGCTGGGGGAAAACTTCCAAAAATAAAAAGTAGATACTGTGACCATTTGTTTGGACTTTGTAGATGAGTTATTAGTCACCAGGGGCCAGGACAGGACGGCAGAGAAGACAGCATGAAATTAAATCTAATTAATCACCCTGACAGGAAGACAAGAACTCTGTTCCCAGAATAATGGTTGGCAATCTAAGAAATGGAAAAAAATAAAAGCATCTAGCCTTAGTAAGATGTATTTAATTCTTTGGAAATTGAAAATCCCACATGGGGATTCCCTGGGGATTCAGTGGTTAAGACTTCACACTTTCAATGCAAAGGGCTTGGGTTCTATTCCTGGTTGGGGAATTAAGATTCCATATGCTGCTGGGCCTGGGCAAAAATTTTAAAAAGAAAGAAAATCTCAGGGGAATAGAAGCATTCAGAAAGTAAACAATGTAGTGATATGAGCAGTGTGTGCACCCCTAGAATTTAGGTGGAAGAGGGTCAGAGCAAACTTTGTTCCAGCTTTGTGATCAGCTTACTGTACCTGGTGTAATTGGTTTAGTCGCTAAGTCTGTCCAACTCTTTGGGACCCTATGGACTGTAGCTTACCAGGCTCTTCTGTCCGTGAGATTTTCTAGGCAAGAATACTGGAGTGGGTTGCCATGCCCTCCTCCAGGGGATCTTCCTGACCTGGGGATCAAACCCAGGTCTCCTGCATTGCAGACAGATTCTTTACTGACTGAACCACCAGGAAAGCCTGCACATGATGTTTGCTTATTGAGACTTTCCTGATGGAGGAGCAAATCCACTGCCCTTTTAAGTCAGAGCTCTGAGTAGCTTTCAGGGTTGAAAGCCTGGTTGAAAACCTTTGAAGGGTGGGAGGTCTTTCACTGGGGCATCAGGCATACATTTTTAAGAGCAGGGGCGTTTGAGTCACAACCTTCTCCATGCCTGTTTCCCGTCTGTCAAAAAGTAATGATAGAAACACAACTTTATAAGATGGTTGTGAAGAATAAAGAAGAAATTATACATAAAGAGCCGCCTGCTATTTAGTAAGTTCCCAGTAAGTACTAACGGATGTCTCGTTGACCCACCATACACATGACTCGCATAGTGTCATGGACTTTTTGTCTTTATCTAAATATTCTTGGGTGTTTTGAGGCCTGCTTTTTTTCCTGGTCCCCCAGTGGTGTGCTGAAGCCAGCTTGTACTGGCTTGCAAGAGTCAACTCTTAAATTGTTAGGGATTTTAAGATCTGATTTTTAAATACTGCCAATAATTGAAAAATAGATGAAAAGGAAGGTGGCAGTTGCTCAGTCAGGTCTCACTCTTTGCGACCCCATGGGCTGTGGCCTGTCAGGCTCCTCTGTGAATTCTCCAGGCAACAATACTGGAGTGGGTCTTCAGGGGATCTTCCTGACCCAGGGACCGAACCTGGGTCTCCTACATTGCAGGCAGATACTTCACCATCTGAGCCACCAGATGAAAAGGAACATATGATTAAGTAAATTACATGTAAAAGTTGGATACTCAAAGTTTCAACTTGATACTCAAAATTCAATACCTCATAATTGTTTCACTGAATTTTACTGTTACCTGTACTCCTGAGGTTATTGACGTCTGTCTCATCTGTGTAGTAAACTCTCTGAACAATGATGCCTATCAGTGCACCCTTCCCAGCTGTGTTCAGTGACCACCCTCTAGTGGCTTGAAAAGAGAGCCCTCTAGTGGCTGCTGTAGGCCATTGCCCTACAAAAATAAGTGAATACTATAATTGTTTTTCCCAGAGCCAATCACTAAATACTTACCATAATTTTACATATTCCTTCTATATTTGGAAAAATGGGATTAATTTTATCTGAGTGTGCTGCTGCTGCTGCTAAGTTGCTTCAGTCGTGTCCGACTCTGTGTGACCCCATAGACGGCAGCCCTCCAGGCTCCCCCATCCCTGGGATTCTCCAGGCAAGAACACTGGAGTGGGTTGCCATTTCCTTCTCCAATGCAAGAAAGTGAAAAGTTAAAGTGAAGGCCCTCAGTCGTGTCTGACTCTTCGTGACCCCATGGACTGCAGCCTACCAGGCTCCTCTGTCCATGGGATTTTCCAGGCAAGAGTACTGGAGTGGGGTGCCATTGCCTTCTCCTTATCTGAGTGTATATAAAAGTAATTCTGATAACATTTTTATGCTTTGTAGACTCCAACTCTTAGGAATGAGTCAGGAAACAAAAAGGAGTCAGACATACTGCATACCCTAGTAGAATTCTTTTATGAAGTGAAAAAAAATGTGCAAAACAACAGAATTTCCATTTTTAGTGAAAACATAATGTCTATAAAACATTTAATAAACTTTTAAATGGATGTGAATTTATCAAACCTTTTGATTTCTTCCGGTTATTTTTTTTAAGTATCTGAAATTTTACCTATTCTTGATTTGGAGGAATTACTAAAAATCCTACAGTTACTGCTATTTGTCTCCATGTACATAGAGAAGTTTCTAAATAAAAATATTAATAAGTAACTGTGTCGATGCTGCTTTGTTTTTGAAAATGAAAAATTACCCAGCTCAGTGCCTGGCACAGGCTAGAAATGGAGTGTAATAGAGGAAGGAGAATGAGATTTTCATTTGGAAGACTTGGGGCCAAGCACTGCTCACCCCTTAAGTGTTTGAGACCTTGGGCAGCAATCAGTTAAGCATCTGTAAAGCCAGCACAACATGGGTGTGTACTGCTAACATGCCACAGGGTGTTGGGAGGACTGATCATTCAGTAGATTCTTCAACACATGTTAATTTACTGTGGAATCTAATTAATGTTTATTGATTAAATGAATTTAGGTCAACTGAGTATTAAAAGAGACTCAGTATAGCAAGGGAGGAAAATCAGAAGACCAAATTTCTTTGGAGTAACTCACTTAATCTTGTCTGAATAAAACAACATGTCTCCCAATTTAATAATCTAATGTCTCCAGAAGAGTTTTTCACCTTGGCACCTGCCACCACCTACAAAAACAAGTTTCAGACTCTATTCTCCTGGTTCCCTTTCTTTACCTGACCTTCAGAGTCTTCCAAAATCCCTCTTCACTCTCTTTTTTCTTACCTACTCTGGGGGTTTAGCCCAAGTGCTCCACTCCAGCCAAGCCTGATCCTTATAACTTTTTGATTCAGTCATATTCTTTTTTAAAAAATTAATTTTATTGGTATATAATTGCTTAACAGCATTGTTAGTTTCTCCTGTACAGCAAAGTGGATCAGCTGTATGTATCCCCTCTTTGTTTGGGTTTCCTCCCAATTTAGGTCACCACAGAGCATTGAGGAGAGTCCCCTGAGCTATACACAGTTCTCATTAGTTATCTGTCAGCCCTGCTCTTGATTTTATCTTTTCTTCACCCAAAATGTCATCCTTTCCACTTTTGCACAGAGGAAGATAATGATCACCTTTCAGTCACAATCATTCACTCTTTTTTCCATACTTCTTGGTGATCTTCTCATACTACCAAGATTAACTCTTGATTTCCCCAACCTTTCAATTCCTAAAGTCCTTAATAACACCACCTCTCATTAGTGCCTTGATGTTTTGGCCTATCAATATGAATACATTTATCTCATCACCTAGAGAGTCAACTTCTTGATAGTATGATTTTCTGTAACTCTCTGCTCANGACCCCATGGACTGCAGCCTACCAGGCTCCTCTGTCCATGGGATTTTCCAGGCAAGAGTACTGGAGTGGGGTGCCATTGCCTTCTCCTTATCTGAGTGTATATAAAAGTAATTCTGATAACATTTTTATGCTTTGTAGACTCCAACTCTTAGGAATGAGTCAGGAAACAAAAAGGAGTCAGACATACTGCATACCCTAGTAGAATTCTTTTATGAAGTGAAAAAAAATGTGCAAAACAACAGAATTTCCATTTTTAGTGAAAACATAATGTCTATAAAACATTTAATAAACTTTTAAATGGATGTGAATTTATCAAACCTTTTGATTTCTTCCGGTTATTTTTTTTAAGTATCTGAAATTTTACCTATTCTTGATTTGGAGGAATTACTAAAAATCCTACAGTTACTGCTATTTGTCTCCATGTACATAGAGAAGTTTCTAAATAAAAATATTAATAAGTAACTGTGTCGATGCTGCTTTGTTTTTGAAAATGAAAAATTACCCAGCTCAGTGCCTGGCACAGGCTAGAAATGGAGTGTAATAGAGGAAGGAGAATGAGATTTTCATTTGGAAGACTTGGGGCCAAGCACTGCTCACCCCTTAAGTGTTTGAGACCTTGGGCAGCAATCAGTTAAGCATCTGTAAAGCCAGCACAACATGGGTGTGTACTGCTAACATGCCACAGGGTGTTGGGAGGACTGATCATTCAGTAGATTCTTCAACACATGTTAATTTACTGTGGAATCTAATTAATGTTTATTGATTAAATGAATTTAGGTCAACTGAGTATTAAAAGAGACTCAGTATAGCAAGGGAGGAAAATCAGAAGACCAAATTTCTTTGGAGTAACTCACTTAATCTTGTCTGAATAAAACAACATGTCTCCCAATTTAATAATCTAATGTCTCCAGAAGACTTTTTCACCTTGGCACCTGCCCACCACCTACAAAAACAAGTTTCAGACTCTATTCTCCTGGTTCCCTTTCTTTACCTGACCTTCAGAGTCTTCCAAAATCCCTCTTCACTCTCTTTATTCTTACCTACTCTGGGGGTTTAGCCCAAGTGCTCCACTCCAGCCAAGCCTGATCCTTATAACTTTTTGATTCAGTCATATTCTTTTTTAAAAAATTAATTTTATTGGTATATAATTGCTTAACAGCATTGTTAGTTTCTCCTGTACAGCAAAGTGGATCAGCTGTATGTATCCCCTCTTTGTTTGGGTTTCCTCCCAATTTAGGTCACCACAGAGCATTGAGGAGAGTCCCCTGAGCTATACACAGTTCTCATTAGTTATCTGTCAGCCCTGCTCTTGATTTTATCTTTTCTTCACCCAAAATGTCATCCTTTCCACTTTTGCACAGAGGAAGATAATGATCACCTTTCAGTCACAATCATTCACTCTTTTTTCCATACTTCTTGGTGATCTTCTCATACTACCAAGATTAACTCTTGATTTCCCCAACCTTTCAATTCCTAAAGTCCTTAATAACACCACCTCTCATTAGTGCCTTGATGTTTTGGCCTATCAATATGAATACATTTATCTCATCACCTAGAGAGTCAACTTCTTGATAGTATGATTTTCTGTAACTCTCTGCTCATCACCCAGAGCTTAGCACTATGCCAGGCAAACAGTGTGCACTTAGTAAATGCTGAGATCTGTAAGTGACACTCAGCTTGTTTTTTCCTCCCTAACTATCTTTTTCTTTCCTTTACCTTTTTATAGATTTGAGAGGCAAATTGCAGTTTGGAAATTCAATATTCCAGAAATTTTAGATTTTATTTAATATAAAACAATGAACTTCTGGTTATTAAATAGATTAAAATAACATAAAAATCACTAAATATGTCATGAAAGAACATCAATTATCAATTTTTCCCACTAGTGAAAGATACTCTCTGCTTATATAAGGTTCAGGAAGAATAAATTACATGAAAAACGGATCTAAGACCAAGACTAATAAATCAATTTGTAATGTTACAGCTATTCTAAGTTGACTTTCTGTCTAGCTAACTTACTTTTCAGACCTCACAGGTACTGTTTAATTTAGACTACTGGGGTTTTTTCCCCCTTGTCACCAGTCTTCCCACCCACAATCCGAAGAGAGCCAGAATGAAAAGTCAGAAGTAACAAAGGAAAGCAAAAATTATTTGCAACTTTTTTATAACTGAATACTTTGTCCCTCCTCTTGCTCTCTACTAAACCTTTAAAACAATCCTTGAAGTGCTAGGGTACTCTTTTTAAAGTATGGCTTACATTTTCTGAAACAATGGAGATAAAGAATGAATGTGCCACAGCTAAGCAGACACAAGTCACACAGGTCCAAGTTAGTTTAAAGGAAAATAAACATATAAAGAGACAGGGACAGAGACAAACCAGATCTTTCATGTCGTGTAACACTAATGTGCTAACAAGAGATGTACAGCATTATGATTCAGTCATATCTCTCATTGCTACATATGCCACGGTTTGCTTGCACGGCTTGCTTCATGAATCGAGATGTGTGTCACATTTATAAAAGTTTATCCAAGATTGAAAATCAGTTTGTGAAAGAGAGTGTTAGAAACAGGGCATTCGATATAATCAAAATTCAACTGACTTCCAGCACATACATTTTTTTCATGGCAGATTGAGAGGGCATCTTTAACTGATAATCCCCCAGGGGTTTATGGAATTAGAACAGGGATAACCTCTTGTACTTACAGACTTTTACTGTTCTGTCCTGATTGGATCAGCAAACCATGAGCATCTTCTTTTATCAACATGAGGATTACACAGCAGCTGGTAGATAGTCTCAATGGGGAGGGCCAGCAAAAATGTAATAGAAAAAAAATGAATTCTTAACAAGAAATCTGCTTGTTAAGTTGCCCTCTCAAAGCTCTCCCAAATTTGTATCTTTTGCTTGACACCAAAAATAGTCAGATTGCTTCAAACAAGTCAGTTACTCTTAGGATATAAATGAAATAACTTTCATTATTCCACTGTCACATCCTATGGTAATCCATTGCATCCCACTGTTACAAGTTCTCCCTCTGTCTCATTCCCCTTAATTTTTTTTTACCACTTTCATCTTAAAAAAAAAAAAAGACCAGAAGCCCTTCCTTATAAATTGCATTGACTTCACTCCTATTTCCTTCCAATTTTCATCTATTTTAAAATGAAGTTTCTGGCCCATTTAGAAACAAATTTGGCTTAGTGACTGATTGGTTATTTCTGTGCCTGCCATGTAAATTTAGAACAGGCAGTCAAGTAGAAGTGCTCAATGTTTTAGAAGAAAATCAGAGAATAGAAAGAATCCTTTAAAGTCATCTAGAGTCTTTCATTTTCCTGATAAATAGAAAATGAAGCAAGTCTCTTTCCCCTCCCTTAAAATAAAAACTGGCAAAAAGAAAGACTCTTAGCTACACATTTAATCAGATATTTTGCAACTGACCACCTCAAAGCTTGAGCGGGGTCTTTGTGAAAGAGCCAAAAAGCATCTGTAAGCAGTCTGTGCTCCTGGCCCAGGTGGCTGAGCTCTCGGTCTCTCGGTCTCCTGTTTGTGGCTTGCTCCCTCCCATCCTCCTCCACATCTTCAGTCTCCCTCCTTTACTGTAAAAGGAGGTTGTTCATACATAAGAAGCATCACACTTAAATATGCAGGGAAAGAAAGCTATCTTAAAATATCCTTCATTGTTTTCTGTTTTAACTAGAAGGAACATGTAAGTCAGAAAAAAATTGGCTTATTCATTTTGGGTGATGTTCTTTTTAGAATTCAGTGCTTCAAGGAAGAAAAGAAGTTTAATTTGTAAGACATTTGGAAAATACAACAAGGGATTAAGTTGACCTCTGGTATCTAGTTGAATTCCATAAATAATGGTTTCTCATAAATTGAAGCTGGGCATCTTTTCAGAACTAGTATATCAAAGGGATCCTCAACACATTGAAAATCACCTGTGTGTCCCATTTACGGGTACCTTTGATCTATTTATGAGAACGGTTTCAATTCAGTTTTTTCTTCTTGTCTCCCCTGACAGCAGGACCATGAGCTCTGTTAGGATCTGCTTTTTATGTGTATTTTTCTTGAAACAAACATTTTTTTCTTCCCATTATTAAGTCATACTAACCAGATCTGTGCCAATACCAGGGAGTGGTGCCCTCACCCAGCAAGCTCTGAGCAGCAGCCCCACTATAGGTCCCTGCTACTGAGGCATCAGTTGCCTCTCTTGACTGATGTCTTAGATCTGCTAAATTCCTTTTCGTAATGTGTGTCATTGGTTTAAGCAATTTCTGTTCATTTCATTGAATTCTTGTCTGTCTTCTCTGTTTTCCACTAACTAGAATAGAATGTCTTACAAGGCAGAGAAACCCTGGCAACTTCACAAACAAAACAAATAAGTGAATAAGCGAAAAGCTGTGATTAGGCCTTGACTCAGTGGTGTTTTGTATTCATGAACAAGATTGCTAATATCTCCAGGAACGTGGTCCTAAGAAACACCACCACTATTGCATCAAATTCATTCTTGTATACATTCTTCCCTGGTGACTCAGATGGTAGATAAGCTGCCTGCAGTGCAGGAGACCCAGGCTTGATCCCAGAGTCGGGAAGATCCCCTGGAGAAGGGAATGGCATCTCACTCCAGTATTCTTGCCTGGAGAATTTCGTGGATAGAGGAGCCTGGTGGGCTACAGTCCGTGGAATCGCAGAGTCGGACACGACTGAGCGACTAATACTTCACTTCATACATACTTCATCTCCTCCCGGTCCCCTTTCCTGCTATGCTTTTGTTTAATGTGGTTTAAGATTTCTTACTGATTTAAATGAATCAATGAGGAAATCTGTAGAAATATCTGAGCCTTAGGACAACCGGGGACATTTTTGAGGTCAAAGGAATTTTTACCTATTTAAAGCTTCCCTGGTGGCTCAGCTGGTGAAGAATCTGCCTGCAATGTGGGAGACTTGGGTTCAATCCCTGGGTTGGGAAGATACCCTGGAGAAGGGAAAGGCTACCGACTCCAGTATTCTGGCCTAGAGAATTCCATGGACTGTAAGGGGAATTTCCATGGGGTCACAAAGAATCAGACAACACTGAGAGACTTTTACTTTCAAAGAAACGAAAGTCCTTAAGACAATGATTCCTCAAAGTGTTGTTCTTCTGAAAATTATTCAGTTAAATGGTTCTTTACCACTGCATGGATGATAATAAAATGTCCTTTGCCTAATTAATAGTTATTATTGGTTAAGCTGATTGAAGTAAGAGAATTATAGCCAGCTGTAAAACACTCTTCACGAGTGGTAAGAGGAACTAGCAGCTGGTTTTCCACTTGGTATGCAATCGTGTCCAACCCTTTGCAACTCCTATGGACTGTATCCCACCAGGCTCTTCTGTCTATGGGATTCTCCAGGTACGAATATTGGAGTGAGTTACCATTTCCTCCTCCGAGGATTTTCCCCACCCGGGGATGGAACCTCCGTCTCTAAAGTCTCCTGCATTGCAGGTGGATTCTTTACCCACTGAGTTGTCTGAGAAGCCCTTCTACTTGCTATAAATACTTTTAATTAAAATTTGCTCACTGGTTTTCAATTTGTGTAATAGCAGGAATGTTCAGTTAGTTATTGTAGGGATAAAGGGATGTCTTTCCCTTCAAGTGCAGCTTTTTAATTCTGATAACAATAACTATGAATAATAATGGTAGTTTCCTGCTGGGTGATAAGAAAGTGAGTTGCAGAATGAAACTCTCATTCTTTTCTAATTCCCAAGAATTTCATGTTTTAGTTGTTCACTTTTAATATTTGCATTTCCAAAGAGTCGCTGCTATCCGTCAGGAGTTCTTAGAAAGAGTGAGGATAGTGAATAGATGTATGTTAGAAGTACCTAAATGGGACTTGCATTAGAAGTATGGGTACCCCCAAACACACATAGTCTGAAATTCTGAGTTTTTGGCCTCTAGGACTTTCTTTCCATACCCTTGAGAGTTCCCTTTCATCTCATCACCCATTTGATCTCAAATACTGATGTTTTCCAGGATCTAGTTCTCAGGTCATTTCTACTCTGCATGCTCCTTTCAGATACACTCAGTTTCTTTGTTGTTTTAACATACTAATGGTTAATGTATTAATGATGCAAAATGTATATTGTCTAGCCCTGCCTTCTCCCTACGCACTAAGGAAAAGCTAGTGAGTCTACTAAATACTTAATGGTCATTCGTTTCCACACATCTGCTTCTTTTCTATTTTCAAATATCGGTTAATCACACCACTACCCATTACATCATGTAGCCAAAAGTCTGTGGGTTGCTTGAGAATTCTTTTTTCCCCTCACATTCTTGATGATATCTAATCAGTCTTCAAGTTCTGATAGTTCTGCTTCTTAAATATTTATCAGTTCTGTTCTCTCCACCTTTATCTTCACTGCTATAGCCCTTTATCTGGGCGGGGAACATTCTTGCCTAAAATGTTACAATAGCCTCTTAATTGGACTCCTTATTCTTAGATCAGACTTCTCACATTTATCATCTACCTAAAATGAAATTCAACCACATAACTACCGTCACTAAAATTTTTCAGTGGCTTTCCACCACCTCCAGGATAAAAGGTGGAGTTTTCCACATGGAATTCAAGGTTATTCTCCACGTCCCAGCCTCTCTTTTCTATCATCCCCCACTTCATACTCTAGGCTAAATGGTACTGAAGTGTTCTAATCCCTCACTCATCAGCCTTCAAAAATGTAATACCTTAAACACGACATTCTGATGAAGTTTTCCACAAAATCATTGTGGAAATCAGATGTTTTTTTTAAAAAAGCATTCATTACTTTTGTTTTAATGAGATAGATACTTTGTTAATGAAAGCAGGAGAAGATCTTGTCTGTTTCTTATTTATAAATGATAGTCAACCAAAACTATTTATTTTCCCCAAAATAATGACGTGTTGGAAGCACTCCTTATTGGTTTACTTATTTTACTTCCAATGACCTTAGACTTTTGTTTCAAACATCTTCCAAAGGTGAATAGCTATTATAATGTATGACAATACTTGTATTATTATAATATAAATGATCTTTCTAACACATTACAAAGAGACTATTTAAGCTTTTTTTTTTTTTTTTTTTTAAGCTGAGGACCAGGATTTAGAGGTGAGTCTATAGGTCTCAACAGTCACGAAGTACATGGTTGAGACTGTTTGTGTATACAAGTTGTCCTACCCCTTGGGAGAAATATAAAAAAATTCACAAAACAGAATGTTATTTGTAACTTGAGTTTCTCAATCTTTAAATATTTCTGTCAGTAAAGCAGACTGACTTAGTATGGAAACCTCTCTTGTTAAAGATAGATGGAGGTGCTAAACAAAATGAAATACAACCTAAGGACAGACCTGCGCACATACAGGAATAAATAGCTGATATTTTTTAATGGACAGGGAAATTCTAAGTCATCAGAAGAGAAAACTCTCAGCAAATGTGACAGCCTTGTGATCGGATACCTCAGAGGATCCTGATTGGCAGTTAGGACTAATAATGTTTCATTAAGACAAATAGCAAGTTCAGTCCTTTGTTGTGAACTGCAATACTGTAACTGAGAATGCCTTGACGTGTATATGGAACATTGGAAAGGATGGCAAATGGGTGACAGGAAAGTTCGTTTTGGCCTAAAGCTGAGTGGGGGAAAAAATTAAACTCTATTGGAAAACTGAAAAGCCTGTGTCAGACACAGACATGGAATCCAAATATATATATTACTACCTTTGTGTAGGATTCTTTAGGTTGAAAAATAATAATGATGTGATTCTGGACCAAAGAATCTTTGGGGTAACCAGTAGAAACACTTTAGGGTAACCAGTAGAAACAAATAGAAAACTGCTTGTACCAACAGTTCAAAAACACAGAATACTTAAGACTCTTGGCAGAGACAAAAATTCCCAATTGAAGATGAATCCCAGTAGGAAAAAACTGCTAACTACCGGAGTGACATTTGTTATGAGGGAAAGTTGGTAGATACAAACACTAGGAGGATTAACACTTTGTAACAATTTGAACTATTAGAGCAATCTTAAAAGACTGTAAAATAAATTAATGTATTGATTTTGAAGAGATAANCCTGGTGGCTCAGCTGGTGAAGAATCTGCCTGCAATGTGGGAGACTTGGGTTCAATCCCTGGGTTGGGAAGATACCCTGGAGAAGGGAAAGGCTACCGACTCCAGTATTCTGGCCTAGAGAATTCCATGGACTGTAAGGGGAATTTCCATGGGGTCACAAAGAATCAGACAACACTGAGAGACTTTTACTTTCAAAGAAACGAAAGTCCTTAAGACAATGATTCCTCAAAGTGTTGTTCTTCTGAAAATTATTCAGTTAAATGGTTCTTTACCACTGCATGGATGATAATAAAATGTCCTTTGCCTAATTAATAGTTATTATTGGTTAAGCTGATTGAAGTAAGAGAATTATAGCCAGCTGTAAAACACTCTTCACGAGTGGTAAGAGGAACTAGCAGCTGGTTTTCCACTTGGTATGCAATCGTGTCCAACCCTTTGCAACTCCTATGGACTGTATCCCACCAGGCTCTTCTGTCTATGGGATTCTCCAGGTACGAATATTGGAGTGAGTTACCATTTCCTCCTCCGAGGATTTTCCCCACCCGGGGATGGAACCTCCGTCTCTAAAGTCTCCTGCATTGCAGGTGGATTCTTTACCCACTGAGTTGTCTGAGAAGCCCTTCTACTTGCTATAAATACTTTTAATTAAAATTTGCTCACTGGTTTTCAATTTGTGTAATAGCAGGAATGTTCAGTTAGTTATTGTAGGGATAAAGGGATGTCTTTCCCTTCAAGTGCAGCTTTTTAATTCTGATAACAATAACTATGAATAATAATGGTAGTTTCCTGCTGGGTGATAAGAAAGTGAGTTGCAGAATGAAACTCTCATTCTTTTCTAATTCCCAAGAATTTCATGTTTTAGTTGTTCACTTTTAATATTTGCATTTCCAAAGAGTCGCTGCTATCCGTCAGGAGTTCTTAGAAAGAGTGAGGATAGTGAATAGATGTATGTTAGAAGTACCTAAATGGGACTTGCATTAGAAGTATGGGTACCCCCAAACACACATAGTCTGAAATTCTGAGTTTTTGGCCTCTAGGACTTTCTTTCCATACCCTTGAGAGTTCCCTTTCATCTCATCACCCATTTGATCTCAAATACTGATGTTTTCCAGGATCTAGTTCTCAGGTCATTTCTAGTCTGCATGCTCCTTTCAGATACACTCAGTTTCTTTGTTGTTTTAACATACTAATGGTTAATGTATTAATGATGCAAAATGTATATTGTCTAGCCCTGCCTTCTCCCTACGCACTAAGGAAAAGCTAGTGAGTCTACTAAATACTTAATGGTCATTCGTTTCCACACATCTGCTTCTTTTCTATTTTCAAATATCGGTTAATCACACCACTACCCATTACATCATGTAGCCAAAAGTCTGTGGGTTGCTTGAGAATTCTTTTTTCCCCTCACATTCTTGATGATATCTAATCAGTCTTCAAGTTCTGATAGTTCTGCTTCTTAAATATTTATCAGTTCTGTTCTCTCCACCTTTATCTTCACTGCTATAGCCCTTTATCTGGGCGGGGAACATTCTTGCCTAAAATGTTACAATAGCCTCTTAATTGGACTCCTTATTCTTAGATCAGACTTCTCACATTTATCATCTACCTAAAATGAAATTCAACCACATAACTACCGTCACTAAAATTTTTCAGTGGCTTTCCACCACCTCCAGGATAAAAGGTGGAGTTTTCCACATGGAATTCAAGGTTATTCTCCACGTCCCAGCCTCTCTTTTCTATCATCCCCCACTTCATACTCTAGGCTAAATGGTACTGAAGTGTTCTAATCCCTCACTCATCAGCCTTCAAAAATGTAATACCTTAAACACGACATTCTGATGAAGTTTTCCACAAAATCATTGTGGAAATCAGATGTTTTTTTTAAAAAAGCATTCATTACTTTTGTTTTAATGAGATAGATACTTTGTTAATGAAAGCAGGAGAAGATCTTGTCTGTTTCTTATTTATAAATGATAGTCAACCAAAACTATTTATTTTCCCCAAAATAATGACGTGTTGGAAGCACTCCTTATTGGTTTACTTATTTTACTTCCAATGACCTTAGACTTTTGTTTCAAACATCTTCCAAAGGTGAATAGCTATTATAATGTATGACAATACTTGTATTATTATAATATAAATGATCTTTCTAACACATTACAAAGAGACTATTTAAGCTTTTTTTTTTTTTTTTTTTTTAAGCTGAGGACCAGGATTTAGAGGTGAGTCTATAGGTCTCAACAGTCACGAAGTACATGGTTGAGACTGTTTGTGTATACAAGTTGTCCTACCCCTTGGGAGAAATATAAAAAAATTCACAAAACAGAATGTTATTTGTAACTTGAGTTTCTCAATCTTTAAATATTTCTGTCAGTAAAGCAGACTGACTTAGTATGGAAACCTCTCTTGTTAAAGATAGATGGAGGTGCTAAACAAAATGAAATACAACCTAAGGACAGACCTGCGCACATACAGGAATAAATAGCTGATATTTTTTAATGGACAGGGAAATTCTAAGTCATCAGAAGAGAAAACTCTCAGCAAATGTGACAGCCTTGTGATCGGATACCTCAGAGGATCCTGATTGGCAGTTAGGACTAATAATGTTTCATTAAGACAAATAGCAAGTTCAGTCCTTTGTTGTGAACTGCAATACTGTAACTGAGAATGCCTTGACGTGTATATGGAACATTGGAAAGGATGGCAAATGGGTGACAGGAAAGTTCGTTTTGGCCTAAAGCTGAGTGGGGGAAAAAATTAAACTCTATTGGAAAACTGAAAAGCCTGTGTCAGACACAGACATGGAATCCAAATATATATATTACTACCTTTGTGTAGGATTCTTTAGGTTGAAAAATAATAATGATGTGATTCTGGACCAAAGAATCTTTGGGGTAACCAGTAGAAACACTTTAGGGTAACCAGTAGAAACAAATAGAAAACTGCTTGTACCAACAGTTCAAAAACACAGAATACTTAAGACTCTTGGCAGAGACAAAAATTCCCAATTGAAGATGAATCCCAGTAGGAAAAAACTGCTAACTACCGGAGTGACATTTGTTATGAGGGAAAGTTGGTAGATACAAACACTAGGAGGATTAACACTTTGTAACAATTTGAACTATTAGAGCAATCTTAAAAGACTGTAAAATAAATTAATGTATTGATTTTGAAGAGATAAAAGAAATACTAGAAGCCAAAAGAAAAGAGAGAAGACAAATATGAAAAAGAACTAAATAAAACTTATAAAAATAATACAACTAAAAAGGAAAATAGTGAATTGGGTGACATTTCTAAGGAAATGGTTTAAGATGAATAACAGAGACACATAGAGATGCCAAGTATCAAAGAGTAGTTAAGACAGATGGAGAACAGAAGACAACCAGAAAACTCTACCGGGAATTCCAGAAAGAGAAAAGAAGCAGTGGGGAAGACAGTGTATTTAAGGAGAAGATAGATGAAGAGGTCAGTATTAATGAAAATATGAGTTTATAGACTGAAAACACACAGGTCTTAAGTAGAATAAAAGAAAAAATTCCTGTATAGATACATTGTAGTGAAACTACAGAATTCTAGACAAAGGAAAAATTTTAAAAACAACCAGAGAAAAAGCACAGATTACCTACAGAGAAACAATTATTACATTGATAGCCATAATGCTCTCAGCAACAATAAAGGCAGAAAGACTGAAAATATCCATAAAATGCTAAAATATGTAAACCTAGATTTCTATACCCCAGGGAATTTCTCCAAGCATGAGAATAGAATAAAGACATTTCTAAAGAAGGCTAAGAAGTAGCATTTAGCACTCACACACCCAAGTACTGTGTGTACACCAAATTACTGCTGAATTACTCAAAGACACATTTTGGCGAGAAAGGAACTGAATCTGTAGTGTGAATGTGGCAGCAGGGAGCAAAGAAATAGTAAACACATAATTAGATCTAAATAAGTTATAACTTTAAATATGTATGTACATGTGTGTGTGTTATATTTGGATAACTGGAGTATATTTTAAAACAGTGTGTGATATCTCTGTTCAACATTATATTGAGTGTCCACTCAGGCATGGTGAGAAATAGAAGGTTAAATTGGGAAGAAAGAAACAAAACTACAACTATACAGAGATTATCTTATTGATTATGTAAAAATCTCACAAGAATCTACAAATAGAATATATGAGTGTCCTGAATGCTTGCTATATACATTGGTAATATATTAAAGTTAAATATATTCTTAATGATCTACAATACAGCAAATATGATTTTAAAAGATATCATTTAAAATAAGAACACAATTGCTGGTACTTTGGAATACCTCTTAAAATACGCAGAAGTGTATGAGATATTATGGAACGATCTTAAAGGCGACTTAAGTAAATGGGAAGATTATAAAATGCTAATAGCTTAAAAATTCAATATACAAAGATGTCAGTTCTATCCATTAATTTTAAATTCACTTTAATCACAATAAAATCCCAATGTGTGTGAGTAACTAGAGAACTGATTCTAAACATTCAGTTAACCAAAAAAGAGATAAGAATAGCCCAGGCAAATTTTTAAAAGGATTACACTGCAGAGAATCTCACTACTACATATTGTTATTTATACTTTTTAAACAAGCACAGCATTAGTACAGAGATAACTAAGTAAAACAGTGAAACAGACTAGAAAGCTCGTATATAAAAAGTTGATCTATGACAGAGAAGCATTGCAAAGCCACAGGAAAGGATAGTTTTAATCAATAGTCTTGGGACAAATGGCTCTCCATGTGGAAATAATACAATTTGATTCCCACTTTATACTACACAGAAAAATTAATTCAAGCTGAACTAAGACAAAAATGTAAAAATAAAACCCTGATGCTATAGGAGGAAAAACAATGAGACTATTTCATAAGCATGGAGAGACAATCTTTAAGTAAGACACAAAAATTGCAAATCATAAAGGAAGAGAGTTATAGATTGTATTAAAAATTTAAATGTCTATTTATCAAAAGATGCCACAAAAAATAAAAAGAAAAGCTATATATCAAAAGAAATTGTTTGCAATACAATGTAATACTATGTGGTGAATTTATCTACCTGATAGGTAAAATGTTGATGAGGATGTATATTGAAAAAAAAGCATGTAGTAAAATATGTTCAGTATAATACTTATATTCATTAAAATTTCACAAAACAATACTGTATGGTATTACGAGTATATTTACCGGAATGGGTTGCTATTTCCTTCTCCAGGGACTCTTCCCAAACCAGGGATCAAACCTGGGTCTCCTGCATAGCAAGCAGACTCTACCATCTTAGCTACCAGGGAAGTCCATTTATATATTATAAAAGTATAAAGATGTGCACAGAAAACACACTTGCCAACCTTAGGACAGTGATAATCTTTGGACATGAAGGATTAAGGATTAAGCAGTCTGAAAACCAAAATGACAAAGTGTTATTCTAGGTAGTGGGTACTAGGTAACAATTTCATTTTTTCTGTAATTTTTCTGTGTGTCTACAACATCTCATAATTAAACAAAATCTAACCAAGCCTTGACTTCTAAATGAAAAGTATGTAGGCACATGTGGGCATATATTTGATTAATCAAAGGATATTTAAAAACAGTGTGGGATACTTCTATTAACATTGTGTTGGCTTTTTGTTGTTTTTCCTGTTAAAAAGATTTATTTATTTGGCTGCAGTGGGTCTTTGTTGCCATGCATGGGCTTTCTCCAGCTGTGGTGCGTGGGTTTCTCCTCCCAGCGCTTCTGTTGTGGCAGAGCATGGGCTATGGAGCGCTGCTCCATAGTTGCGGCACATGAGTTTAATCACCCTGAGGCATGTGGGGTCTTCCAGGACCAGGGATTGAACCCAAGTCCCACGCATTGGCAGCTGGATCCTTAATCACTGGACCACCAGGGAAGTTCTCGTATTGGATTTTTAAAGAAACAATGGCAATATAATTCTTATAAGAGTCTTATGCCTTAATCTGGGCGACCCTCTGGCCTCCTCTGTCATGGGATTCTCTAGGCATGAATACTGGAGTGGGCTGTCATACCCTCCTCCAGGGGACCTTCCCAGCCAGGGCACAAACCCGAGACTCTTTTGTCTCCTGCACCGGCAGGCAGCTTCTTTACCACTAGCGCTACTTGGGAAGCCAGTTATTTACATTACCCAAGTGTTACAACTACCCTGAGTAACCAGCTTTGATCGGTAGNGCTTTAAGTCCTTTTGTGAAGTTTTCTTTACAGTTATATTTATAAGGGAATTCCTGAATATATTATGGTATATCCAAACAAGAGGATGTCATACAACTAGAAGTAATGGCACATCTATACATACTGGCCTGGAGGGTCTCTATTATCTACTGCTAGGTGAAAAATATTAGAGTAATTCTGATATTTATGATCTCATTCTTATAGAATGTATATATTATATGTACATATATAAAATATGTAAATAAAAACTTTAATAAGTTTCAAATTATTTCTTTGAACTCTCTGAATGGACAGGGATTAGAAGGACTAGTTTGGTAACTTAATATTTTACCTTCCATTGAAAATGAGTGGTGGAGTTGTAAGTTATCTTAGTTTTATGAAGCTTCTCCATAATTTGAAAACCAAAGATAAAGGAAAAGAGTGTAACAGTGCTATGTGTGAAAGCATTTATTTACTTAATTAGGATATGAAAGTCCATAATGCTAGCAAATGGCAGCTGTAGCATCCGTAGATAACTGACATCTCACAGTTCCATATGTACATGTATTAGCTCTGCAAGTGTGCCATCTCAAAATATGCATTTAACTCTTTCTGGTACACATGGAACAATTAATCACACTGTCATACTGTTGGCTGACGTCAGTAGTTTGAAGTCTAGAATGTTTTAAGTCAGTCTCAATCACATTGCTTTAGTTTTGAGTAAAAGCATTTTGAGATTTCCCAAGGAGATCAAATCATGTGCTCATCTCAGATTTTCCAGTTAAAAAGTTAACTTTGCAAGGAAACAAAGTCTTTTTTTTTTTTTTTTTTTTGTAGAAGAAAAAATTATAGGAAACCTGCTTGTTTTCCTGGGAGCACTGAGAATGATAGCAAAAATTAGGCTACTAGGAATTCAAAAAATCAACCAGCTGCTATGGTCTCTTAACTTTTATAAGGAGTTAGTCTATAAAGGAGTGAAGACGTAAGGTGCTCAGCCACTGTTTATCTGTTCTCGCTGGGCTAAAGATGTGGCTAAGGGACCATTTTTGTCTTTACTTCGTCACAGGAAAATGTCTTTATGACCCTCATTGAGGAATAAATATAGAAATGTGTGCATTTCTGGGTTACTGTTTTCCTTTACCTCCTGGAGAATATCGGTTCCACTTTTGCTTTTTAAGTACTCAGGGAGTGGGGGGATAAAGGAAAAAATAAAAATCTGAAAATGACAGCTAAATTTAATTTCAAGAATGGTTTTGTTTCTGATCTTGTTTCTTAGTTGGTATTTCTATTATAGTATTACTACTCTGATGCCAAAATAATTTCATTAAATGGAACAAAATTAAAGTCAGATTAGTTGGAAGATAAAGGCAAAATAACCAGTTAGATTGGCAGAATCTTAAAATCCATAACTGATTGTTTAGGGAGGGTTGAAGTATTTCTCCCTTATATTAGTGCCAAGGCCTCTGAGAAGACAAACATACAATCCCTGTTCTCAAGGTAGCTCATAGGACAAGCAAGTGGCAAGGCCATAAAAAGGAAGAAAAAAGAGATAAATTTATAACAAATCAGGAATAAGGGATGAAGGGACCACAAACAAACAATATATCCTTTTGAAAGTGGAAGTGACTATAATAAAGTGCAATTTTTTTAAAAAGATTGTTTTTGATGTTTCTATGTATCCGATCATCATTATGGTATTTTGGACTTGACAGTAATTTCCATTTTTGTTACCTAACTGTTCCAGGCCTAATGGGAAGCAGGCAGTTTCATGAAAGGAAGTGAAAAATAGCAAAGCCATTTGTACTATAGTTTTAAAATTTTAAGTATAGTTAATTTAGGTGGTGCAATGGTACAGAATCTTGCGGGAGATGCAAGAGATGCAGGGTCGGTCCCTGGGTCAAATTCCCTGAAGTAGGAAGTGGCAACCCACCCCAGTATTCTTGCCTGGAAAATTCCCTGGACAGAGGAGTCTGGTGGGCTACAGTCCATGAGGCCACAGAGAGTAGGCCAGGAGTGAGTACACATAGTTAATTTATAACGTTGACACAAATGCAATATATTTTTAATAGTTTTGTTTAAAAACTAAAATAGTTTTTTGTTTTAAATAAATAGTTTTATCAAAAACATATAGTATAGATAATAAAATCTCTTAAAGCCTACCAAACACAGTTTTAAAAACAATTATTTTGGACTTCAATCCTACCAGTGCAATCATCGATTAAATCTGACTTTCCCTATTCATTCTGTATCCTGAATGGAAAACAGAGGATAGTGGGAATGAATGGAAACTCAGGGAAGCAAATAGAGCCATTCTAGGTTGAATCAGTGAGTTGTGCAGCTGTGGGGTCTGTTTCTGATGGTTACTCATGGGAAAGCACAGGGTCCTACAAGACAACACACGGTAAAGGTTTAGAGATTCCCCTTTCAAGCCTATAACTCAAAACAGATCCATACATTGTTCTCAACCCATTCCATCTCCTACAGCAACAAGTTTTACTACTCAGCTATAAAGCAGCAGAAAAATTTTGGCAAAGAACTTGAGTAGAAAGGTGCCTTTGAGATGATTCTCAGTGGCCTTCCCTTTTATCTGTTCTCTTTCAAGCATCAGAGTCCTTCCCTAATTCTAGCATTGTGGGATGTGACAAACAGGTAGATTTCACTGTAGCTTAGCCTTTCATGATTCAGACTTTAATCATCTCTCTGTTCAGCTTTCCTTTTCCGTACTACAAAGTCCCAATCTTCTAAGCCTGTCCTCACAACACAGCTCCTCCATCCCCGTTTCAGCTGCCTCTCTGGCAGCTGGTCCTTTAACCCTACTCTCTTTCGGACCATAACCACAGGCACACCACACATGAATGGGCTTTAGTCTGGGTCAAGGTAGGGCATTTTCCCCCTCTTGTATTTGTAAAATCCTCCATGACAACACCAAGCCTCTTTGGTTGTAGTGGGACACTTGATAAATGTCTTCAAAGGATGACTCTAGGTGACTTTTCTTGGCTTATGATTGACCCTATTATCTTACACTCTAACACTTTTTCCTTTCAGTATATTCTAAGCTTACCCACACTGAAGCTCATCTACCACACTGGATTACTTAACCTACTCACCAAAAATTTTTTTATTCACTGTGCTCGAAATTTCAGTGGTTAGAAACATGTATGTTACCTTCAAAATGGAAGCTTCAAGATGACTTAGTAAAAATACACAGGCTTCTTTGGAACTTCTACTTCTCCATCTGTGGATCTTTTTAACATTGTTCAGCGGCTCTCTTTTCTTGGTATGTTGTCTGTTGCAATTCTAATTTCTTTGATTTTATTATTTAAATACACAAGATTGGCTCACAGAGTCCCATAGCATTTTATAGGGAGAGCAAGATTTTAATCAGCCATCGATACTGAGTAGCTGGTAAGACTTTTCTTTAGTCTTCCTCTAGCACCTAATTGGAGAGGGAAGTGGCCACCCACTCCAGTATTTTTGCCTGGAAAATTCCACGGACAGAGGAGCCTGGCAGGCTACATTCCTTGGGGTTTGGACATGACTGAGCATGAACGCCTAACAGTAACTCGGATCCCTTAGACATGAACTTTTTTTCTTAATGTTCCAACAACATCCCTACCCTTCTGATACATTTGAAGTTTCACTGTTTTGTATCTCATCCTCTTTGGGGCATAATGAATCAATCATTAAAAATAACCTACCAGTCTGTACACTGAGAAACTGACACAATCAGCCTGGAAATCTAATAATTTATGTCTGATCTTATGAACTCACTGATCCTCTCTTGTTATTTAAGTAACCAAAATCTAGTTGAACAACCAATCTAATTTATTACATATTAATGGCTTCCACAGAGAAGGCAGTGGCACCCCACTCCAGTACTCTTGCCTGGAAAATCCCATGGACGGAGGAGCCTGGTGGGCTGCCATATATGGGGTCGCACAGAGTCGGACGTGACTGAAGCAACTTCACTTTCACTTTTCACTTTCATGCACTGGAGAAGGAAATGGCAACCCACTCCAGTGTTCTTGCCTGGAGAATCCCAGGGGCGGGGAAGCCTGGTGGGCTGTAGTCTATGGGGTCGCGCAGAGTTGGACACGACGGAAGCGACTTAGCAGCAGCAACAGCAGCAGCAATGGCTTACATGATGTATTTTTAATTTCAGCATAAAGCAGTTTTGGAATCAGGTAGAATTTTCGGCCGTCTCTCAAACTATAACAGATAATTAACCATCTGTCATCCAGGTTGAACCTGGTGAGAAAGAATAATGCCTGAGAAGTCATTTTTCATTCATAGAGTCTAAAGACTTATGGGTTGAGATCCTAAATCTGCCAAATAGTGACTCTGTGACCTTGGGAAAGTTACCTCTCTGTGCTTTACTTCTACCAATAAAATAGCATTAAAAATAGTTACCTATAACATAGGGTTGTAGGTGGGAATTAAGTCGGTTCACACACGTAAAGCGTGTAGAAGGGTATCTGGCTCACACTGTGTTGTGTGAGTGTCTGCTGTTGTTTTCACATGTACAGCCAAGGACTGGCATCGTGCCTGGCACTGACTGTGTGTTCAAATGATGTTTGTCATAAGATTGGATATGTACCTACTGGCTAATGGACTTATTTAGGAGTTTTGGTGCTGTTCTGAACGAATGCTTTCAGCCTGTTATTCGTGTTTTCTGATGTCTGATCTAGCCCACATCTCATGTCTGCTCTTCTCACTTTATCTAAACCAGTGAGTCCTTCAGGCATAGCATCCGTCTGTGTTTGGTGGTAAATGTGGCTGAGTCTTACATTTTTGGAAGATCCAGTTTAAAGATTTGTCATTTCTTTCACAGGTCAGTTTGTTCACGTCTTAGGGATTCAGACTATTTTATCCAAGTTGTAATTAAGCCTTTCAAGTGTCACATCATTTTATATTGCAACATTCAAGCCTAAAATTAGGATGAAGCCTCCTGACATCATGACCAACTTAATATGCACATTCCTATCTCGTTAGCTCAATAAGATGCCAGTTTATGCATATTGTTGCTTGACCCTGATATCATGGCCAATTAATTTGCATATCCCTATCTAATTGGCTCAAATAAGTTTTTGCCACTTTATTTGTTGGCTCAGCTCCCAGACTAGTGTCTTTTAGTCCAAATCAATTGAATTTGAAGTGGTTTTCTTTGTCATGCTTTCAATACCAATGGAAAGACAGATAAGAGTGTTGGTCATGAATGTATACAGGAACCAACCTACTGCATTTGTTTCTGGTTGGAAAAAATTGAAGAAAAGACAACAACTTAGATACGTGGTCAAGGTACTTTTTAGGGAAGAGGATACTGAGCTAGTTAAGAAAAAGTAGGAATTTTTTTTTTAAATTGCAGTGGATGGGGCAAAGGGTGTATTCTGTATCACTGATGAAAATTCTAACTTGGAATTTGGCTGACCTGGACCTCAACTGAAATTATGATGTAGAATCTAAGCTTCTATAACATATTTTTCTTTTTATATATTTTTTAACAAAAGACTTGTGGTATAACTGACAAACATTGTAAGTTTAAAGTGTACAGTGTGTTGATTTCAAATATTTATATATATTGCAATATGATTTCCACCCTAGCTTCAGCTAACTCTATACATTCCCTATAAAGTAAATTTTCCTCTTAAGATGCATAAGAATAACATAGAGGAATTTTAAAATGCCATTTTCAGATTCTCACTCATTGATATTCAATTATAGTGTGGTCTGACATCATCTGGGAAATCTTAAAATTTAACATGTGCCTTGGGTGATTCTGATGTAGGTAGAATGTCACATCTTGATGAAATAGTACTTGAAAGAATAACAGACCTGTACTCATTCATGGTTTCTATGCGGAGTCTAGTGGTTCCCCAATGGTGGGTAAGTTGCTCTTTCCAAGATAACTTTAAGAATATAAATTACTGTATTTCTTCTTCTGCTGCTGCTGCTGCTTAGTCGCTTCAGTCGTGTCTGACTCTGTGTAACCCCATAGACAGCAGCCCACCAGGCCCCCCCATCCCTGGGATTCTCCAGGCAAGAACACTGGAGTGGGTTGCCATTTCCTACTCCAATGCATGAAAGTGAAAAGTGAAAGTGAAGTCGCTCAGTCATGTCTGACTCTTCGCGACCCCATGGACTGCGGCCTACCAGGCTCCTCTGTCCATGGGGTTTTCCAGGCAAGAGTACTGGAGTGGGGTGCCATTGCCTTCTCCCTATTATATTTCTAGGATAGTAGAAACGAGAAGACAAACCCATGACAGTGAAAAAAACATTACATTTTGAAGAAAGGAGAGGAGTGTGTGTGTGTGGCAGGGCTGGGGAAGCAGAGCAGATCATACTGGTTTAGGCATCAGTCTGCCATAAAGTGATGGTGACTTCTTTACTACCATGCACCTCCTTTTCTTCCTCTCCCATCATCTCCCTCAAATAGTTGGTGCCATTTGTTAAATCCACTGCTCCTTCTTTTGGGACTTAATGATGCTTTGGGGACCTCACCTGTAATCTTACTCTTTGCTTTTCACAATATACATTCCCTAGTGATAAGACAGTTCTGGGGACTGGCAGGAAGAAGACTGGAGGTGGAACTTGTGGTGAAAAGTGAAAGAGAGAAAAAATGTAAGAGGGAACAGGTTCTGTTCACAATTGCCAAGACGTGGAAAGAATCTCAATGTCCACTGACAGATGAATGGATAATGAAGGTGTGGTACACATCTATAATGGAATACTACTTGGCCATAAAAAGAAGGAAATAATGCCATTTGCAGCAACGTGGATGCAACTAGAGATTGTCATACTGAATGACGTAAGTCAGAAACAGAAAGACAAATACCATATGATATCACATATGTGGAATCTAAAATATAGCACAAATGAACTTATCTACAAAACAGAAATAGACTCATAGACATAGAGAACAGATTTGTGTTTGCCAAAGGGGAGGTGGGTAAGTATGGTTGAGGTGAGCAGATGGAAGCTATTATATATAGGATGCATAAACAATGAGGTCCTATTGTGTAGCACAGGGAGCTATAATATGTTCAATATCCAGAGATAAACCATAATGGAAAGGAATATGAAAAAGAATGTGTGTGCACACATAGATACAACTGAATCACTTTGCTGTATAGCAGAAATTAACAACATGTGCAGTTAACAACACTGTAAATAAATTGCACATCAATAAAAAAGTTTTAAAAAGAGAACAAGTTTCCACCACACTCTTTCCAACCAGTCCTCAAGTTCTCTCTGAACTGGCTGTACTTTGCAGTCACCTCTCCACATCCTGACATCAGCAGCCTGCTGCAATAGGTGCATATGGCTTCAGTTCTTCATATGTTTTCCCTGCACTCTCTTGCTGCCAATGGTTGGCATATTTCTGATGTTCACTTCACAATTTAAGTGAACACAAACCATGTGAAAGGGCTGGACTGCAAATTTTTACCTTGGTCTGCTTGCCTTGGTTCCTAGCAGTACACAAACTTTAAAAATCTTCAGAATAATTCTGTCCTACTTTAAGGGGAAGAGGGAAATGGAACAGTCTTTGAGATGTTCTGTGTTGAAACTGTATGACCTAGAGTTCAGTCCTAGCTCTACCATCACAACTGGGTGGCTTTGAATGTCAATACTGACAAAAGCAGTGGCCAGCATTGAATGCCACCTATGTGCTAGATGTGGAGCAAGATGATTTATGGACATTATCTAGTGTCTCTAAGCTTCAATTTTCTGAGAATATTACCTTATAACAACCTTGCAGGCCTATCTTGAGGACCACATGAGAAAAACATGTAAGAAAAGTGAAGTGAAAGTTGCTCAGTCATGTCCAACTTTTTGCAACCCCATGTACTATACAGTCCATGGAATTCTCCAGGCCAGAATCCTGGAGTGGGTAGCCTTTCCCTTCTCCAGGGGATCTTCCCAATCCAGGGATTGAGCAGGGTCTTCTGCATTACAGGCAGATTCTTTACCAACTGAACTATCAGGGAAGCCTAAGTAAGAAAAGGTTTTCAAAATTAGAAAAGTGTTCTATAACTATGTGATAATGAGTTCTTAACACTCAAAAACAATTTTCAGATTCAAGTTAAAAATGAGAACTTCTTCTAATATAGTAGACTTAGAAACTTATCACTTCCATTTTGCTGATTCAGTTTTGTCTTTCTTTCTTGAAACAGGTACTCATTGTAAAACTTCCAAAATTTTGTTTGTCTTGTGATATAAAGCCCAAACTGAATTTAGACTTTTGATATTCCTCATTAAAGCTGTACTTGGAATTCTCATTTTGGGGATGACTAGAAAATGCACACACACACACAATGAAAACAAGCAAACCTGGGAAGAGTAATTGTGTAATAACAACCAGGACCAAGATTAGGAGCAAGGTATCTAATTATTTCTGACTTGTGAATCTACACAGGTAGAAATTTGAATATAAAAATTAGACAGGAAAAATATGCAGAAATAGGACCTGACACCTTTAGGAATTCTCAACTCTTCTGATGCTTTCAATTTCGTAGACCTCTTTGCTATAGACTATTAATGTCCCCCTAAAAATCATACATTGGAACAGAGTCCCCAGTGTGAAGGTATTTGGAGGTGGGACCTTTGTGAACTGATTAGGTCTTGAGGGTCAAACCCTCATGGATGAGATTAGTGGCCTTATAAAAGAGACACCAAAGAGACGCGCTCCTTCTACCTGTGAGGACACAGAAAACATCTGTGTATGAACCGTGAAGGAGGTTCTCATCAGACAGAACCTGTGGACACCTTAATCCTAGAAGCCTCAGCCTCCAGAACTGTGAGAAATACCTGTTTAAGAGATACTCATGGTATTCTGTTAGAACAGCCTGAACAGACAAAGGCACTCTTCATATTCTTACCTCAATTTTCACAAAAAGAAAATGTGTGAAGGGGGCAGAGGTATATTAAAATATGGTTACTAACAAAAGGCTTGATTTATTCCCCCCTCCCAAGTACAGGGCACAAAAGCTACTCATTTCCTACCGTACTAGTTTGCTCCTGAAGAACAGCCTTACAGCCTGAAAGACTTAATGCTGCTGCTGCTGCTAAGTCGCTTCAGTCGTGTCCAACTCTGTGCGACCCCATAGATGGCAGCCCACCAGGCTCCTCCATCCCTGGAATTCTCCAGGCAAGAACACTGGAGTGGGTTGTCATTTCCTTCTCCAATGCATGAAAGTGAAAAGTGAAAGTGAAGTCGCTCAGTTGTGTCTGACTCCTGGCGACCCCATGGACTGCAGCCCACCAGGCTCCTCCATCCATGGGATTTTCCAGGCAAGAGTACTGGAGTGGGGTGCCATATTTCAATACAAATAGATTCAGAAACTTTTGCTGTTGCTTACAAACACTTGAGAGTTGGAATAGGAAGCATCCAGGTTCAAGCCTCTACTGTAGATAAGTGAATGGTCCAATCAAATTTGTGACTGTAAAGAAGGAGTTGGGATTTGCATTGCTAGCTATATTGGGCATATGATGGAGGCAGACTCTTTGAGCACTACATTTTGAATTAACACAGTAAAAGAGACAGAAGCTGACTATGTTGAAGAAAGTATGAGATTATTTTTAAACTGTTTATATTTCTTATTTTTTCAATATTTAATTCCATACCTAGTCTTAATCTGATATTGGGTCTTGGTAAACATGGGTCTACTGATATCTTTTTGTTTGAATTGACCAGCCAATCCCATCACTTAAAAAAAATACTCTATGTCATTTATCATCATATGTTAATTATACATCAGTAACTTTAAACTATAAGTATAAAGATGTTAATTGCATTCTTATTTATAGAGCCCAAAACAGAAACAACACACAGTAAGGGAATGGATAATTAAATAGTAATGTATCCATTTCAGTTCAGTTAAGTTCAGTTGCTCAGTTGTATCCTACTCTTTGCAACCTCATGGACTGCAGCACACCAGGCCTCCCTGTCCATCACCAACTCCCGGAGTTTACTCAAACTCATGTCTATCAAGTCAGTGATACCATCCAGCCATCTCATCCTCTGTTGTCCCCTTCTCCTCCCTCCTTCAATCTTTCCCAGCATCAGAGTCTTTTCCAATGAGTCAGTTCTTGGCATCAGGTGGTCAAAGTATGGAGTTTCAGCTTCAGCATCAGTCCTTCCAATGAATATTCAGGACTGATCTCCTTTAGGATGGACTGGTTGGATCTCCTTGCAGTCCAAGGGACTCTCAAGAGTCTTCTCCAACACCATAGTTCAAAAGCATCAGTTCTTTGGTGCTCAGCTTTCTTTATAGTCCAACTCTCACATCCATACATGACTACTGGAAAAACCATAGACAGACCTTTGTTGGCAAAGTAATGTCTCTGCTTTTTAATAAACTTTCTAGGTTGGTCATAACTTTCTTCCAAGGAGCAAGTGTCTTTTAATTTCATGGCTGCAGTCACCATCTGCAATGATTTTGGAGCCCCCCAAAATAAAGTCTGTCATTCCTTCCACTGTTTCCCCATCTGCTGATGGGACCAGATGCCATGATCTTAGTTTTCTGAATGTTGAGTTTTAAGCCAACTTTTTCACTCTCCTCTTTCACTTTCAACAGGAGGCTCTTTAGTTCCTCTTCACTTTCTTCCATAAGGGTGGTGTCATCTGCATATCTAAGGTTATTGATATTTCTCTCAGCAATCTTTTCTTTTTCTTTCTTACTTTTTTTGGAGGCTAATTACTTTACAATATTTGGTGGTTTTTTCCATACATTCACATGAATCAGCCATGGGTGTACATGCGATCCCCATCTTGACCCTCCCTCCCACCTCCCTCCCCATCCCNTCTTTCTATGAGGGTGACTGAGCTGCCTGAGGTACTGCTGGCAAAGCCAATTAAAGATCTGATCTGCCTGGATAAAAATTATGGCTGCAAGGTTCTCCATCATTTGGCACAAGACTCTCAAGCTCTGCCAGTTCCCCTCCTCTGCGGCCTTTGTCTCTCTCCAGCTCCTGGCAACGAAAGCCACGAGCCCCTCTGGATTCCCTGGTACTCCCACTACCCCTGCAATCTGTGTTTACTCCTGGGATAACCCTTGACACTTGGAACATAGCAGACGTCTTCGGATTCTGTGTTTATGATTTGTGGCCCCTTTAGGGCCAGAACTACATCTTAAAGTATGCAGGCGACTTGCTCACTGTGGACCTATGATGTTTATGAAAAAATATATCTCTTGAATGCCTACAATAAAAGAAATTATAAGATTACATATACAAAATGCCTTTGTCTATTCCAATTTAGTGATCCTGGAATACACACACACTGAAAATATTTTTGAAATTGCTTTTGTTTTATATTAATATCTCTGTTACACCTTCCTTAAATTGATGTCGCATTCTCTATTACTTTTAAAAAATATTCTAAATTGTGACAGTTTGTTATTTAAGGGCTTCCCTGATGGCTCAGATGATGAAGAATCTGTCTGCAATGTAGGAGACTCAGGTTCAATCCCTGGGTCAGGAAGATGCCCTGAAAAAGGGAATACCTACCCATTCCAGCATTCTTACCTGGAGAATTCCATGGACAGAGGCTGATGGGCTATATCCATGGGGACAAAAAGATCTGGACATGACTGAAAGACTAACACTTTCACTTTTTAAAAAAAACATTTCTGTATAACTTTTAAAATATATTCTAAATTGTGACATAATTTTGTTATTTTAAGGGTGAATGTGAATTTTGGAATTAGCTAAAAGCCACATAGAGTTTATTTTAATCAAAACATACAAAAGCCATCACATTGGATCTCTCAAATCTGCCAGAATTCTGTGTAAAGTGCATGAGTTTCTTCCTATTGCTGCTGCTGCTAAGTCGCTTGTCGTGTCCGACTCTGTGCGACCCCATAGATGGCAGCCCACCAGGCTCCCCTGCCCCTGGGATTCTCCAGGCAAGAACACTGGAGTGGGTTGCCATTTCCTTCTCCAATGCATGAAAGTGAAAAGTGAAAGTGAAGTTGCTCAGTCGTGTCCGACTCAGTGACCCCATGGACTGCAGCCCACCAGGCTCCCCTGTCCATGGGATTTTCCAGGCAAGAGTACTGGACTGGGTGCCATTGCCTTCTCCAATGAGTTTCTTCCTAGCCTTGGAGATAAAAGGTTTATCAAGGATGTCTACTCCAATCTAAGACTGTTTCAGTCTGAATTCCTTTATATGAAAGAGAAATTAACTATCTAGTGTAGGCTGTGACCCTTTGAGGTTATTTTAAAACTTGTAACCAAACAAAATTAATGTAATTAAGAATGTATAGCTAGGCAGCATATTAAAAAGCAGAGACATTACTTTGCCAGCAAAGGTCCATCTAGTCAAAGCTATGATTTTTTCCAGTAGTCATGTATGGATATGAGAGTTGGATTATAAAGAAAGCTGAGCACTGAAGAATTGATGCTTTTGAACTGTAGTGTTGGAGAAGACTCCTGAGAGTCCCTTGGACTGCAAGGAGATCCAACCAGTCCATGCTAAAGAAAATCAGTTCTGAATTGGAAGGACTGATGCTGAAGCTGAAACTCCAATACTCTGGTAACCTGATTCAAAGAACTGACTCATTGGAAAAGACACTGACACTGGGAAAGATTGAAGGCAGGAGAAGAAGAGGACGACAAAGGATGAGATGGTTGGATGGCATCACCGACTCAATGGACATGAATTTGAATAAACTCTGGGAGTTGGTGATGGACAGGGAAGCCTGGTATGCTGCAATCCATGGGGTGGCAAAGAGTTGGGCATGACTGAGCAACTGANTGCTAAAGAAAATCAGTTCTGAATTGGAAGGACTGATGCTAAAGCTCAAACTCCAATACTTTGGTAACCTGATTCAAAGAACTGACTCATTGGAAAAGACCCTGACGCTGGGAAAGATTGAAGGCAGGAGAAGAGGACAACAAAGGATGAGATGGTTGGATGGCATCACCGACTCGATGGACATGAATTTGAATAAACTCCGGGAGTTGGTGATGGACAGGGAAGCCTGGTATGCTGCAATCCATGGGGTGGCAAAGAGTTGGGCATGACTGAGCAACTGAACTGAACTGAAGAGAAGAATGTATACGGTACTTAAGAATATGTCCTGTGTCAAAAAATTGGCAGACATCAACCTTTTCAAAAAATAATTTTAGTTGTTTATTTATTTGTGACTGTGCTGGGTCTTTTTTGCTGCATGAACTGTTCTCAAGTTGTGGAGAGGAGGGGCTACTCTACAGCTGCAGCGTGTGGCCTTCTCACTGCCGTGTCTTCTTTTTTTGTGGAGCATGGGCTCTNAGAATGTATAGGGTACTTAAGAATATGTCCTGTGTCAACAAACTAGCAGACATCAACCTTTTCAAAAAATAATTTTAGTTGTTTATTTATTTGTGACTGTGCTGGGTCTTGTTTGCTGCATGAACTGTTCTCAAGTTGCGGAGAGGAGGGGCTACTCTACAGCTGCAGCGTGTGGCCTTCTCACTGCCGTGTCTTCTTTTTTTGTGGAGCATGGGCTCTAGGGCACACAAGGCTTCAAGAGCAGCATGTGGGCTCAGGATTTGTGGCTCCCGGGCTCGCGAGCACAGGCTCGATAGTTGTGACGCAGGGTTTCATTGCTCCACACATGTGGGATCTTCCTGGATCAGAGATGGATCCCATGTCTCCTGCATTGGCAGGCAGATTCTTTACCACTGAGCCACCAGGGAAGCCCCTGACATCAGATTTTTATCTACCCTGAAGCTCAGAAAATTACAATTTAGTATCTTCAGGCATTTCTTTAGTCTTCCAGTTCTAACAGAACCTGAAACCCTGTTCTTATTGTCTCTTTGCAAGAATTTCTGGCTGACTCCAGCATGCCTATGGTAATCAGGGCCAATGGTTGAGCTCACTTCTCTTATTAGTTTATATTTTCATCCATAATTATAGATTGTGTTCATGAACAATGAATACCAGACAACTGTCACCTAAACATTCCATAGAAGCCCTGTGGCTCATCAAATAATGTTTTTATGATTTTTGGTTTTTTACTTTTAAGAGTTTCTGTTTATATTATTGTTGTCTAAAGTATTAATCTATTGTTAACAAGGTGCTTAGGTTCTATGCGTCGTGTCAGTAGAAACCCAAAAATAGCTTATTGAGAGTTTGTTTCTTGTTCTGTTTCCCCCCACTTGAGAATATTAGATTTTAATGAATAATTCAGTGGCTTAAAGTTAATTCCCATATCACTGCTATCCCTCTTGAACAAACCAAACAACACTAATAAATAAATAACAAAGAGATACCAGACAATTTGAGATGTTCTCATAATGCTAACAATACTATAGCTGAAAACAAGTTCTGGGAACTCAGAAATTAGTCCACAAAGACACTGGGGGCTTGATGCTGTAATGACAGCTCTTGTATTTGGCCCTTCAGAAATGTAATAGGGTAAATTAAAAAGTTGCCTATTCCTCTTACCTTCTTTCCTAGCAATCCTAGTTGATTATTTAACAAATGTTTGTTACAAGCCTACTATGTGCCAAACATCATGTTTGACACTGGACAAAATATTTCTTGACTCCAAAGAGTTCCAATAACTTCAACAAGTGTAGAGGGTTTATATTTCATCTATGAAAAAATATTACCGATGACCACATACCCATAAAGACTGATATACCTTAAACACATGAAAAGAAATTGTATAGCAATCTAAAATGAAACAGACAAACCTGCAAAGTTAGCCTCTATCCTGACAATTATAATAATGTATAATACTTGGAAATTAACCTCTATCCAATGTTTCTTTGCCAGTTTGTGCTGTTACAACAAAGTACAGTAGACTGGGTGGTTTATAAACAACAGGAATTTATTTATTGAAGTTCTGGAAGCTTGAAAGACCAAGAATGGGAAGCCAGCATAGGTAGGGTTCTGGTGAGGATCCTCTTCCAGGCTGCAGATGGCTGTGTTCTTGAATCCTCACTTGATGGAAAGAGGTTTATAAACCTCTCTGGGGTCCCTTTTTTGAGGTTGCTAATCCTACCCATGGGCTTCCTAAGTGACTCAGTGGTAAAGAATATGCCTGCCAATGCAGGAGACATTGGTGAGTTTGATCCCTGGGTCGGAAAGATCCCCTAGAAAAGGAAATGGCAGCCCACTCCAGTATTCTTGCCTGGGAAACCCTATGAACAAGGAAGCCTGGCGGGCTACAGTTCATGGGGTCTCAAAAGAATTGTACATGACTTACCAACTAAGCAACAATAACAGTCCTACACATAAAGGCTTCATGTCTTCCCATCTGCTAATACTGTCATGTTTGGGAATGGAATTTCAACATATGCATTTTGGAGGAACACAAGCATTTTGTTCACTGTACAGTATGTATAAGTCTTAGAAGGTAATTGCTGTTATTACTTCTTTATACAAATGAGGACACTGGGCATTACTAAAGCTCCACTACTTATCCAAAATTACATCACCAATGAGAATTTAACCACAGATTGGCACAGGTAGTCTGACTCAAGAGCCTAGGGTAAACACATTTCCAAAACGCTTTTTCTTTAATAGGACACAAGGAACTGCTCATATTCCTCCGATGTTTAAATGCTTGTGAAATGTCTTCTCCAGAGTGGAAACTTGTGTTCAGCATGTCCCATAAGATGCAGCTTGTGGCAGTCTTGCATTTTTAAAAACACATGTTTTCAGGCTCAGACTGTTCTTTCAAATGGGGCACAGCATGACCATTCAGAGTGGTAACTCTGGACTTCTCAAAATTGAAAGGAATTTTATCTTCTTGTTGAGATAGGTTGGAGCTAGTAGCTTTGTTTCCATTCAATTCAGATATTGCAGTGTTTATTGATTAAAATCTCGTGCTTAAAAGACAAAGCACCATGAAAGAACCTAGGTGATTTTGCTCCACTCAAACACAGGCAGGCATGTTCTGATCAGTTTCAGGCTCCTGCTAACCAGGCCGCTGTGACATTTCTATACGTGACCCTTCTGGATACAATCGGCATTATTAGTAAGTTAGGATGATATTCATCTGTGAGAAACAAGAACCCAATAAACAGTTAAAATGTCAATTTTACTGTAGATGGTCCAAGGCTGAGGCAGCATCTCTAAAACGTCTTCAAACAACTAGATTTTTCTCTTTTTACTCCATCAACCTTAGTGATAACTTCAGTTCTCAGGGTATCATGATGGCTGCTGTACTTCCAGCCATCACAGGCTTGTTTCAAGAACAGGGGAAAACAAAACAATAAAAAGCCCTCCTAGNATCAACCTTAGTGATAACTTCAATTCTCATGGTATCATGATGGCTGCTGTACTTCCAGCCATCACAGGCTTGTTTCAAGAACAGGGGAAAACAAAACAATAAAAAGCCCTCCTAGACCCCAGGGGTTTCCATCTACATTTCATAAGCCATTACTGAGCTACATAAATACTCTTAGCTGAGAGAAAGGTTGGGAATTGAACACATTTGTTTCTTAGTCTCAATAGTGGGCAAAACAAGAAGAAAGGGTTGGAAAAGGTATTGGAAGAGCCTTGCAATGACACTGACTATGGAAGTCATTTGCATATTTACTTTGGAAGCTATGGAAAAACTAGGGGTGGTTTCTATGTCTCTGTTTGTTTGTGTGACTCATCACTTGTTTTGGTAATGAAAGGGCTAGGAAGATAATTTGGTAATTATCTTCTTGGCAATCCACTTGGTTACTTCAGGGAGAAAATGACAGGGCACAACCTTTTGGGGTGGCACCTTTGGGGCGTGTAACAGCTCACTATGAACCAGAAGAGTATAGCATCCCCAGCTGGCTTGGTATACATGCAGAAAAGGGGGCTTTAAAGACAGTAAGACCACACTGGGCTCCACAGGGCCCATGGAGCTTCAGTGTTGCCACCCTAGTGATGACCAGATGCGTAACTGTTGTTTACACAGTTCCCAAGAATTTCTCAAGTTATCCTTCCAGAGAAATGAATATGAACACACCACTGGTACTGAAGAGATCTGAATAGAATTCTCACACCTTATCCCTGGAAGCAACCTTGAGAATTCAGCCCATGCCCTCTTATGCTCACCTGAGGAAACAGACTCTCATGAAATGATTTGCACTGGGATATCCAGATGAGGGTCACTGGTGTCCTTTTCTATTCCACCACTTGGAAGAAGTGGGAGCACTCCCGTGTATATTACCACAGCACTCGAACTTCCCACAGGTAACGTTTAACTGCAAACATCTGTCTAGTTTCCTTCACTTCTACACTGCAGCCTTCCCTAGCAGCTCAGTGGAAAAGAATCTGCGTGCAATGCAGGAGACCCTGGGTTTGATCCCTGGGTTAGGAAGATTCCCTTGAAGAAGGGAATGGCAACACACTCCCATATTCTTGCCTGGAGAATTCCATGGACAGAGGACCCTGGTGGGCTATAGTCCATGGGGTCCCACAGAGTTGGACACGATTAAGTGACTAACACTTTTTACTACACTGTAAACTCTCATGCAGGCATGGACTATGTCCTTCTTATTCAACGCAATATTTTTCTAAGATCCGATACAACTTTGGGACATGATGTATTTTTATGGAATGAGAAAATGGAAGACTAGATGATCTACACCTGACAGAGGTTGTAATCTTTTTTTCCCTGACTACCAGTATTTTCAAGGCCAGAATCATTCAGATCATTGGCAGAAATTGGGTAAAGAGTCAATACCAAGTTAGACTAGGGAAGATTCTCCTACCTATTCCGTTCCTGACCCTCCTCATCATCCACTTTCCCAGGACTGAGGGGTATTTATAACTCCCCTGTTTTTGAAGGAAAATAGATCTTCAGGAAAATGTTCTTTTCACAGAGAAAATAGGGCTTACCTGACAATGGTGTAGACCTAGAAATTCTGGGTAGAAATTAAAGCAAACATATACTTTTAAGTCCAGAGTTAGAGATTATAGCAGTGTCTGTCCCAGCAAATCCTAAGGAACCTTTGTTGATCTGGCTGGGGTGATGTGGAATGTATAAACAGATCACAGAATCTTCTAGCTTATATGCTGTATCCAGCTGGAGCCCAGTGATAAAAACACCATATTTTATTTTTGCCATATTGTTGGGGTCTGTTGTTTATCTTATGTTCCCAACTGATTGCTTCTGAGAGATGGCAAAGTGTTTTTAAAGTTACAGAGGTCATTGTTCTAACTTCCTCCTAAACAGAGATGATGTCTAGGGCTTCCCTGGTGGCTGAGGTTAAAGTGTCTGCCCACAATGCGGGAGACAAGAGTTCAATCCCTGGGTCAGGAAGATCTCCTGGAGAAGGAAATGGCAACCCACTCCAGTATTCTTGCCTGGAGAATCCCATGGAAAGAGGATCCGCATGGGCTACACTCCACTGGGTTGCAAAGAGTCAGACACGACTGAGCGATTTTCACTTCACTAGAACCTCGAGGGCCAGAGCATGTGCTCTGATTGCAGATTGCCAAGTCAGCAAGGCACGTGAGTAGCTGGAAATCCTTTATTCAGTATGCAAGGTAAGAACATGTTACTAGGAAGACAAATCATTTGTTCTCTCTAAATTTATTTACCAACCCTTATGTTCATGTAGGATGAAGTACCATGAAATTAGCAATCATACAGATTTTGAAAAGTCAGAATTAGCTTATTTCAGTTAATTCTTAAGAACAGATAAGTCTCTCCCTAGTGGTTAGAGAAAGGATTTGAATCCTCTTAAAAGCTGTAAATTGAATATCATTGCTTTGTTTCCTGCTAAGTCACAGTCTAAACCAAATAGCTCTTAATGTTAAACTGATTATCCTACTCATAATTTTTTCTCATTATCATTCATTTTAAAATACTGGTGGGTCTCAACTGTTTTCATCTTACCAAATCAAGCTGATTCTCTAAAAATTATAATAAATGCCTTATTTGAATTTTAAAAAATTTTGTATCAATAGTTTTTATCCACCTATTCCACAAATAGGTGATAAACAAAAAATGACCAAAATTATCTGTGTTACTTTTTCCTTTCTAGGTAATAACTTTCTTTGAAGACAACATTTTTTTTTTTTTCCAAACTATCTACCCAGGTCTCCTTTTGGCAAAGATATATCACCTCTCCTATTAACATCATGGGACTTTACAATGAATATCCCATAAACAGACATTTGAGGATTAGCTCATCTGGTATTAGACTATAGTTTATAAAAGAGTCAAGTTTGCAGCTTTTTTTCTCAGTTTTTCTGATTCCTGTCTTAGCAAACTTTGATTGCTGTATCATCAACTTAAAATACAGTATTATCATTTCCAAAACAGTGACTCAATACAGTATAATAATGCTAGATGTTGCCAGTTCACAGTGGGCAAATGAAGTTACGTTATTTGAAAGCAGGATTTGAAAAGTCACCATTTAAATAAAACTGACACTCAGATTGAATTCTAGCAATAGTGGTTTTTCTAGCCCATTCAGACTGCCAGAGCAACACACCATAGACCGAGTGGCTTATGGCAACAGTCAGCAGTTTCTCACAGTGGTGGAGGCTGGGGAGCCTAAGACCAGGGCACTTGCAGGTTTAGTGACCGGTCAGAGCTAGCTTTCTGGTTCACGAAGTGAAGTGAAAGTCGCTCAGTCATGTCCGACTCTTTGCGACCCCATGCACTGTACAGACTGCATAGTCCATAGAATTCTCCAGCTCTTTTTGCTTTGTCTTTGCATGGCAGGAGGTGGCAGAGGAGGTTTCTCTGGCATCTTTTTGAAGGGCACTCACTCCCATCCCATCCACCTAATCACCTCCCAAAGGCTTCACCTCTAATACCATTAACATGGGGGTTAGGATTCAACATATAAATGGGGAGGGAGGTGGGGACAGAAGCATTTGGATCATAGCAGTGATCTCCACTTTTCCCAGATTTTACCTAAAGCCAAATAACCTCTTTGGGGAGGAATTACATTTAATTAACTTCAACCACATGTGACCTCTGTGTTAATTGCATATGTAATTACATATGTATGTAATTTTTATTACAACCAGTTATGTAAAGTGTTATTTTTCCTACTTTACAATTGAGAGAATGGAAATGTAGAGAAATTAAATAACTTGTCCAAAGTCAGCCTGCTAGTAGCATGCNAATCCTTCAGTTATTCAGTATGCAAGGTAAGAACATGTTACTAGGAAGACAAATCATTTGTTCTCTCTAAATTTATTTACCAACCCTTATGTTCATGTAGGATGAAGTACCATGAAATTAGCAATCATACAGATTTTGAAAAGTCAGAATTAGCTTATTTCAGTTAATTCTTAAGAACAGATAAGTCTCTCCCTAGTGGTTAGAGAAAGGATTTGAATCCTCTTAAAAGCTGTAAATTGAATATCATTGCTTTGTTTCCTGCTAAGTCACAGTCTAAACCAAATAGCTCTTAATGTTAAACTGATTATCCTACTCATAATTTTTTCTCATTATCATTCATTTTAAAATACTGGTGGGTCTCAACTGTTTTCATCTTACCAAATCAAGCTGATTCTCTAAAAATTATAATAAATGCCTTATTTGAATGTTTAAAAATTTTGTATCAATAGTTTTTATCCACCTATTCCACAAATAGGTGATAAACAAAAAATGACCAAAATTATCTGTGTTACTTTTTCCTTTCTAGGTAATAACTTTCTTTGAAGACAACTTTTTTTTTTTTTTCCAAACTATCTACCCAGGTCTCCTTTTGGCAAAGATATATCACCTCTCCTATTAACATCATGGGACTTTACAATGAATATCCCATAAACAGACATTTGAGGATTAGCTCATCTGGTATTAGACTATAGTTTATAAAAGGAGTCAAGTTTACAGCTTTTTTTCTCAGTTTTTCTGATTCCTGTCTTAGCAAACTTTGATTGCTGTATCATCAACTTAAAATACAGTATTATCATTTCCAAAACAGTGACTCAATACAGTATAATAATGCTAGATGTTGCCAGTTCACAGTGGGCAAATGAAGTTACGTTATTTGAAAGCAGGATTTGAAAAGTCACCATTTAAATAAAACTGACACTCAGATTGAATTCTAGCAATAGTAGTTTTTCTAGCCCATTCAGACTGCCAGAGCAACACACCATAGACCGAGTGGCTTATGGCAACAGTCAGCAGTTTCTCACAGTGGTGGAGGCTGGGGAGCCTAAGACCAGGGCACTTGCAGGTTTAGTGACCGGTCAGAGCTAGCTTTCTGGTTCACGAAGTGAAGTGAAAGTCGCTCAGTCATGTCCGACTCTTTGCGACCCCATGCACTGTACAGACTGCATAGTCCATAGAATTCTCCAGCTCTTTTTGCTTTGTCTTTGCATGGCAGGAGGTGGCAGAGGAGGTTTCTCTGGCATCTTTTTGAAGGGCACTCACTCCCATCCCATCCACCTAATCACCTCCCAAAGGCTTCACCTCTAATACCATTAACATGGGGGTTAGGATTCAACATATAAATGGGGAGGGAGGCGGGGACAGAAGCATTTGGATCATAGCAGTGATCTCCACTTTTCCCAGATTTTACCTAAAGCCAAATAACCTCTTTGGGGAGGAACTACATTTAATTAACTTCAACCACATGTGACCTCTGTGTTAATTGCATATGTAATTACATATGTATGTAATTTTTATTACAACCAGTTATGTAAAGTGTTATTTTTCCTACTTTACAATTGAGAGAATGGAAATGTAGAGAAATTAAATAACTTGTCCAAAGTCAGCCTGCTAGTAGCATGCGAAGGTAGGATTCAAATGCAGACCTTGGTCTCTTTATCCAATATCTCTTCACTCAACAAATATCTGTTAAGCATGTACTATGAGAGGAATAGTATGTGAAAGACTGAAGGAGCAAAGAAAGTAAGACAGAGTCACTGTTTTCAAAGAAGTCACTGCTACTTTTAAAAAAATATGTGCTATGTGCTAATTTGCTTTAGTCCTGTCTGACTCTTTGTGACGCTATGGACTGTAGCCCACCAGGCTCCTCTGCCCATGGGATTCTTCAGGCAAGAATACTGGAGTGGGTGGCCATTTCCTTCTCCAGGGAATCTTCCCAACCCAGGAATCGAACCAGCATCTCTCACATCTCTGCATTGGCAGGCGTGTTCTTTACCATTAGAGCCTCCTGGGAAGCCTTTTAAAAGAATAAGCAAGTGCCTAGCAACAGACTCACGGGCTAGCACAGGGAGCCGCATCGTGTGTAAAAGAAGAATTGTTTCTTCACTTGAATTCTCTAATGAATAATGCCCTTCCTTCAGAAGAAAATCAGTAAGTTAAGCCTCCCAGAAATTCAGGACTCTCAAATAGCTAGCTCATTTCTTTCCTCATTCAGACTTATTTTCTTTGAGCGCATAAGTGACCGTGACTCAGAGACTGTGTTAAGAGACCAGCCCGGGCTCCTGGTCGTGGGCCTTGCAGTGGCCTATTCCTTCAAGGCTGGCACATCCCAACTTCACCTTCCCCAAAGTGATAAGCTAAAAAAAAAAAAAAAAAAAAATTCCTTATCAGATCTGCTTGTGTTAGCAAAGGTACAGACGTGAAGTCTAAAATGGGAAGATCCTGAACTGTATACCAAGGAACTGCCAATTAGTGTGCAGACAATTAAACTGTGTTATAAACTCAGCGGGAACACTTGCTTCCTTTCTTTCTCTTTCTCTCTCTTTCATTTACTACAGATACACGAGGAAGAGACCCTTGGAAAGATTATAACGATGCTGTCACTTTACCCTTTCTCAAATGCATTATCACTGGCTACAATAATCTTTTGTAATGGTTCTTTCTCTTCTCTAGTTAGGGTGTTAGCACTGTATGTGTTTCATTTAGCACTAAGTACTCCACACCCAGAATTGTACCAGATACACTACAGACAGTAAATTGATTCAACAAGGATTCATTGCGTATGAAGGAAGGAATGCTCTATTTTATCGGAACTTTTATGAGGCTAAAAACCGTATTCTCTAAAAAGAAATTAGCGTATCCCATTTTATCAAACTGTAACTTTTTTTCTCATTTCATTTCTCTGAAGGACTATTGTATTTCTTTTGGCAAAGAGAGAGGGTCAAAAGGTATATGACCTTATTTTAAGTGGTGGAAGCTATTTCAAATATCTATTGCTGGATAACAAACATCCTGAGAACATGATGACCCCTCAGTATCAAATGTGTATTAATTCTCCTATTCCTGGGGTGGACAGTTCTTTCATTTCACGTTGTCTACTAGAGCTGAAATGTTAAGGTTGCTTCTTTACTCCTCACATCTACAGAATCAGCTGTGATGCTTGGAGCATCTGAGAGCTCACTGGCGCCTCTCTATCTCTGTCTCTCCACTTGGCCAGCTCAGGCTTCCTCCTGGTGACATGGTCCCAAGGCAGCTGGCAGCTCTCTTCCAAGAGCGCGGAAGCAGAAGCTCCCATCCTCCTGAAACCTTGACCTGGTGTTAGTAGTCATAGCCAGAGGAACCGACTGGTCTAAGTCAGTCACAGGGCTGGTCCAGATGCAAGGGGAGGAGAAACAGGCTCAGTCTCTGGGTGTGAGGAATGGCGTGCATCTATAAGGCGTGAAGCGCTTGATGGGGGACGCCTTGGAGATCAGATTCTATCAGAGCACTTAGGTGGTTCTTCCAGGGTAGCCTGGCTGCCTTGTGACTGTTGTGACTGTGCACCAGAATGTGCCCTACAAGGATGATGACCAAGGCAGTGTGTGAGTTGGGCAGATGTTACACTCTCCTTGCTTCTCACTTGATGCAACTACACATTAACATCACTTCATTGCTTTGGTGTGGCGACAGCTCCAAGTCACTGCTGCCAGACACCTCTCCATCTGCCTTAAAATATGACTAATTACCAGTATAATGATTCTTCAGCTTTATTAAACAACCATCTTCTGCAAAATCAAATGAGATTTGTAAAGACTTCCTCATGAATCATCACAGCATCCCTGTTGAGAGTTTGAAGGAGGTAGGTGTACTCTCATTTTGGAAATGAAAGAGGTGCAACAAAATGAAGCCCTGGAAGGTTACCAAGCTCACAAAGCTGATCAGATAGAAAGAAGGGAAGAGGCAAAGGAGGAGAGAGAGAGGAGAGTAAGACTGTGTGTGTGTGTCCTCAGGGAAATAATGGAGCACCATTAAAATTATTCTTTTCTCTTTAATGCTACATGGCAACCATTTAAGTATCTTGGGGCTTCCCTTGTGGCCCAGCTGGTAAAGAATCTGCCTGCAATGCGGAAGACCTGGCTTTGATCCCTGGCTTGGAAAGATCCCCAGGAGAAGGGAAAGGCTACCCACTCCAGTACTCTGGCCTAGAGAATTCCATGGACTGTATAGTCCACGGGTTGCAAAGAGTCAGACACGACTGAGCAACTTTTACTCACTTCACTAAGTATTTTAACTACTGAAACATTTCCAGAAGCAACAAACTTCTGATATAATCAAAGAGTTGCCCCTTACCCCCTGCCAAAATTATTGTAATAATTTTATCAGATTCAAATTGTATCAGATTCAGATTTGTTTTGCTTCTTTCTAGCTATATGTCCTTGAAAAGTACTGTTCCTCGTGTACTGATAAGTGTAAGTTTTAAAGGTTTGTTGTGCAGATTAAATGAAAACCATACATGTAGCACATAATGTCTGGTAGATGGCTCATAATAGACACTGAATCATACCTTTTTTTTGTCTTTGGGGATTAATAGGTTAGTTTAAATAGAAAAGATTTTTAAAAAACCTTTCTCTATCCTATATGTAGTGATTTTAAAAAACAACAGAATAGATTAACAGTTACCTGGTCTGCATGTTATATGCAGCTGAATCTGTGTAACCTTGGACCAGTCAATTAATCTCTAGCCATTAGAATCCTCCTCTGTGACCCAACAGAACTGAACCAGATGATCTCTAAGGGTTTTTGCTTGTCTGATTCAGGTGGCTCCCTGGAAAGAGAAAAAGTCTTTCAGTTCTTTCCTGAAGCCATCGTTTGTGACTATTTTGCCCTCTAGTGGCAAGAATCAAAGAAAACCATTCCTCCTGGGAGAAAGTTTCATGCTCACTGTCCATCAAAACTGCTTTGATGAGTGCTTAGACTTGCTGCAATGTTGTTCTAGTTGTATAATGAAAAAAATTTACCACCCCCCAAATTAGCTGTTGGAAACAACAAACATACAGTTTCTTTGGGGATCAGGAATTTGTGAGCAGCTTAGCTGGGTGCCTGTGGCTCAGGGTCTCTTAGGAGGCTGCAATCCCATTGTCAACCAGAGCGGTGCTCACTGGAGAGCTGGCCCACATTAGGAGAGTGAAAAACTTGGCTTAAAACTCAACATTCAGAAAACTAAGATCAAGACATCCAATCCCATCACTTCATGGCAAATAGATGGGGAAACAATGGAAACAGAGACTTTAATATTTTGGCTCCAAAATCACTGCAGATGGTGACAGCAGCCACGAAATGAAAAGACACTTGCTCCTTGGAAGAAAAGCTATGACCAACCTAGGCGGCATATTAAAAAGCAGAGACATTACTTTACCAACAAAGGTCCATCTAGTCAAAGGTATGATTTTTCTGGTAGTCATGTATGGATGTGAGAGTTGGACTATAAAGAAAGTTGAGCGCCCTGTGGCTGCAAGGAGGTCCAACCAATCCATCCTAAAGGGAATCAGTCCTGAATATTCATTGGAAGGACTGATGCTGAAGCTGAAACTCCAATACTTTGGCCACCTGATGCAAAGAACTAACTCATTGGAAAAGACCCTGATGCTGGAAAAGATTGAAGGTGGAAAGAGAAGGGCATGACAGAGGATGAGATGGTTGGATAGCATCATTGACTTGATGGACATGAGTTTGAATAAGCTCCAGGATTTGGTAATGGAAAGGGAAGCTTGGTGTGCTGCAGGCCATGGGGTCACAAAGACTCGCACGTGATTGAGTGACTGAACAGAACATAGATGTGCTTCCAATCTCTCTTAGGAGGCTGATAGCTGGAGCTTTCAGTTCCTCCCCATGTGTGTCTGTGGGGGTGCTGAAGACAAGGCAGGTGGCTTGGGGGAAGGGGGCAGGTAGGAGTATGAGAGAGACAGACATTTCCAGATCATGGCTGAGAAAAGCATGAATGTCTCCATGGCATTGCTGAGGTCCTAGCTCCCGTTTCCAGGTAGGTAGGGCAATAAATCTTTTTTTTCATTTGTTACTTTGAGTCCCTATGACCTGCAGTCAAAGGAATGTTGTAAAGTATACCTTATACCTATATACAAGTGTACTAAGGTGTCCTAAAAGTATAACTGTGGAAGGCATGGCCTATTTAAGGTAAAGAGGCCCCTCCAACCCCATGCCCCTCCTAGGGAGCTCTTAAGACTAGGGAACTGGAGAGCTGGTAAGATCGGATCCCAGCTTCTTCTTTCTTTGGCTGCGTTGGGTCTTAGTGCTTCTTAGGCAGCACTCAAGACCTTTGCTGTGGTGTGCAGGCTTCTCTTCAGTTGTGTTGTGTGGGTTTCCGAGTGTAAGGGCTCAGCGTTGCAGCGCATGGGCTTAGCTGCGCCACGGTATGGGGGATCTCAGTTCCATGACCATGTCTCAACCTTGCGTCCCCTGAGTTGAAAGGTGGACTTTTAACCACCGGACCACCAAGGAAGTCCCCAGATGCAGGCTTCTGAGACACTCCTCCCATGCTGCTTTAAAGCAAGGGTCCTTAACCTAATAACCTGATCCTCCTGGGGTTCTGTGAAGAGTTGTGATGGGCATGTGAACATCCCATCAAATTGTAGCTAAAGAGTTATGTGTACCAAAATACATGCACTTTTCTGGGGAAAAGACGTGTAGATTTCATCACATTAGTAAAGGGACTGGTAAAACAAGAGAGTAGATCTCTACTAGATGATTAAAGGCAAAGTATAGTGTTGAAGTCTGAGTTTCCATGACTCGAAGTGTGTCAGGTAGCTAGACTTTTCAATTAGAGAATTTGAAACAGTGGAGAAGCAATGTCACCATCTTATCAACACCATGAAATGACTTATTTAAATAAAAACCCATCTGATGTTTAAAGTAATTCATCTGAAAGTTCATTTCATTGTGGGCCATCTGCAGTCACCACTATCTGGAGGATGGAAGAGGCTTATAGATTTAAAGAATGACTAGAAATTGCTCCCTGGAAAAGCTCAAATATTCCCCCAAGTGTCACGTAAACCAAAGACTGTATTTTGCTTGTTCTATCTGCATAAAATAATAATTCTCAGTAGTACCAATACATTCACACGCCACTGAGCAGATCTTGAATATTCATGCATGCATTAAAAAGCCTTCTGTTGCTATGGTGGAAACTCATATTGTGAAATGTGCTCCAGCTTTCCTTTAGAGAGAAGAATATTATAACTGAAAATTAAATCAAAAGCTGTTGCTTATCAACAAGAACAATCAGGAAGAGAAAGAGGGAAGATTGCCCTGAAAACAGTGGGAAAGTCTAGATTACATTCCCAGTGAAATATTGATGTCTTGTGGGCCTGGGGTTTGGCGAGACTAATATTCTAGTGATAATGTCTTTAGACCCCGATTATCTACTGTATATGGGCTTCTCAGGTGGCTCAGTGGTAAAGAACCCACCTGCCAGTGCAGAAGATGCAGGAGACACAGGTTCAGTCCCTGGGTCGGGAAGATTCCTGGAGAAGGAAATGGCAACCCACTCCACTATTATTGCCTAGAAAATCCCATGGACAGAGGAGCCTGACGGGTTACACTCCACAGGGTCACAAAGAATAGAACACAGCTGAGCGACTGAGCATGCACACACCCCTCCACGTGATTCTGAAATTGGCTAAGGTTTTAAGAAACAGTAATCTGGGCTTCCTTGGTGGTTAAGACTCTGAGCTACCACTGTAGGGGGTGGGGTTCAATCTCTGGTCAGGGAACCAAGATCCTGCGGGCTGTAGGGGCTGTGCGATGCAGCCGAAAAAGAAATAGTAATCTAACTCAATTCCTTTATTTCACAGTCAAAGAATCAGAGGTTGAGTAAATGCCTACTCAGGATCCAAACTTGTTAGCAGCACCAGCAGTAAACCACAACTCCTTACCCAGAGAGTTTGCTAAGCATAGCCTTGCAGGAAGAGGTGGAAATTCTGCAAAGGTTATTTCCCTGCAGCCTGACACTTGAGACCTTCTGCTGCACTGCAGAAAGCATTCCAGGACTGGCCAAATATGTTTCTCAAAATCGGTCCCTCTTCTGGATTCCCAGGTGATGCAACAGTAAAGAATGTGCCTGCAGATACAGGAGTTCAGTGCCTGAGTTGGGAAGATCCCCTGGAGTGGAAAATGGCAACACACTCCAGTATTCTTACCTGGAAAATTTCATGGACAGACGAGCCTGGTGGGCTGCAGTCCATGGGGTCACAAAGGGTCAGACAGGACTGAGCAGGCATGCAGTCATGGATCCCGGTTTCCTAGGCTTTCATCCAGAATACCTCACTTTTATTGACGTCACTTTGTAAAAGACAGGGTAATAACATGATTAGTTTACAGATGGGCTTCTTTTTTTTTAACTGTTATCATGAGATCTCTTTTTAATATGCAATCATTTGGAGTTAGAAGAGGCCTTATTTTTATACTCACGGTTATTATTACTGTCATTCATGTTGATAGATAAATGTTGATTTCAGATTTTAAACCTGTCTATGAGGTTGACAGAAATAGAATGCAGTTTATCTGTGTTAGAAAATAAAAATGTGCCAACCCTTTGTATGTGGGAAACCCTCCTCAATTGCTTTTTTTTTTCAAAATTAGTGAAAAAAGCCACAGAAGATTACTGTGGAAAAAAACTTTTTTTATCTCTGATAAACGAGTGTAGAATGTTAAATGGAAAATAACACTTATTTGCCCACTTTTTTTTTTTCTTTTTAAAAATAAGCACAGCTGTGATATTGTTAAGTCACATCCTGACTTCTCTGCTCATCACCCTTTGGGTTAATTTGGTGGGAATTAAGGCCTTTAATTCCAAAGGAGAGTTGAGGCCAACTTGCTTTTCATGGGAAAATAAATGAGCAGGATGAGAGCCAGCAAAGTCATCATCTATAGGGAGATGGCTGCATGTGGGTCTAAGTTGCTTAACAGGCCAAGGAGAGGAAAAATCTCAACCAAAGAGCTCTGCCTGCAGGACTTTCCCCCCTGCTAGTGCCAAGGAACTCTGGAGAGAGCATTTTTTCCTCCCACTTTTAGTGCTATTTGTGTGATTTCTGGAAACCACACTGGAGATCTGAGTACATATTTATATCCAGATTTCTTTGTGACTTATTTACAACTGTATTGTTATTTAAGTTGCCATCCTGTGACATGTCTCTCTATGAAGAGGCAACAGTCAACATTTTGGTGACTCGGTTTCCATAGACTTTCTTATCGCACAGGAGCATACACACAGACAGACAGTTTTACATAAATAGATTCATACGCCTGCTGTCTTATCATGGACGTCTGTTTTTTAAAGCCTTTTTGCCTACTTCGTTTTTCTTTTCTAATCACCTTCATCCCTAAACTAGCCAGCCTTGAAAGTTTAATGTATATACTTCCAAACCTTTTCTCATTGTATAATCATATACACACACACATAATTATTATTATGTGCAGAATATAGAACAGAACCAAGTATTTAAAACAGTGTCTGCAGCATTATAGATACTCAATATTTATTAAATGAATGAATGGTTTGCTTCATAAAAGTGGGATAATTACATGCACGTATATATAATTATAATAATTATTCCATATATATAATTATCCCATTTTTCTGTATCTGGCATTTATCCTTCAAAGCCTCTAGGTAATCTCTCCATATAGATTTAATTAATTCTTATGAATGGTTGCATAATAGCTCACAGTTATGAAGACAACACTTCATATAACAATATATTTAACTATATCCCTAATTGATAGTCAAGATGAATTTACTTTTTTGTTACTATAAAAAATAACAGCTAACACCTGTTGTGTCCCACAGACAAAGTGTTTTTTCGCAAGCACTTTATATGTATAAAGTCATTAAATTAAGATTATTCTCACCATTACAGGAAGCTGAACAGAAATAGATTAAGAAACTTTCCTAAGGCTGTATAGCCAGTAGATGGCAAACTAGTTAATGTGGCTCCAAGGTACCTTTCACGGAACTAGTTTTATACAGAGCAGCTGTCAGCACAATTGTACTTGCAGCCCAGTGGAATGGTGCCTTATTTCTAGTTGATAGTTTCCTAGGAGTGGAAGAATGTGTATACTTCATATTTTGATAGATTGCTTTGCAAAAGGAGTGTAACAGTTTACATTTCCATCACAACAATATATGACAGTGCTCTTTTCTTCAAGAGATTATCATTTAAAAACATTACACATGTATTTTTAACCAACGTGAAGGGTGAAAGGTGTGATTTCATTGTTATGTCTCTGTGCTTTTCAGACAGCAGTAAGGCTGAGTGTGGTATCTCTATCAGCTGTTCAGATTTGCTCTACTGTAAACTGCTATATGAGGGTTCTCCAGAGACACAGAATATATAATTACTTAGGTGATTATGGAGGCTTGGAAGGTCCAAAATGTGGGCTTTGGGGCAGGGTGGGCCAGCAGGCTGGAACAGTTGATGCTGTGGTCCAAATCCAAAGACCCTGAGGCTGAAGACCCAACCCTCCTGCCAACACATGTGCAACAACCCTTTGGGTATGGTGGGTGGCCTTTCTGGAGCTATTAAAATTCAGACTGCCTGGACATGAAGTCTAGCTCTTCACTTATTAGTGATTTGAGTTCCTTAAAGTAAGGCTCTCAAAACCCTGCTTCATAGAGCTTCTAGGAAACCGTCTCACTTTGTAACTTTCACCTATTTGTTCTATTTTAGGGATTGTCTTTTTGTTTTTTTTTTTTCAATAAATTGTTAAGCATATGTGAAATTGTTGCTGAAACTTGGCCTCTGTTCATTGGTTCCAAACAGAAAAGCAGAGAAAGTCTGGGTGAAGTAGAAGAGTAGCTTTTATTGCTTTGCCAGGCAAAGGGGGCCACAGCGGGCTGATGCCCTCAATACTGTGTGAGACACCCTGGAGGGGGTAGGGGGCACTTTCACAGTGTTTACCGAGCAGGGCATGATCAGCTCCTGGACAATTCTGGGACTGACTGGCATCAAGGTAACGTTTCAAGCATCATCAACCTCTTTGTTTCAACCAGTGTAGGGTCTACCTTCCTATGGTCAGCAGTTTTCATTTAGAGGAGGTCTGCTTCCTGTAAAAACAATTTAGGAATATGGATCAGGCCTTTATATCTTTCAGGGACCTGTGAGCCATGGCGAGTCCTTACGTGGCAGGATTATAGTCTAAGCTGTAACCAGTTTTCTAGCCCAACAGCTTTTCTTTGTTTTGACATCTTCACATTTCCTAATCATTAACTTGTGAGCCAGTTTATTTTGGAAGACAGGACACAGGGGCTTGTTTAATCAGTGCCTGTCATTTAGAAGACACACAAGATTAAAGCAGAAATCTTTACATAATCAAGAGTCTTTTGATCTTCTGTCCCCAAGTAATTGATTTATACCTATACCTTATAAACGAGGATCTTTTATAGAAGATACAGGAGGTCGGACGTCCGATAAATATTCCCCATTTCATTAATGTGAGAAATCCAACCTGTCAAATGCTTTCTCTATTTGTGCTGCAGATAAATTTAAAAATGGATAGCAATGACAGTTTAACCAAAGAAGTATCATCTTTGTCGAGTGTAAGAACTTTTAGGTTCCTAGCAGCAGAGAGTCATAGAAAGGACATCGTGACATCAGCCACGTACACCGTGTTGGGGTAGATAGGCGTTCGTCATTTTCCCAGCCTCTCAGCAGTAGAGAATCCGCCTCCTAATGCAGGAGTTCTCCCCCACGCCCCGCCACCGTCAACCCCCAAGCCCTCCAGCCTCTGCCATTGGATCCGTGGTTCCAGAAGATCTCCTGGAGAAGGAAACGGTAACCCATTCCAGTATTCTTGCCTGGAAAATCCCATGCACAGAGAAGCCTGCACGGCTACAGTCCATGGGGTCACAAAGAATTGGACTTAGCAGACTAAACAGGCTAGGTGAAAAACTTCAGAACTGTCGCTTAATTATGCCAGGACTCTAGACAGTAACCATCAGAAACAATGACTTTGAAAACTTATTAATACTGTCAAAAAAAAAAATCAATCTTAAAAAGCTTTTAACTTCGTCTTTGTTTCAAGGATTAGAAACAATGTTAAATAAATACCCTCCGACAAAACAGTCTCACAATAAACGGTACCTATTACTGTCACTCCTTGCTGTCAAGGCTCATATATCTGTACCACCTCCCAAAGCCTGGCACATATTGGACAGTCATATAAGCACTGAGATTCAAGTTGCACTCTAGCTAAAGCTTGGAGTCTTGCTTTTCGCGTGCCTGAGTGCATGAGAAAACGAAGGATAGAAACCTTCTCCGACAATTCCCAACACGCAATAGAACTCCGTAGTTACCCGCGCCAGGTCAAAGCAGTCTCCAGCTCTCCTTTGGCTACGCGGCAGCAGAGCAGAAGTTTATGCAAATACGCGGGCTCTAGCGTGCGCACGCGCAGAGACTGCGCCGAGCTCTGAGTTCGGTGGAACTCAATTTGAGTACGCGGATTACAGCCGGGAGGATTTACGGGGGTTCGCTTCCGGTAGTACCGGAAGCAGCTTGAAGATGGCGTCCTCTAAGCAGAATGGGCCGACTACGGCGTCGGGGAAAAGTGAGCTTCGTAGCCCGAAGCCGACGTCGGAGCACCGAGGTGAGGTTGTCTAAAAACCGAAGCCTGGAGTTTGTGGATTTTGAGTTTTGTTTTGTTTGTTTGTTTTGCTTTCGCTGGCTAGGCACGTGTAACGCCGCCTTGGGCTTGTTCTGTGAGTTTGTATACCCGTAATTCCCGATTTGGGGGGTTGTTGACCAGACGAGGACTGACCGGCCTTTAAGGTGCCAGGCACGTGTTCCTAATTTATTGCTTCTGCTGAAAGCCTCCAAAGTAGAGATGTTGCTGAATGCGTGTTCTGTAAAAATACGAGGATTAAGAAATTGAGGAAGGCGCTTCAGGGCCTTAAACTCGCGGCAGTGTTTGGAAATCGTTGGCAGAATGAGGGATGAGGTGGGAGAAAGTGATGGTTACGCATATGAATGAACGAGAGGTGAGGTAGTGATACTGAAGGACTAGGACAGCAGTAGTGATAGAGGGAGGTAACCGGCGTGCCCTTAGCCTCAATTTGTCAGCCATTGAAAAAAATTTTGGAACGTTTGTTGTTATTCTTATTTGTCCGGTTGCTGAAGTTATCAGCCAGCTCAGCGCCTACTCTTTCAACTGCGTTGTTTTTAAATTGCTCTCCTGCTTTGCGCTAGCGCTCTTGTTTTATCCATTATCTTCAGTGTGGTAGACAAGAGAAATAGCCTGGGCCCTGCTCAGCCAGACTTACTGGAAGTATTAAAAACCTCAAACTTCGATTCTATAGGCGTTAGAGATTGAAAGTGTTTTGTTGTTTTAATTAAGGGTATGGCAGGGGCCGGTGAATATACAGCTTAAAGAATAAAACAAACAGGTGAAAAGCAGCTCGTCAGATCGTTAAGAATAGAGCATTACCAACCATATCTCCAAACCCCCCTACGTTCGCCTCTCAGATCATTCTTTTACTTTAGGGACTTAAAGTAACCATTCTGAATCATGTTATGTATTCTGTTTCCTTTCTTCATAATCTTTACCACCTATGCCCAAAATGTTTTAATTTTGTCGGGTTTTGAATTTTACATGAATGAAAAAGGTCTGTAGGTATTTTTTTGTGTCTTGCTTCTTAGGCTAAACTTTGTTATTCAGTTAGGGCAATACTTGTAGCTGTAATTTATTCTTTTCGCTACTGTATGATGTTCCCTTGTATGAATACATGCTAATGTATATTTTCATTTTAATGTTGCTGGACATTTGGATTGTTCCCATTGTTATTATAAACATCTTTATACATTTCTCCTGGTTAACATATTCTGGAGTTTCTCTGTTTATGTACANGGTGAATATACAGCTTAAAGAATAAAACAAACAGGTGAAAAGCAGCTCGTCAGATCGTTAAGAATAGAGCATTACCAACCATATCTCCAAACCCCCCTACGTTCGCCTCTCAGATCATTCTTTTACTTTAGGGACTTAAAGTAACCATTCTGAATCATGTTATGTATTCTGTTTCCTTTCTTCATAATCTTTACCACCTATGCCCAAAATGTTTTAATTTTGTCGGGTTTTGAATTTTACATGAATGAAAAAGGTCTGTAGGTATTTTTTTGTGTCTTGCTTCTTAGGCTAAACTTTGTTATTCAGTTAGGGCAATACTTGTAGCTGTAATTTATTCTTTTCGCTACTGTATGATGTTCCCTTGTATGAATACATGCTAATGTATATTTTCATTTTAATGTTGCTGAACATTTGGATTGTTCCCATTGTTATTATAAACATCTTTATACATTTCTCCTGGTTAACATATTCTGGAGTTTCTCTGTTTATGTACATTATATGGGATTGGAATCTTTGTACTGTAGGGTAGAGCATTTGCAAACAATAATATATACTTCTAGAAGTAGTAGGAGTGCTAACACTTGGGTGTTATCTGAATTTTAAATTTGTTGTTTTAAGTATGAAATCATATTGTGGTTTTAATTCAAACTATCCCGATTGCTAATGAGATTATACATCTTTACACATGTTTGGGATTTATCTGTTGTTCTTATATTGTGAAACTAAACTTTATCTGCTTAGCCAGTTCTTTTTCTTTTTCTTTTCCCTTTTTTTAAAAAAAAATTCACAACCAACGAGTTGTTTAAATTGTCAGGATCTTGGTCAGGTAGGTTTTTGTGGTGGCTTAGTCCCTAAGTCGTGTCCAGCTCTTCCGACCCCATGGACTGTAGCCTGCCAGGCTCCTCTCTCCATGGGATTCTCCAGGCAAGAATACTGGAGTGGTTTGCCATTTCCTTCTCCAGGACATCTTTCTGACGCCAGGGATCAAGATTGCAAGCATATTCTTTACCAACTGAGCTAGGAGGGAAGCCCAGATATGCATTTTAAGTAGTCAGTATTGCAGAATTTGAGGATTTTTTCAGGATATTGAGGAGTAAATGGTAAACGAGACTAATTCTCTGTGACTTGAGCCCTAAATAACAAAGTGGGTGTGAGTAAAGAAGCAGAAAGCAAATATATCTGACTAGGATGGCTACAATGGACCATAAAGACCTGCTTCTTAAACTTCAGTATGCACAAGAATCTCCTTATGACACCATTGAGACGGATTTCTGGGCTTCATCTCAGAGGTTCACATTTAATAGGTCTGGATAGAACGCAAGGATTGCATTTCTGGCAAATTCTCAATTTATGCCTGTGCTGCAGGCCCATGGATCAGACCTTTGTGTAACAATGAGTTAAAATATAGCTGTTGGATTTAAGAGGTTGTTAAATCCAGGACCGGGAGTTTTAATAAGTGATATAGGAGACAATTTATGGCCCTTAGAAGGTGTTTTGCTTTAATGAAAGGAGGCCTAGACTGAGTCAGCTTCATATTCCCTTACACAAGTCACTTGAGCATTTTGAATGGAGTATCTTTTCTAAAGTGGAAATAATAATACCAGTTCTTCCTTTCATAGTTTTGATAAGAGTATACAGAAGGAAGTCACCTGATAGCTCTAAAACCCTATAATAGNTCGCAAAACTCTATATTAGTCTTTGCCCTGCTTCAGTCCGCATTCCAAGGCCAAATTTGCCTGTTATTCCAGGTGTTTCTTGACTTCCTACTTTAGCATTCCAGTCCCCTATAATGAAAAGGACATCTTTTTTGGGTGTTAGTTCTAAAAGGTTTTGTAGGTCTTCATAAAACTGTTCACTGGTTGGGGCATAGACTTGGATAAATACACACATACAAATATATATACATAGGCTCCACTTCAGTTGAAATGTTACTTTATTTAAAGTAGTAATGTAAACCAAATAGTGTTTGGATCCTCAACTCTAAAATAGTGTAATGCAGTAGAAGTTTGTGAGTATCCCCTGTATGCCAGGTATATGCCAGTAACTGTGGACCCAAGGAGCAGAGTCCCTGCCGTCAAGGAACTTTGTCTATGATGCGACTGGAACACATACTACAGATAATCCTAATACAGTATGTTGATTATGACAGAGGCATGTTCGTGAACTGTTGAATAATATAAAAACAAGGAAGAAGGAAATGCATGAGAGTATTGGGAAACTTGTGCATGTATGCGTACACATATTCAAAAAAACTTCAAAAGAAGTTAAATCTGACGTGTAGATTTTTCCTCCTCTGTAGATGAATCTGAGCTCCTCACTGTTCCGGATGGTTGGAAGGAGCCAGCTTTCTCCAAAGAGGACAATCCCAGAGGACTCCTGGAGGAGAGCAGTTTTGCAACTTTGTTTCCGAAATACAGAGAGGCTTACTTGAAAGAGTGCTGGCCGTTGGTACAGAAAGCCTTGAATGAACATGTATGCATGTTTTATATATTCCTCTGAGATTATTATTGCTTATATTTTTTAAGTAAGTGAATGTGTGATGATGGATTTCTATGTAAAGGTGCTAGCATAGCTGTTTAATTTGATTGGTTTAGTATTTTAAACAGACTAGGTAAGCATTATCCTTACTGTTCATTTGTTCTTAGTTTTGTGAAAATTCACATGCTTTTACATTTTTAGGGGATTTAAATTTGTAGGGGTGTCTGAAACTCAGTTGGAAAGTCCAGATTTCAGAGTGTCTACTCTCTGCTGTGATGATTGCCATCCACCTGTACGGTTTTGAGCTGAGGCATGCTCCTGGCATTGTTGAACATATTATTGTAAATGAAAGATGATGGATGTGACCAACTTTCCTGTTTGTTGCTGCTGCCATGCTCCTAGAGCAGTGTTTTTGATTTTATTTTTCAAACTGGATTGAGATCCCTTAGAGAATCAGGAAGTCAATTTAACGGCTGTAGTGAGCCTTAGGAAAAAATATATCACATGTGGTAAGGATAAGTATCATTTTATGAAGCTTTTGGTTTGTCTCTGTGTGTTTGTGTACACACTAGGCTGTGAGAGAAGATTTGTTTCTCAGCTGTGGGACTGCTCTAGAGTCATTTGTGCCCACTAGGCATGAGGGTGGTTAGCAAACCAGGCCGTATTTTACAGCTGTCTGCATCTGGGATTAGACCCAATTTGTTTCTCTGTGTGTTTGTGTTTAAACTGATAGACACCTAACCTTATGTTTAATTGTTCATCATTCATTGTATTGAAATATTCTTGAGGTCATGCTCACAAGTTAGAAAATAGCATTTGTATTTGATTTGTTGAAGTCTGGTTCTTTTGAAAGTTAACGCATAAATTCTCTAGGTACTGCTTTTATTTTTAAACCTATGACAGTTTGTTTTTACTTTGTATTTAGCTAATGTTGTTTAGTCTCTCAGTTGTGTCCATGGACTGCAGCCCACCGGGCTTCTCTGTCCATGAGATTTCCCAGACAAGAATACTGGAGTGAGTTGCCATTTCCTTCTCCTGGGGATCTTCCCACCCCAGAGATCGAACCTGCGTCTCTTGCATCTCCTGTATTGATGGGCAGATTCTTCACTGCCGAGCCACCAGGAGAGAGTTTGAAAGGGAAAGTCTATTTTCACTGTAAGGGGTAGATTTTAGATTAGAGCAACATCTAGCCAGGGAAGTGAAATTATAGGCTTTACATTTTTACCTTAAGTCTTAAGTATGACCTCATTTTGATTGATGTGGTTTTTTAGACTGGAGGTAATATTTAATCCAGTAAGTATAAATTATCCTAAAGCCAACTATAAATGTTTTCAATTACCTGAATTTCTTATATTCTTTGAAATCTAAACGTAATCAAGTATCCCTTATTTACATTAACTTTCCAGCTTCTTCAAGGAGAGAGTTAAAGGATTTTGAGATATCTTAGTGGCACAGAAATTAATAGTTAGGCTGGGATAGGCTCTGTAATCATCTAAAATTGAATTCATTTTCAGATAACTACTGTTCGCTCCTTTTGTAGCATGTCAATGCAACCCTGGACCTGATTGAGGGCAGCATGACTGTCTGTACTACAAAGAAGACATTCGATCCGTACATCATCATTAGGGCCAGAGACCTAATCAAACTGTTAGCAAGGAGTGTTTCGTTTGAACAGGTAAATTTATAATTAAATTTAGACTTTGCTTTATGTGCATCAACATTAGAGACAACATCACTGCTGCCACCACCCTCCCCGCTAAAACGTTTTCATTTTTGTTCTTAAATTTCTTGGCTTGGAAGACATTTGTGCTTATAAAAAATGTCGATGAGTTATTTTCTTTATTTTCCCAAAAGGCAATACGAATTCTTCAGGATGATGTTGCATGTGACATCATTAAAATAGGTTCTTTAGTAAGAAATAAAGAAAGATTTGTAAAAAGAAGACAACGGCTTATTGGTCCCAAAGGATCTACTTTGAAGGTACTTTTTGTTAGTGAAAAAGTATGTCTTCTTCTATTGTTAGTTTTTCAGTATACTGAAATTCAACTTTTTGCTCTTTTGATATAGGCGTTGGAACTCTTGACAAACTGTTACATTATGGTTCAGGGAAACACGGTTTCAGCCATTGGACCTTTTAGTGGCTTGAAAGAGGTGAGGTTTACGCTCTTAAATTAGTTTTAGCAGAGAATAAATGAAAGAATATGGATATAGTATAACAGTTCATCAGATAATGTATTGTTTCATAATTTTAAAAAATTGTGCTTTGTTTGATTTTCATTAGTAAATTCTTGTAATTTGAGGGAATAGCTACTCCTGAACCTTAACGTATCATGGCCAACTTTTGGTAACTACAAAGAGACTTATTTCTGAATTCATCATTACTTCCCCTACTATAGGTTTTAAGTGGGTATTTTAAGATCTCAGCCTGTAGCAAACATTAGAAAACACATGGGTTTAAATGATTGGAGAATTGAGCAGATTTTGTTCTTTGCAGTAACAGATACAGCCAGTAGAGGTCAGGCCCAGAAAACTTCTTTTAAGATGTATTTTCTTTGAGTTTTAATATGTTAACTTAATGTTTCATGAATATTAGTTTGTCACATGTTATGAGAAAATCTATAGAGCACATACTGTTTCTGTAAGCTCCTTTTGAGGCTTTTGTTGTGTATCTGGCTGTGAGCTCTTACTTCCTTTTCAGGGCCTTTAATAATACTTCTCTTGGATCTCTTTCTCATAAGTATCTGCTTTTTCCACATGGCGCAATAACAACTTAGATGTTTTGAGTATTTCATAGTTTTGTAGAGTCTCAGTATATTATTCTTACAACAGATCCTTAAGGTGTTTTTATTTCAAATGTATTACAGAATTCAAAAGCTGAAGTCAGGAGGAAAATTAAGTGACTTTCTCCTATGAAGTCCCAGCATTGCTCACATATTTTCTAACTCTAAATCCAGCTCTCTTTCCGTAAATTGCACACCTCCAGACTGTTGGTGTTAATTTTGCGTATCACTTTTTTAGCAGTAAAATTGAGAGACTTCATTGTATCCAAGTGAGGCTATTATGAAAGATCCAGAAGCCACTCATAACAGTTGAAGGGACTACTATATCCAGTTTGGTAGCCATTGCCTGGTTCATAGGTTATTTTGCAATATATTAATCCTCTTCTACCTGGTTCACTAAAATCTTCATTATAAATAACTGATTCATTTTTCTTTGCAAATTTCAGGTTCGAAAAGTAGTCCTAGACACTATGAAGAATATTCATCCAATTTACAATATTAAAGTGAGTGTTCACTGTTCATTAGTATAACAGTGGTTCGCAAACTGTTTTTAGCTACAGTAACTTTTCTTGAAAATAAATCTTTAATGAAAGTCTAATATACAAGACAGATAAAGCAGAACTATTTGGGTAGAGTTCAGCCCACTCAACACTANGTTCATTAGTATAACAGTGGTTCGCAAACTGTTTTTAGCTACAGTAACTTTTCTTGAAAATAAATCTTTAATGAAAGTCTAATATACAAGACAGATAAAGCAGAACTATTTGGGTAGAGTTCAGCCCACTCAACACTATCCCAGTCCTTCAGTTCCTTCTTTGAAAGCTTAGGTCTCTGAGGAGTATAGTGTGTGAAAGAGAGCTGTTGAAGGGAGCTCTGTAATGTAGTGATTCAGTTCTGATACAAATAAATTACGCTTCATGGAATTTGTTGTAGAGGGTACCAGTTCAGTTTTCTTAGGCTAATGAGCCCACAGACTGTATTTAAAAGTGTGNTGTGTGAAAGAGAGCTGTTGAAGGGAGCTCTGTAATGTAGTGATTCAGTTCTGATACAAATAAATTACGCTTTATGGAATTTGTTGTAGAGGGTACCAGTTCAGTTTTCTTAGGCTAATGAGCCCACAGACTGTATTTAAAAGTGTGATCTTTTAGAATTCTGCCATTTTCTGTAAGTCTGGAATAATTCAGATTGCATTAAAACTTGATTTGGAATTTAACACTCAAATCATAGGCTCATTGAGAGAGATGTTATATCCCTGTATGCATAACATTCAGTGATTGTTCTTGGAGACATAACCATGGTATATGATGCTTTATGATGGATATTTGTTAAACAGTCCTTAAATTTGATGGATTTGAAAAATCACTCTTAGATTGGGGTGAAAAATGATTTTGAGTTTCATTGGGACGTTAAAGAGAGCATGTCTTGCATCTGATGCCTACTTTGCATCCTGTGAAGTTTCAGTGTCGATAAAATTCAGGTGGAGTTGGGGGAAATGTGAAAACGCTGGTTTCATTGATCATGAGAAGCTTTAGTTTTTTTCTTTCCCTATGATAATGATATTTCATGTGCTACTGAAAGCTTCCTGCTTGTAGGAAACTTCACTAATTAAGCACTCTCTCTGTACAATTAAGTTGAATTTCAAAGGTTTTAATGAAAAACTTAGTCTTATTTTTCATCTCTGTTTTAATGATTGTTTCTTAATCTAAATTTCTAATGGTTTTCTGATGCTTGGTTAGTTATGCATATTTGAGATTATATGCTTTTTCTTTACAGAATTGATTTAATCCTACTGAAGCAGCTAAGAGTTGTTCCTTTTAATTTTATTATTTGTAGGAACATTGTTTATAATGTCTTAAATTGAGAAACATGTCACTTCTAAAATTAAAGTGTTTACTTTGTTCATATATTACCATGACCCAAGACCTTAATGATTAAACGAGAGCTGGCGAAAGACTCTGAGTTAAGATCACAAAGTTGGGAAAGGTTTTTGCCACAGTTCAAGCACAAAAATGTGAATAAACGCAAGGAACCAAAGAAGAAAACTGTTAAGAAAGAGTATACACCATTCCCACCACCACAGCCAGAAAGTCAGGTCAGTATTAAATGTTGAATTTTGTTACATGAGAGGGAAACCGTCTTAATCTATTTTGTCAGAAAATTTGAGGGTGTTTTAGGTGGAATTTCTGTGGGTGTTTGGGTGTGTAGAGATACAAGAATCTGAAGGTAAGTGTAAATATACTTATTTTGAACTAACTATATGGAGATGGGGAGTGGAAGCTTCATGTTGTGAGAGTAAAATGTTGGTGTTGGTTGTGTGTCTATACCTGTAGCCACTCAATGTTCCATGGTTAAAAAATGGCAGTGACACGGCCCAGAGTGCTTTCAGTTCCACTTTAGCCTCATTCGTGTGGCATGTACTATATATTTTGCTCTGGATTTGAAATCGTAACTTCTAATATATGTCCTTTTTTTTTTTTTAAGATACGAATGCCTCTCATTTTGTCAACTGTCTTCTGGCATAATTTCTTTTCTCTCTTACCTGTCGCTGTTTCCTTTCATACTCCATTTTTCTGTCACACCTGTCTGACAGAACAGCCCTGAAACTTGCATCAGTCCTAAAACTTGACTTCTTTTCCCATAGAAAGTCATATCTTTGGATTATATCCCTTAAAAACTCAAGTTTCCAGCCTCAGATGGTCTTCAGCAATATTCTCTGGCTGCTTTGTGTCCTCTTAATTTTGCCACTTTTCCATTCCCAGTAGATGATGTTGCCTTTTTTCCCCTAAAATATTTGAGATGACCAGGCAAGAACTCTTTCAACTTGCTCTTAGCTCACAATTTTTTTCNTGCCTGTCCGAAACGGAATTCCGGATTTAGGATCACCTGCGGGGTGGGCCCTTCCCAAAAGCCGGGGCGCAAGCCAGGGCAGGCGCCCGCCCTCAACCCATGTTTTCCCCTCTGGGGCCTGGAAGCGCAAAATTTGGGGCCATAAGGCAATTCTCATTGGTGCCCACAGCCAAGCTGGTGCGTTCAGCCGCGGTGCCACGGCCCGGAGTCCTGCCGGATGGCAAGCGGTGGGCCGAAGCGCCCAGGTGTCCGGCCTTGTCCCTGGCATGGAGTGTGCGCCGAGAGACCAGGACCGCTCCTTCCGGCACTGGAAGCTCGGGGGACCAGAGCGGGGGCGGGGGGCGTTGCCGGCTGTACAGGCGGCCCAGCCCTGATCGAAACCTCCGGGTCGCCGCACTGGGGCCAGGGTTGTGGGAATTGCCTTCCTGGGGCCACCGAGCAGTTCGCACCTCGTCCGGAGGCCCTCCAGACCAGTCACCGCCGCGCCGGCGTTATCGTTCCCGGCATCTCCGAGAGTTTCCAGTTTCTCCCCACTTTGGGAGGGAACCAAGAAGCAGGAGTTCAGGTAACACTATGAGGCTGCAGAGATTTTCCCGAAACAAAGAAGCGGATGGATAACCCTCCCTCCCTCCTCGTCCCCGAAGGGAAAAGGCGCACCCCTCGTTCCCAACTCGGAGCTAAAGGGGCCAGGGGAGCATGAGCCTATTTCAGCCAAAAGGATCCACTCCGAGGCACCTTTCCGGCTACCAATTGGCTAAGAACCGGCAGAGTAGCCTGCACCAACCCAGTGATGCCAACAGAGCAGCCGGGGGG
>SJYW01046390.1:291385-301459 GCA_006410735.1 Raphicerus campestris | reverse complement strand
AAGCATGCTTCTGTAACACCTGGTGTATTCCATATAGCCCTGTCCTGTACTCACTAGTCATCTTATCTTCCTCTTCTGTGACTGTAAGCTTCTTGAATCAGCAGTGTCTCATTTGACTTAACTCTGCCACTTATTTGCTATGTTCAGTTGCTCAGTTGGGTCTGACTCTTTGCGACCCCATGGATTGCAGTATGCCACTCTTCCTCCATCACCAACTCCTGAAACATGCTCAAACTCATATCCATTGGGTCGGTGATACCATCCAACCATCGCATCCTCTGTCATCCCCTCCTCCTCCTGCCTTCAGTCTCTCCCAGCAATCAGGGTCTTTTCCAGTGAGTCAGTGCTTTGCATCAGGTGGCCAAAGGATTGGAGCTTCAGTTTCAGCATCAGTCCTTCCAGTGAATATTCAAGACTGATTTCCTTTAGGATGGACTGGTTTGATCTCCTTGCAGTCCAACGGACTCTCAAGAGTAACACTGCAGTTCAAAAGCATCAATTATTTGGCACTCAGCTTTCTTTATGCTCCAGCTCTCATATCCATGCATGACTACTGGAAAAACCATAGCTTTGACTAGACAGACGTTTGTTGACAAAGTAATGTTTCTGCTTTTTAACATGCTGTCTAGGTTTGTCATAGCTTTTTTCCCAAGGAGTAAGCGTCTTTTAATTTCATGGCTCCAGTCACCATCTGCAATGATTTTGGAGCCCAAGAAAATCAAGTCTGTCACTGTTTCCATTGTTTCCCATCTATGTGCCATGAAGTGATGGGACTGGATGCCATGATCTTAGTTTTATGAATGTTGAGTTTTAAGCCAGATTTTTCACCCCTCTCTCTCATCAAGAGGCTCTTCAGTTCCTCTTCGCTTTCTGCCATAAGCGTGGTGTCATCTGCACATCTGAGGTTATGTTAATTAGCATAATTTAACACATCTGTGCCCCCAGTTTCTGCAGACATAAAATGAAGATGATGATCATACCTGTCTCAAAGAATTGTCTATGAGAATTTGAGAATTAAGTGAGTTAGTCATTGTAGAGAGCTTAGTAATAGTTTAGAGCGTTGCCTTAGATAGATCAATTGTATGTTGACTATTTAATGACTGAGTTGTTACTTGCTCTAATTAGTATTTAGTCGCTACATCCTGACAACTCTTCTTTTTCATTTTGTATGATGAACAAAATGAAACTTTAAAAAAAACAACAGGGTTTTATCTCCTTTTTTCTGTTCCTTTTATAAAGTGTTACCTTGCTCTCTTCACTCTTCTCAGGAAGCTTCAGTCATTTCTAAATCACATCCCACCTCCCTTACCTGTCATTCATGTTTCTTCATGTCCCAAACTCTTTCCAAGTGTCTTTCCTCACTTTTTTGAGTCATTGACCTTCCACCTCCCCTAAAGCAGTCTGTTGGGTATTCCATGGAGACATCACCTACTTTCCTACCTATGTGCTTTTGTGTATGTATATTCTTGTCAGCTTAGAATACATTTCCTTTTTAGGCCGTTACCTTACATAAGAGTTTCGACCCTGCTGTCTTTACCTCAGGGTCATTGTGAATTTCTTAGGAATTGACTTCCCATCTACATGATTTCTGAAGTAATTGTAAATACTCATTTCAACAGATTGATAAAGAATTGGCTAGTGGTGAATACTTTTTGAAGGCAAGTCAAAAGAAGAGACAGAAAATGGAAGCGATAAAGGTAAGACTGTCTAGCTTTCAACATTTAATTGCAAAGTGTGTAAATACTTTGGATTCTTACTTAACTGTGAAAACTTTGTTAACCATGTAGGCTAAACAAGCAGAAGCCCTTAGTAAGAGACAAGAAGAAAGAAACAAAGCTTTTATTCCACCTAAAGAAAAACCAGTCCACCTAAAGAAACCTAAGGAAGGTAATGCTGTTTTCTAAGTCTTGTTATGATGCTGAAGTCTGTTAGAGGAAAAGTACACCTGTAGTGAATTTGTTGCATCTCTGAGTTCATGTTAAGAAATAACGACATCTATCATCAGTTCTCTCAGCGTTTCATTACTCACAAATCCTCGGGACGAGGTGACTGAGATAACCCATAATTTAGTACCAGCTTGTTGGGAAGATCCCCTGGAGAAGGAAATGGCAACCCACTCCAGTATTCTTGGCCTGGAGAATCCCATGGAGAGAGGAGCCTGGTGGCTGCAGTCCACAGGGTCACAAAGAGTCGGACATGACTGAGCGACTTCACTTTCACTGCCTATTTGAGAGTATCCCAGATTGACAATTGCTTCCTGATCTCTGCTGTGCTAAGGAAGGACTCTTTGTTTTGAAAGATAGAAACCAGAGCAGTGAACCCTCTGCAGAAATAGAGCAGGAAGATCCCTGAGCTCTGCTGTCATACCCCTTAAAGAGCTTATCAAATTTATACTTTCTTTACTTGTATAATCTGTGACTTAAAACTTGATGCTTGTATTGTCAACATGGATTTCTCATCACCTTGGGCTAAAACACCACCAGCAGAATAGCAGGAATATCTTTCTTACTCAGAGGCTATTAAAAAGACACTCAAAGAAAATTTCATCATTCCTGGCCTTGTTTTGACCTACCTTCTCTCTCACATTTTCTTTTCCACTAGTAACCCTTGTACTCTTCTGTAAAGTAATTCTCTGAAGTGGTCAGTGATGGGAGGGAGGTCACCAGTATTATAAAGTTTCAGGATTGTACATCACCTATTGCTCTAAGCCGAATGTAACGTTACTATTTTGTTAATATATATCAGTGTTAACAACTTAAAAAATAGTGTATTCTACTTCTTAGATTATTGGTTATATAAAAGTTAAAGATATCAGCATCATAATTTTTAGTCTGCAGAGTTGGTCAGTTACGTACTCTCACGGTGTTCAAATAGGAGTTTAATCTCACTTTAATACTGAGTAAAGTGTAGCTGTTCCATTGGAGTGGAGACTTGAAGTCTGCTCTCAAGTTGCTGGGGTGTTTGTATGATGACATTTTATCTTGTGGTTCTTTTATGTTCTGAATACTGTTCTTTAAATGATAAGAAAAAGTTGCCACTTTCTGCTGCTGCTTTTCTCTCTTCAAACTTTTGGTGTTAACTACGTGGGTTGGTTCTGTTAGGACCTCCAGATACTCTCAGATTATTGTCTTTATTACCAAAATCTTGTTAAATGAAATAATACTAGTCATTAGTTGAACTAATATTTGGAAAACTAAGTTTTTAAAAGAGTACTGTAAAGTTCTAGAATATGGAAATGAATATAAATAATAATTTCAAACAATTTAAGGACAAAAATGTAATTTCAACATAGTTGAATCCCGTAATTGGTTCAAATAGTTAAAGTATAATGTATAGTTTAACTAAAGTATAGTTAAAGTATAATGTCATTTTCATGTATATTCTTACTAGTTTGTTTAAGTACTTTGTTTTCTCCTAGTTTGAAGAAATTTCTAACTTTCCTTTTAGCAGGTATTTTGTATTTTATAATATGACCTTTCAATTACAGTAGTACTCTGAAATTATTCATATTTATATAATCTTTGTTTTATTTGGTAAAATCTAAAGAATTAACGTTATTATTTTTTAATTAATTTAGCTTCTACTGAAACTAAGATTGATGTGGCTGCCCTCAAGGAAAAGGTTAAGAAAGCAAAGAATAAGAAATTGGGAGCTCTTACCGCTGAAGAAGTTAAGCTTAAAATGGAAGCAGATGAAAAGAAAAAGAAGAAAAAGTAACACAAACTCTGAACTAAAATGTATTAAGCTATCTCCTTTTGTAAAGGATTTTGAAATACTGTAGTTGGCAACATTAGTTGCCTTATCCGTGAGAAGTAATACCTTGATCACTTTTTTCTGAGTTTGTGCTTTATTACAGTGTTAATATAAAAAACTGTTCTTTATAAATTATTGTATTGTCCATATGGTTTTTGAAAAATTTCAAACTAGAGAGTTGTATATGTGTGTTTATATGCATTGTATCTAATCTATTCCAGGCAGGTTTTACCTAAGCATGATTTTAGGGGTAGTTTTTAAGGCTGTTTTGGACTTCCCTGGTGGCTCAGATGGTAAATCGTCTGTCTACAATGCGGGAGACCTGGGTTTGATCCCTGCGTCGAGAAGATCTGCTGGAGAAGGAAATGGCAATCCACTCCAGTGGTATTGCCTAGAAAATCCCATGGACAGAGGAGCCTGATAGGTTACAGTCCATGGGGTCGCAGAGTCGGACACGATTGAGCGACTTCACTTTCACTTTCACTTTAAGGTTGTTTAGACTTCAGATGTCAGAGCAGGTGATGGCACCCCACTCCAGCACTCTTGCCTGGAAAATCCCATGGATGGAGAAGCCTGGTGGGCTGCAGTCCATGGGGTCACAAAGAGTTGGACACAACTGAGTGACTTCCCTTTCACTTTTCACTTTCATGCATTGGAAAAGGAAATGGCAGCCCACTCCAGTGTTCTTGACTGGAGAATCCCAGGGACGGGGGAGCCTGGTGGGCTGCTGTCTATGGGGTCGCACAGAGTCAGACACGACTGAAGTGACTTAGCAGCAGACTTTAAATATAATCATGTCCCAGCATTTGGTTTTGAGGAAGTGCTCTAATGTAATCTCATTTACATTTTGTTCCAAAATTCATAATCCAGAAAAGCAAGGCCCTTTAAATTAATTCCCTTAGTTACTCTTCTAGTCTGAGTCTGAGGAAGTAGTAAGTCATAAGATATAAAATTGCAAGAGAACGTGGAAAACCATATACATAGAGTTGGAGCAGCATGCACCAGGTTATTTAAAAGTGTTTTTACTCATTAGGGCCGATGCGGTTTCTCAGACTCACCTAAATCTAGTTTTGTCACTTTACATATTTAGAAGCTGAGGCGTACGGGGGATAGAGCTTACTCATTGCAGGTCACAGCTGTGGGAGCGTGGAAACAGTGCTGTTTCTTAAACAGTGGAATGTAAAGATGAACCATTTCTTCTTTTGAGTAAGGGTTTGCTGCAAATCAGAAATACACCCAGTTGTTACTAAAACAACACCATGTTTGAATGAGGATTTTTTTCCTCCCTGGATTGTATTATTTCAAAGTAAATAAATGAGGGTATTTGCCCTTGGCCCAAATGATAATTATTACACTCAGTATTAGGATTGGTGGAGTAATTAAGAGAAAAAGAGATGTGTATCTGTCACGTGGCAATATCGGCCTGTCTGGAAAACCTGTGAAACAGACATGAAATATACTCATTAATGTTGTTCCCCACAATGTAGTAACACAACTCACATAGATCTTAAACAATTTAAGGTTTATATACATACCTATCACTTTGTCTCGTTGTGGGTTAGCTGTAAAATCAGAAGAAAGAAAACAAAAATTATAAGACTAGGTACTGGTGAGGCTTTTCAAGAGCCAAGTCTCTTAGTTATAACCATTTACTGTTGCTTTGGCTTTACTGCAGTGATTTTCAAAGGTTAATTATTCAAAATATTTTTGTACTTACTGTAATAACTTGATATTTTAAAATCATCTTGTTTATATAAAACTTTTTATATACCACTACTATAAATGGAAAGTCATTTTACATAAGCAGATAAAATAAATGTAATAAAATAAGACATTGCAATTAAAAATAAGTATTAGTAGTAATCAGTGTGGGCAATTTGTTAAATATTTTCCTGAAAATTAAGTTTCTCCCTGAGAAGAAGAATCCTATAATCAGTAATAAAGCATGTCCTCTGATCTGTTCTAGTCTGTCATTAAATTATTAATAGGGCATTTGGCTATCAAAAGTCGTAACTTCTCCTCTCCACTTGACATTCCAAGACCTGGGGAAAAAAGTCCACATCTGCCATAGTCTTCTTACACGTTTTATAAATGGTTAAATGCCTTTCTGCACTGTTTCCAGGCCAGCTGCAGCTGGACTCCTGTGGTGGACTCCTGCCTGCTTGTGAGCACCTCTGGCCATCGTCCCTGTGACTGGGCATTGTCTGTGGTGAACTGCCATCGAAGCTTCTGCGGCTTTCACTTGTCTTGGCATTTACTTCCATGAAATCAAGGTGTGATGTGCTACTTAAGTTTTTTCTTACATATATATATATATTATATATATTTGAAATGCTAAACATCCAGCTTTTGAATAGTGAAACATATCGTCCACGCACAGGCACTAGCTCAGATCAACTTGTGTACCATTGGTATTCCCAGTGCATTTTGCAAAACCTTCCTAATTTGGTCTCCATTGGTATTTACGGAATAGTTATCTGGAAGACTACAAAAGGTTGTTTTTTCCCCCAGTGTTTGCTGTAATTTGTCAGAGATGGACTCTGGTAGATAAAAGCCTTTATCCTCCAACCGTTAACCCCTCTCCAAGGTAGATTGTGTTTTCCTTTGTCTTTCTTAAGAGTCCAGGGGTTTTTCATTATTGTTGGACTGCAGTCTTAAATTTCTGAATTTTATCCCACAAGATTAGAGACTATTTCAAGCTAGATCTCCAAGATCAAAAGCTAAAAGTCCACAAGTTTTCTTCTTGTTATTGTTCTGGTGCTGTTGTTACTAATTTCCTAGATTTTTAAAATAGAATGATTTAAATAAAATGCAGTCAAATTAGTGGTCATTTGTCAGCCAGACTAGGCACTTCAGTTGGTTACAAAGGTGAATTAGATAGAATTCACCTTCCAGACAGAATTAATTTCTGTCTGGAATTCAGTCTAGTGGGAAAGACGGTTAACCAGTAGCAACAGTAAAATTACTCTTAACATAATTTAAAATAATTGTCCTCATCACTGATTCTAAAGAAGCATTGTGAGGATTGTTTGAGCATAAAAACATCACCTAAAACTTTGGGCATAAAGATGCTACCAGAATACCAAAGCAAACAAGTTTTGAGATTAGAGGGAGGATGAACTTGGGGATAATAGGTAATATTTATCAAGTGTGTGCCAGGCACTTGTTCCAGATTCTCAGAAAAAATGGTTGAACTGCAGAGAAATAACTGGCTCAGCAAGTTGGTCAAATATTGCTATATGGCTGGAGTAAAAATGAGAATTGAATGTATACAAATCAGGAAGAAGAGAACAAACAGTTGAGAAGAATTGGACTTTGAAAACATGTAAGCAATAGAACACGTTGGCCAAACAAAAATGTATGCTGTTAAACTCAGCGCATTCCAGCCTCCTGCTTCGGCCACCCCACCAGTCCTGCAGCCCTGAGAGGTTCAGCTGGTTACAGATAAAGGCACAAAAGTAGTAGAGGATTTGCACAACTCTAATGGCTTGATTGAGGTTTCCCTTCACTCCTTGTCAAAAAGTGAAAAATAAAAACTAAGATGGGAAGGAATGTATCTGGAACAGAAAACATAAATGGACTCTTGGCCAACTGTGTATTAATACTTTAAAGTGATGTAAAGCATCCTTGGAAAGTTACCTTCATTGACCTTCTACAGTTTCTCATTAAATGCTGTCTTACTAGTGAAAAGTGCTACATTGCAAGTTTTATTTCATTCAGTTCTATAGATGAAAATTTGATTCTTGAATACTTTGGACAGGTAGAATTCTACCTGAACACAATTCAGAATTATTTTGGTTAACTTTGTTACATTTTTGATCTTGCTGAAATTAGCAAATCTTGGGTCTACGGTTTCCCATAATCAGTCATTTGTTCTTCTGATTAGTGCTAACTGTAAAGGATATTTGCTTCTTTAAATTTCTCTTGAACATATAGTCATTCCCAGGACAGTAAGTCATTGCTTTGATTGCTATGTGATGCCCCTTTTCCTGAAAAGAGCTATTAGGATAAAACAAATGTTTTCATTCTTCAGTTCAGTTGCTCAGTCTTGTCCAACTCTTTGCTTCCCCATGGACTGCAGCACACTGGGCTTCCCTGTCCATCACCAACTCCCGAAGTTTACTCAAACTCATGTCCATTGAGTCGATGATACCATCCAACCATTTTATCCTCCCTCTGTTTTCTCCTTCTCCTGCTTTGAATCTTTCCCAGTATCAGAGTCTTTTCAAATGAGTAAGTTCTTCACATCAGGTGGCCAAAGTTTTGGAGTTTCAGCATCAGCATCAGTCCTCCCAATGAATATTCAGGACTGATCTCTAGAAAGTTACAAGAGTTTTGAACACATTGTATTATTGGTAGATTGTTTCTTTTACTCACTGCAAAGATTATCCAAACAGTTGTCACTCCTGGGGCAGGCACTGCATGTGGATCCTTTTTTATATGGCCAGGTTGGGTAATTGCCCCTGTGAAGAAGAAGAAAACTATCCATTAGGAAGTTTTTCTACGTGCCCGCGCCCCCCCACCTCCACCCCCGCCCAGTTGCAGTTTATCATGGTCCTTGGCTAAACACTGTACTTCCCACGTAGCTCAGCCGGTAAAGCATCTGCCTGCAATGTGGGAGACCTGGGTTCAATTCCTGGGTTGGGAAGTTCCCCTGGAGAAGGAAATGGCAACCTACTCCAGTAGATTCCTGGAGAATCATGGACAGAGGAGCCTGGCGGGCTGCGGTTTATGGGATCGCAAGAGTCAGACACGACTTAGTACTATCTTCTTTTTGGCTAAATCCTAGGATTGAAGTCCACAAATTCAGAAGACTGATGAGAGAAGTGGAGAGAGGGAAGCAGAAATGGAAGCCTGCTAATATTTGCCAAATTCATTCTAAGTGCCAGTGTTTAGGAACCTTTGTCTTAATCATCTCAGTTAATTCCTGAGACAACTATGGGAGAAAGTTATTTTTATTTCTGTTTTATAGGTAAGGAAACTACAGCTCAAAGATTAAGTTGCCAAAATCCACAATGTACAGATATCAGAGTCAGTGAGACCTAGGTTTGATTCTAAAGAAATGTTCCCTCTAGTTAATGTCTGGCCTATGTGATCACTACCATCCATAAAACTGTCCATCTTAGAAAAGCTCTCATGACCCACATTTTTGTTCTCAGTCCAGCAAACCTCCGTGGTTATTGGATAGGAGCCTTTTGGCTGGGGTAAGCGTCTTCCAAAAGAAAATAACAAGAGCTATGAGGGAGTTCCTAAAGTGCAATTTGTTTTCACATAAAAGATGTGACACTGATAACATAATAATTACTGAATACTCATGTACTAGGCACTGTTCTGTGTCCTTGAATGAATCAATCTTCACAATAACCCAGTGGGGAAGATACTAATTTTTTTAATCCCCATAGCTAGAGGCTTAACACTGTTAAGTAACTGATCAGCTTAGAAAGTGAAATAATATCCAAACAATTTACATCTCCATAAATAACTTCAGAGTAGTAATGATGAGAGGCTGTACATTTATTTCAATGAATTTGCCATTGTACTAATCTTTTTTTGGAACTCTGCTTTTGGAAAGGAGTTCTTGACTTTTTCGTGTCATGGACCCTTTGGCAGCCTGGTGGAGCCTATAGATTTTCTAGAAACAGTTTTAAAATAGCTAAAATAAAATTCGTAGGATTACAAAGTAAGCCAATTAAAATAACTATTAACATGTTAAAAATACTTGTGGTATACACACATACTTCTCTGTGTATTAGATCAGAGCTAGCAAGGAGTCTGGCATCCCAGGTGGCTCTAGTGGTAAAGAACCCGCCTGCCAGGGCAGGAGATAAGAGATGGGGGTTTGATCCCTGGGCCGGGAAGATCCCCTGGAGAAGGAAATGGCAACCCACTCCAGTATTCTTTCCTGGAGAATCCCATGAGCAGAGTAGCCTGGTGGGCTATAATTCATGGGGTCGCAAGGAGTCAGACACGACTGATGCAACTTAGCATAGCAGGGAGTCTAATAATTAACAGTTTTAGTGATGAATGCAAACTATATTTTGAGAGAACTACAACTAGAATGTGATATGAGCATATCTGACATAAAAGACAAGTAGTGCTGTCCAATCAAGTATTGCTGATACAACTGGAATGTTGATTCGGACTTTTGGCCTCTGAGGGAGAGGGAGAGGGTGGGGTGATTTGGGAGAATGGCACTGAAACATGTATACTATCATATAAGAAACGAAGCGCCAGTCTATGTTCAATACAGGATACAGGATGCTTGGGGCTGGTGTATGGGATGATACGGGGAGATGGTGTGGGGTGGGAGGTGGGAGGGGG
>SJYW01046390.1:267794-287308 GCA_006410735.1 Raphicerus campestris | reverse complement strand
TCTGAGGGAGAGGGAGAGGGTGGGATGATTTGGGAGAATGGCACTGAAACATGTATACTATCATATAAGAAACGAAGCGCCAGTCTATGTTCAATACAGGATACAGGATGCTTGGGGCTGGTGTATGGGATGATACGGGGAGATGGTGTGGGGTGGGAGGTGGGAGGGGGCTTCGGCATTGGGAGATCGTGTACACCTGTGGCTGATTCATGTCAATGTATGGCAAAACCAATACAGTATTGTAAAGTAGAATAAAGTATTAAAAAATATATTATTTTCTATAGAAGTTAGTGAAAAAGATGTAACTTTTTTCTAATTCAAATTCATGGACCTCCTATCCTCTAAGGCTATACATTTATTTTCAAAGTTAAGAACTTCCCCCTTTAGAGACATTACTTTTTACTAACACCTCAATTCCAACTAAAAATGCATGTTCAAATTCTTTGGCTCCAAGTTAATTTAGGTTGTTTCAGAAATTAAATTTAGCCCCATGCTTACTCTATACTGTAGAAAATAGTCTAAGGAATATAGTAGAGGTTCTGATAACAACTATGGAAGATATCCAAAATAGACATTAGTCCTTGGGATATCTTTCATTGTTAAAAAGCACAGTACTCTTTGAGTTAAATTCTGGAATGTTTTTAATGCAATCACTTATACTACTTCATACTTTGTTTAGTTGTGCATTCTGTACTATTAAGAGGGAAAAATTGCTACTTCAAAAACAAGCTAAAAGTAAGGCAATTGTGACTTGCAGTGAAATGGCAGAATTCACCTTGGGAAAAAAAACGCTGTGCAAAGACCTGGATTTTGTCTAGAAGGCAGTGATTAAGACCAAGAGACCTACAGACTATGCAGTAGAAATAAAAGCAAAAATAAACAGAACCTAATCAAACTTACAAGCTTTGGCACAGCAAAGGGATACCACAGATAAAATGAAGACAACCTATGAATTGGGAGAAAATATGTGCAAATGGTGTGACCCATAAGGCTTAATTTCTAAAATATACAACTAGCTCATACAGCTCAATAACAAACCAATCAAAAAATGGATAGAAGATCTCAATAGACACTAATCCAAAGAAGACATGCAAATGGCCAACAGGCACATGAAAAGATGCTCAACATCACTCATTACTAGAGAGATGTAAATCAAAACTGTATGAAGTGCCAGCTCACACTGGTCAGAATGTCTACAAATAACAAATGCTGGAGAGGGTGTGAAGTAAAGGGAATATATATGGAATATGGTGGTGGTTTAGTCGCTAAGTCGTGTCCGACTCTTGCGACCCCATGGACTGTACCCCACAGGGCTCCTCTGTCCATGGGATTCTCCAGGCAAGAAAACTGGAGTGGGTTGCCATTTCCTTCTCCAGGGGATCCTCCCGACCCAGGAATCGAACCCAGTTCTCCTGCACTGCAGGCAGATTATTTACCAACTAAGCTATGAGGGAAGCCCAATATAAGCCCAATATATATATATATATAGAATATAGCTGACCATAAAAAAGAATGAAATAATGCTATTGGCAGCAACACAGATAGAGCTAATAATTATCCTAGGTGAAGTAAGAAAGACAAATACCATACGCTATCATGTAAATGTGAAATCTAAAATATAACACAAATTTATCTACCAAAGAGAAACAAATATAGAGAACAAACTTGTGGCTGCCAAAAGATAAGGTGGGGAGGGGTAGATTAGCTGTTTGGGATTAGCAAATCAAACTATTATATACGTATAACTGAATTGGGCTTCCCTGGTGTCTCAGGGGTAAAGAATCCACCTGCCAGTGTGGGAGATGTAGATTCAATCCCTGGGTCAGGAAGATCCCTGGGAGAAGGAAATAGCAACCCACTCCAGTATTTTTTGCCTGGAAAACCCCATAGACAGAAGAATGTGGCAGGTTGCAGACCACAGGGCTGCAAGAGTCAGACATGACTTAGCGGCTGAACAAGGGAATCACTGCTGTATGCCGGAAACATACAACACTGTAAATCAACTCTATGTCAAGAAAGTAACATTTTATAAAAAGAGACAAGGGAGCCTCAGTATTCTGCCCAGTGGAGAAGTAGGAGGTTTCAGTGTTCCCCTGGTTGCCTGAGGGTTGGGGCCCTGGGACTCTGGTGAAGAGGAAAGAAAGATCTTTATAAAGAAAAGCTTAGAGATGAGTAAGTCCCCAAGGCAGTGATGGCCAAAGGACACGGTCCTGTACCGTCTGCTTATGGAAGCGCTTGTTTCCACTTCTGTGGCATAATCGTCTCTTCAGCCATCTGCGTGGAGGTGGGGCCCACGGTGACGAAGAAGAGTCCGTGTTCAGGATGCTGCAGATCGGGGAGACGCGAGGTGACCAGGAGGGGAGGAATCAACACGGCCGAGGCAGTGGAAGCGAGCCGAGGGCAGGACTCCAGAGCTGAGCGCCGCAGGCCTGGAGAACTAAGTGCCCAGAGCCCATTCTGAGGGAACTTCAGAAACACTAGGGAGGGACTTGACTTTGCAGAATTACATGGAAGTTCTTGTGTAGAGAAGGAGAAACAGGCTCAGGTGGACATGAGGACCCTCTTCACTAGGCCCTGGGCTCCCCTCCACTCACCTTCCAATCCTTTCCCCACAGGCAAGCCCAGTGAGCTCCAAATTTAAGGCAAGCCGTGTCACCTTCTGCTTAAGCTGCTCAGATGGCTTCAGCTTGTGGGTGGGTAAAGTCAACCTGCAGTGGCCTGCAAGGCCCTGGCAGCACGCTGCCTCCTCCCCCAGCTTCATCGCGTGCACGGGCCAAGCACTCTGGTCTTCTCTCTGTTCTGTCATCGTTTCCACAGGAGCTGGTCTTTTGTTTTCACGACTGAATATCTGTTTCTGAGATTCTTCATGTGTCTGGTTCCTTCTCACTCTCCATGCCTAAGCTTAAATACATCGCAGAAAGCCCTTCCCTGAGCATTTTATCTCAAACAAGGGCCCTGCCTACTCATAGTGGCGATTACAGCAATATTTCTATTTCCAGCATGGCTCCTATCATCATGCAGTTATTTTATCTGTTCTTTTATTGTCTGAATGCCACAGACAATAAACTCCAAAGGGGCAGGGACTGTGTCTGGCTTGTTGTCCTATGAAGTTGAGTGAACACATATTTATTGAATAATTGAATGAATATGTGCTTTTATTTGTATGAATAAATGAATGTTACTCAGTGTTCATAGACACATTATGTAATGTGCTGTGCTTACTCAGTTGTGTCCAACTCTTTGCAACCATGTGGACTGTGTCCCTCCAGGCTCCTCTGCTCATGGAGATTCTCTAGGAAAGAATACTGGTATGGGTTGCCATGACCTCCTCCAGGGGATCTTCCCAACCCAGGGATCGAACCCAGGTCTTCCACACTGCAGGCAGATTCTTCACCATCTGAGCCGCCAGGGAAGCCCAAATATGAATTTGCTTACAAATTTTACAACTTAGTATTGTTTTTATCTCTGAAATCAAGAAAAGTGAGTTTAAACCAAGAGAACTCACTTTTGTACCTTATTATTAAGGAAATGCACTCATCTCTCCTGCGAAAACAACAAAATTGCAACTAGCTGAACAACCATTGACAAGAGGTTATTATTATTATCTGGGTCATGAAGATCTTTTTTGTATAGTTCTTCTGTGTATTCTTGACACCTTAATATCTTTTGCTTCTGTTAGGTCCATGCCATTTCTATCTCTATTGTGCCCATCTTTGCATGAAATGTTCCCTTGGTATCTCTAATTTTCTTGAAGAGATCTCTAGTTTTTCTCATTCTATTGTTTTCCTTTATTTCTTTGCATTGATCACTGAGGAAGGCTTTCTTATCTCTCCTTGCTGTCCTTTGGAACTGTGCATTCAAATGGGCATATCTTTCTCTTTCTCCTTTTCTTTTTGCTTTTCTTGTTTTCATAGCTGGTTGTAAGGCCTCCTCAGACAACCATTTTGCCTTTTTGCATTTCTTGGGGATGGTTTTGATCACTGCCTCCTGTACAACGTTATGAGCCTTCATCTATAGCTCTTCAGAAGCTCTATTGGATCTAATCCCTTGAATCTATTTGTCACTTCCACTCTTTAGTCATAAGAGATTTGATTTAGGTCATATCTGAATGGTCTAGTGGTTTTCCCTACTTTATTCAATTTAAGTCTGAATTTGGCAATAGGGAGTTCATGTTCTGAGCCACAGTCGGCTCCCGGTCTTGTTTTTGCTGACTGTATAGAGCTTCTCCATCTTTGGCTGCAAAGAATATAATCAATCTGATTTCAGTCTTGACCGTCTGGTGATGTCCACGTGTAGAGTCTTCTCTTATGTTGTCGGAAGAGAGTGTTTGCTGTGACCAGTGTGTTCTCTTGGCAAACTCTATTAGCCTTTGCCCTGCTTCATTCTGTACTCCAAGGCCAAACTTTCCCATTACTCCAGGTATTTCTTAACTTCCTACTTTTGCATTCTAGTCCCCTATAATGAAAAGGATGTCTTTTTTGGGTTTTAGTTCTAGAAGGTCTTGTAGGTCTTCATAGAACCATTCAACTTCAGCTTCTTCATCTTTATTGGTCAGGGCATAGACTTGGATTATTGTGATACTGAATGGTTTGCCTTGGAAATGAAAAGAGGTCATTCTGTCGTTTTTGAGATTGTATCCAAGTACTGCATTTTGGACTCTTGTTGACTATGATGGCTATTCCATTTCTTCTAAGGGATTCTTTCCCACAGTAGTAGATATTATGGTCATCCTAGTTAAATTCAGCCATTCTAGTCCATTTTATTTCACTGATTGCTAAAATGTCGATGTTCACTCCTGCCATCTCTTGTTTGACCACTTCCAATATGCCATGATTCATGGACCTAACATTCCATGTTCCTATTTAATATTGCTCTTTACAGCATGGGACTTACTTTCATCACCAATCACATCCACAACTGGGTGTTTTTGCTTTGGCTCCGTCTCTTCATTCTTTCTGGAGTTACTTCTCCAGGGATCTCCAGTTGCATATTGGATGCCTACTGACCTCGGGAGTTCATCTTTCAGTATCCTATCTTTTTGCCTTTTTATACTGTTCATGGGGTTCTCAATGCACGAATACTGAAGTGGTTTGCCATTCCCTTCTCCATTGGACCACATTTTGTCAGAAGTCTCCACCATGACCTGTCCATCTTGGGTGGCCTTACATGGCATAGCTCATAGTTTCATTGAGTTAGACAAGGCTGTGGTCCATGTGATCAGATTGGTTAGTTTTTTGTGATTGTGGTTTTTAGTCTCTCTGCCCTCTGATGGAGAGGATAAGAGGCTCATGGAAGCTCCCTGATGGGAGAGACTGACTGAGGGGGAAACTGGGTCTTGTCCTGATGGGTAGGGCACACTCAGTAAATCTTTAATCCAATTTTCTATTGAAGGGTGGGGCTGTGTTCCCTCCCTGTTATTTGACCTGAGGCCAAACTATGGTGGAGGTAATGAAGATAATGATGACCTCCTTCAGAAGGTCCCCACTCAGTGCCCCTGACCCTGCAGCAGGCCACCATCAACCCACCCCTCTACCGGAGACTCTGGACACTCATGGGCAAGTCTGGGTCAGTCTCTTGTGGGGTCACTGCTCCTTTTTCCTGGGTCCTGGTGCACACAAGGTTCTGTTTATGCCCTCCAAGAGTCATTTCCCCAGGCCTGTGTAAGTTATGGTGGCTCTATGGTGGGTTAATAGTGACCTCCTCCAAGAGGGGCTTATGCTGCACCCAGGTCTGCTGCACCCAGAGCCCCTGCAGCAGGCCACTGCTGACCTCCTCAGGAGACACCCAAAATCGTCTGCATAGCAAACCACAAACAGAAAACAACCTATGGAATAGGAGAATAATCGCAAATGATGGACCTGACAAGGCATTAATTTAAAAAATAAACAGTTCATACAACTCAGTATAAAAACAAGCAAACCAAAACAAACGACCCAATTAAAAAATGGGCAGAAGATCTAAATAAACATTTCTCTAAAGAAGACATACAGATGGCCAAATGGCACATGAAAAGATACTCAACATCACATGCAAATGCTCAACACATTTGTATCCGAGAAATGAAAATCAAAACTACAATGAAGTGTCACTTCACACCAGTCAGAATGGCCATCATAAAATGCCTACCAATAATAAAGATTGGAGAGGCTGTAACCCTCCTACACTGTTGATGAGAATGCAAGTTGGTACAGCCACTATGGAGAACAGTAAGGAGATTCGTTTGAAAAACTAAAAGTAGAGTTGATCCTGCAATCCCACTCCAGGGCATATAACCCAAGAAAATTCTATTTCAAAAAGACACATTCACCCTAATGTTCATAGCATTACTATCTACAATAACCAAGACATGGAAACAACCTATAGATTATTACTCAGTCATAAAAAAAGAATGAGATAATGCTATTTGCAGCAAGAGGGATGGACCTGGAGGTTATCACACTAAGCAAAGTAAGCCAGACGAAGACAAATGTCATGTGATATCACTTATATGTGGGATAAAAAGAATGGTACTATTTCTAGACCCAAAGATATAGAAAATAAACTTATAGCCACCAAAGGGAAAGGAATGGGGGAGGGATAAATTAAGAGTTTGGTACTGACACATAGAGACTACTACATATAAAATATAAAATAGATATTACATAGATATAATACATATAATAGCACATATAAAATAGATAATCAACTAAGACCTATTGTACAGCACATGGGACTATACTCAATATTTATATCTCTCTCTATAAGAGAAAAGAATTTGAAAAAGAAAATATACATATACATAAAACTGAATGTGCTGTACACCTGAAACTAACGCTAATGTAAATCAAGTAGACTTCAATAAAAATAAATAAATACAAGAAAACACAGGGAACAATCTCAGTTCTTCATAGGGTGAGCTGTTCATAACAAGAAAACAGACTCTGGAGCCAGACCTCCCAAGTCACAGTCCAACTATGACAGTCACTAACTGTGCGGGCCCATCACTGTGTCAGGGCCTCAGCTGTCTTATCTGCAAAACAAGGGTAAGAGTAGAACCTATGTCACAGACTCTTTACGAAGATTAAATACCTTTAATATAGGTGAAGCACTTAAAACAGTGCTTAGCACACCTTAAGCTTTATACAATTATTACCTCATTGTTTTTAATTACTGTAATCCATTAAAAAACTTAAATGCCATGGAAAATGTCCATACATAACTGTAAGTAAAAACTAGAAAAGCATGTATTTCCTTTATGATCTCTGTTTTCTAAGTTTGCATATGATGCAAAAGAACACATATATACATTTAAAGGAAGTTGGGGGAGATGTCATACGTCTTCCCATTTTTCAAAATGAGAAAAATTATGTCTTTCAAAAACAAAACTGTCAAAAGTTGAGGAGTTCAATTCAGAGTGGGTTTTTTTGTTTGTTTTTGAGAAATTTATAATAAATTAATATAGTAGAACATTAGAGAACATCTTCCCATCTTGTGGTATTATTACCATATCCAATTAATCTATGTCCCTGAAAACATTTTAGTCTTACACATATGTGTCTCTGTGTGTGCACTTACATAGTGTTTATAAAGGTGTATATACACACACCCACAAGCAAATACACAAAGAAAATTGGACAGAGGAATTAATGGGTAACATTCATTTTCTCTTGTACACTTTATTATATTATCCAGATCTATTTTCTATATTTAATGAAGATAAAAACTTCTAATATAGTTATTTTTTCCAAAAAGTAGTAAATTTCAGCACTTACGCTGGTCCATAGTTGCATATAAAATGTGCTCCATTGAGAAGAGCTTCAAAGCCAGAAACTCGAGGACAAAAGTGTACCGCACAGCCAACTTTGTAACTATCTGCCCAGACAACCTGAAAGAAAACGCGGACGGATATGAAGAGGAGAGAAAATAAAATGAACACATAAGTATGATTAGGACTTCCACTCCAGTACTCTTGCCTGGAAAGTCCCATGGATGGAGGAGCCTGGTCGNAATAAATACAAGAAAACACAGGGAACAATCTCAGTTCTTCATAGGGTGAGCTGTTCATAACAAGAAAACAGACTCTGGAGCCAGACCTCCCAAGTCACAGTCCAACTATGACAGTCACTAACTGTGCAGCCCCATCACTGTGTCAGGGCCTCAGCTGTCTTATCTGCAAAACAAGGGTAAGAGTAGAACCTATATCACAGACTCTTTACGAAGATTAAATACCTTTAATATAGGTGAAGCACTTAAAACAGTGCTTAGCACACCTTAAGCTTTATACAATTATTACCTCATTGTTTTTAATTACTGTAATCCATTAAAAAACTTAAATGCCATGGAAAATGTCCATACATAACTGTAAGTAAAAACTAGAAAAGCATGTATTTCCTTTATGATCTCTGTTTTCTAAGTTTGCATATGATGCAAAAGAACACATATATACATTTAAAGGAAGTTGGGGGAGATGTCATACGTCTTCCCATTTTTCAAAATGAGAAAAATTATGTCTTTCAAAAACAAAACTGTCAAAAGTTGAGGAGTTCAATTCAGAGTGGGTTTTTTTGTTTGTTTTTGAGAAATTTATAATAAATTAATATAGTAGAACATTAGAGAACATCTTCCCATCTTGTGGTATTATTACCATATCCAATTAATCTATGTCCCTGAAAACATTTTAGTCTTACACATATGTGTCTCTGTGTGTGCACTTACATAGTGTTTATAAAGGTGTATATACACACACCCACAAGCAAATACACAAAGAAAATTGGACAGAGGAATTAATGGGTAACATTCATTTTCTCTTGTATACTTTATTATATTATCCAGATCTATTTTCTATATCTATTTAATGAAGATAAAAACTTCCAATATAGTTATTTTTTCCAAAAAGTAATAAATTTCAGCACTTACGCTGGTCCATAGTTGCATATAAAATGTGCTCCATTGAGAAGAGCTTCAAAGCCAGAAACTCGAGGACAAAAGTGTACCGCACAGCCAACTTTGTAACTATCTGCCCAGACAACCTGAAAGAAAATGCGGACGGATATGAAGAGGAGAGAAAATAAAATGAACACATAAGTATGATTAGGACTTCCACTCCAGTACTCTTGCCTGGAAAGTCCCATGGATGGAGGAGCCTGGTCGACTGCAGTCCATGGGGTCGTTAAGAGTCGAACGACTGAGCGACTTCACTTTCGCTTTTCATTTTCATGCATTGGAGAAGGCAGTGGCACCCCACTCCAGTGTTCTTGCCTGGAGAATCCCAGAGACAGAGGAGCCTAGTGGGCTTCTGTCTGTGGGGTCATACAGAGTCAGACACGACTGAAGTGACTTAGCAGCACCAGCAGCAAACACAGAGAGGAGAAGGCAATGGCTCCCCACTCCAGTACTCTTGCCTGGAAAGTCCCATGGATGGAGGAGCCTGGTCGGCTGCAGTCCATGGGGTAGTTAAGAGTCGAACAACTGAGCGACTTCACTTTCGCTTTTCATTTTCATGCATTGGAGAAGGCAGTGGCACCCCACTCCAGTGTTCTTGCTTGGAGAATCCCAGAGACAGAGGAGCCTAGTGGGCTTCTGTCTGTGGGGTCATACAGAGTCAGACACGACTGAAGTGACTTAGCAGCACCAGCAGCAAACACAGAGAGGAGAAGGCAATGGCTCCCCACTCCAGTACTCTTGCCTGGAAAATCCCATGGACAGAAGAGCCTGGTGGGCTACAGTCCATGGGGTCACTCAGGGTCAGACACGGCTGAGCGACTTCACTTTCACTTTTCACTATCATGCATTGGAGAAGATGACAACCCACTCCAGTGTTCTTGCCTGGAGAATCCCAGGGATGGGGGAGCTTGGTGAGCTGCTGTCTCAGGGGTCGCACAGAATCGGACACGACTGAAGCGACTTAGCAGCAGCAGCAGCAGCAAACACAGGGAGGCCTGTCGTGCTGCGGTTCATGGGGTCGCAAAGAGTCGGACACGACTGAGTGACTGAACTGAACTGAACTGAACTGAGCTGTAACATAGTGAGGTACATTAACTCTAGTGAGATAAAGCAGTTCCTACCAGGAAAGTGTTATGCATTCAGAATTTGGTTGGAAACAAATCATGCGTATGTGCGTGCATGTACGCATGTGTGAAATAAACATAGAAACAGTAAGACATTCTGACAGCTAGTGCAATGAGGAAATAAAGCAGGATAACAGGATCAAGTGTGACTGCTGGGGAGGAAGGGCCTTCCACTGCAGCGAAGCTGTCTCTGGAGTGTGGAGGAGGCCTTTGAGCTGCGGCCTGAGTGGGGAAGAGGCAGCACAGAACTCAAGGCTGGAGGAGGACAGGCGGTGCAGCGGGAACCCTGGGGCAGAGGCCCTGGGACCGAGTCTGCTGGCACGCAAGGGCGTCAGGATGAAGGCTGGAGCGGCAGGCTGTGAGGTCAGAGACAGGGCAGCGCCCGGGGAGTCTTGCAGTGGAGGGAGGGACAGCCCTTTACCAAGTCTCAGAAAGGCCCGCTGGCTGTCACATACTAAAGGGACTGAGAAGAACAAGGGTGAAAAGAGCAGGGGGGTTTGGGAGGCTGCTTCTCTGGCCCTGGAGAGAGCAGATGGTGACTCCCACTTGGCTGCCTGTAGTGGGGTTTCCCGGAATTAAACAGGTTGGGCTTACTGCCAATGCAAGGAGATGGTTGGATCCTTGGGTCAGAAAGATCACCTGGATGAGGGCACGGCAGGCAACCCATTCCAGTATTCTTGCCAGGAAAATCCCCATAGAGAAGCCTGGCAGTCCACAGGGCTGCAAAGAGTTGAACACGACTGATGCTTGCTTAGCACAACACACCACACATGCTTCATCTTCTAGATAAAGCTGAAAGAATTTGCTTTTGCATTGAGAGTGGGGTAAGAGAGGAGGACAAAAATCAAGTTAATGTTTGGGTCTAAACGTTTACCAAGAGGAAGAAAATTAGCAAAGAAGGAGGTAGGTAGGAACAGGGACAAGGGGTTGTGTTCAGCTCCTATTGCTCCCGAGATGCGCATCAGATGGCCAGGGGTATACACGTAAGTGAGAGCATGTGAAAAAGAATGAAAAGCAGTGGCCTAGGAGGGAGACCGAGAACAGGGCCAGCTGCCAGGAGCAGGACCATACTGTTCCACTGGACTCCATCATCAGAAGGGCCCTGTGCTTGGTTTAATTCAGTGCTGTCACACATTAAAGCAATTTTAGCAGCACTTCCCCCCCGATTTTTGAGAAAGGGCATCCACATTTTCATTTTGCATCCTGCCACAAAAGTACACAGCTTATCCTGACACTGTTGCTGTAATAGAAACCTAAAGAAGAAAGTATCTGAAGCATTTAAAAAATCTAGTAACTGGAGATAAGCTAGCAATTAAATGCACTCCTTTTTACAGTGATACCAAATTGCATTTGGAATTATTTTTACATATATATGTTACCAGTCCTAGCTCACTCTGCTTGCCACACAACAAGCCAATGAATCCGAGAGATAAGGGGTTGAGGCAAGGAAGAGACTTTAATGGGGGAGCCAGCTGAGAGCAGATGGCAGGCTAGCCCCTCAGAAGCGCTATCTTGTCAGGGCCTGGTTGCCAGGTTCTGTTATGGATCAGAGATATAGAGGAGGTGAGGAAGCAAAGTAAAAAGACTATTCAATTCTTGCAAACGTCTCCTAGGATGGCGAGCCTCAGGCAGGGCAATGCGCTAGTTTCCCTTCCTTGTAGTCTAGCAGTCCAAGGGGTCACAAAGAGTCAGACAGGCCTGAGCAGCAACAGTCCTTCACTGGTTGGTGGCTTAGGCCACCTCCCTGAGGCAGGCCAGGATGTGTGTTTTTAATAACTAAAAAAGGGAGACAGCCACAGAAGCAGACCCAGTGTAAACATAAAATTTGCCTTCTGGGTTACAATTCCCTCCTTTCACTGCTCATCCGACAGTCCTGTGGGAGGAAGGGGGCCGATTTGCTTGTCAGGTGGATCTTCCTGGGAGTCCTCCCTGTCTGACAAGCAAAACGGCCCCCTTTGGTGCTGGGGTTTTTAAATGATGAGACCTGTCTTCCTCTGCTCCAAAAGTGCCTACTTTATGCCTGTACACTTAGAAATACTGAATTTCAAACATAAAAGGGCATCTCAAGTTAGGAAATTTAGTGCTTTGCTATGCATGGGAAGATGCAAGAGTCGGGGCTCATTAAATCCTATTTTGTACATCTGAGCTCCCCGGGGCCTGTCATTCTGCTTTCTCAGTGTTTCCTCGAGGTTCACTGCAGGGAGTAGTTGGAATGGCTGCCATCTAAGGACTGCCAGGAGGCAGGCACTCCCCTCTCCCATGGCTTCCTGGCTCCCATGAAAGGGCTGCAGTCGCTGACTCCATCTCTCCGGTCTTCCCCTCTTGGTCACGAATGGCCATTATCTGGGAAACATTTCATGATCAACTTTTGTCCCCTGGCATTGGGCGGTTCATCCCAGTTCAGCCAAAATGTTCTTGATATATGTCACTCCGGGTGTTAAGTTTTGAACCAGGCCCCATCAATAATTAAAATTCTCTGGATTGTGTCTAACTATAATCCAGGAGATATTTTCTCCTGTTGCTTCTTTCCATATCTAGTATCACCCTATTANACAGGGCTGCAAAGAGTTGAACACGACTGATGCTTGCTTAGCACAACACACCACACATGCTTCATCTTCTAGATAAAGCTGAAAGAATTTGCTTTTGCATTGAGAGTGGGGTAAGAGAGGAGGACAAAAATCAAGTTAATGTTTGGGTCTAAACGTTTACCAAGAGGAAGAAAATTAGCAAAGAAGGAGGTAGGTAGGAACAGGGACAAGGGGTTGTGTTCAGCTCCTATTGCTCCCGAGATGCGCATCAGATGGCCAGGGGTATACACGTAAGTGAGAGCATGTGAAAAAGAATGAAAAGCAGTGGCCTAGGAGGGAGACCGAGAACAGGGCCAGCTGCCAGGAGCAGGACCATACTGTTCCACTGGACTCCATCATCAGAAGGGCCCTGTGCTTGGTTTAATTCAGTGCTGTCACACATTAAAGCAATTTTAGCAGCACTTCCCCCCCGATTTTTGAGAAAGGGCATCCACATTTTCATTTTGCATCCTGCCACAAAAGTACACAGCTTATCCTGACACTGTTGCTGTAATAGAAACCTAAAGAAGAAAGTATCTGAAGCATTTAAAAAATCTAGTAACTGGAGATAAGCTAGCAATTAAATGCACTCCTTTTTACAGTGATACCAAATTGCATTTGGAATTATTTTTACATATATATGTTACCAGTCCTAGCTCACTCTGCTTGCCACACAACAAGCCAATGAATCCGAGAGATAAGGGGTTGAGGCAAGGAAGAGACTTTAATGGGGGAGCCAGCTGAGAGCAGATGGCAGGCTAGCCCCTCAGAAGAGCTATCTTGTCAGGGCCTGGTTGCCAGGTTCTGTTATGGATCAGAGATATAGAGGAGGTGAGGAAGCAAAGTAAAAAGACTATTCAATTCTTGCAAACGTCTCCTAGGATGGCGAGCCTCAGGCAGGGCAATGCGCTAGTTTCCCTTCCTTGTAGTCTAGCAGTCCAAGGGGTCACAAAGAGTCAGACAGGCCTGAGCAGCAACAGTCCTTCACTGGTTGGTGGCTTAGGCCACCTCCCTGAGGCAGGCCAGGATGTGTGTTTTTAATAACTAAAAAAGGGAGACAGCCACAGAAGCAGACCCAGTGTAAACATAAAATTTGCCTTCTGGGTTACAATTCCCTCCTTTCACTGCTCATCCGACAGTCCTGTGGGAGGAAGGGGGCCGATTTGCTTGTCAGGTGGATCTTCCTGGGAGTCCTCCCTGTCTGACAAGCAAAACGGCCCCCTTTGGTGCTGGGGTTTTTAAATGATGAGACCTGTCTTCCTCTGCTCCAAAAGTGCCTACTTTATGCCTGTACACTTAGAAATACTGAATTTCAAACATAAAAGGGCATCTCAAGTTAGGAAATTTAGTGCTTTGCTATGCATGGGAAGATGCAAGAGTCGGGGCTCATTAAATCCTATTTTGTACATCTGAGCTCCCCGGGGCCTGTCATTCTGCTTTCTCAGTGTTTCCTCGAGGTTCACCGCAGGGAGTAGTTGGAATGGCTGCCATCTAAGGACTGCCAGGAGGCAGGCACTCCCCTCTCCCATGGCTTCCTGGCTCCCATGAAAGGGCTGCAGTCGCTGACTCCATCTCTCCGGTCTTCCCCTCTTGGTCACGAATGGCCATTATCTGGGAAACATTTCATGATCAACTTTTGTCCCCTGGCATTGGGCGGTTCATCCCAGTTCAGCCAAAATGTTCTTGATATATGTCACTCCGGGTGTTAAGTTTTGAACCAGGCCCCATCAATAATTAAAATTCTCTGGATTGTGTCTAACTATAATCCAGGAGATATTTTCTCCTGTTGCTTCTTTCCATATCTAGTATCACCCTATTACCATTATTTCCTCAAAAGTGCTTAGTCATAGAAGTTTTGTTGGAGGCCTGCTTTACACACTGGTTACTGTAAGAGACAACAATCTTACAGATTAGACAGGATATAAGGCAGACGACATAAGGCAGCACAGAGACACAGAGCAGGATTGGAAAGCAAAGAACAGATTTAACCAATGATTAGTATAACTAGTTGTAATCTAGTTATAATAACCACCATAACTGATTTGTTGAACTGTCTGCAGTTTCATTGTACTGGCCATGCACACCCAGGCACAGTTTAATCTTTGAGACAAGTATATATTACTGGCAGGATCAACCAGGCAGAGAGAAAAAGCAAATGTTCCAAAAGGCATAATCTACCAAACTATTTATTGCAAGTCATGATTAATTAAAGGATAAGTTTTTTTCTTACACCTGGAAAACACATTTAAACCAGCAATCCTTTGAGATAGAGACCATAAAAATTACAACCAGATTACCAGTTTATTCAGTTCTATGTAACTAATCCCTTTTGTTAACAGCTTTATGAAGTCATTAGGTTTCTCATTAGAATTCTTCAATTTATTTATTTTTTATTCAGTTCAGTCAGAAAGTCAGTTTTATTCAGAAAGTCAGAAACTTGTATTTATCTGAAAGTCCTTTTCATAAATTTTCTTGAAAAGGAGACATTTTTACAAAGGCATCAGAGTGAAACCATAACTGTGTATAGTAACAAAAGACTTAAAAGGAGGTTAAGTTTAAATCCGATTACTGCTGTGACATAGAACACCTTCATAACTACAATTATGACTCATGATATTCTATCAGGACATATCAAATTCTGAGGAATTCCATATAATCTCTAGAATATCTGTACCATTTACCATATAATATAACTTAGAGTTTATTATTTATTTGACAACACTTCCCTTCTAGTTTAAGATACCATATGAACCTGATTAGTTTAATATCTCTCTTTGGATCCCTCAGACACCCTTTTGAAGCACCCCAAAGTTAGCTGGAGTTTAGAGGAAATTTATTATAATTTGATTTGGGAAGCCTTGTCAAAGGAGCACCAAGTAACATGTTAAAATACAACTGGTCCATGGGTCACTGTGAAACTGAACCAAAGCAACAATAAAATATTTTGAAGGCAAATACAGATTGCTGCCGCTAAGTCACTTCAGTCGTGTCTAACTCTGTGTGACCCCATAGACGGCAGCCCACCAGGCTCCCCCGTCCCTGGGATTCTCCAGGCAAGAACACTGGAGTGGGTTGCCATTTCCTTCTCCAATGCATGAAGGTGAAAATGAAAGGGAAGTCACTCAGTCATGTCTGACTCTTCGCGACCCCATGGACCACAGCCTACCAGGCTCCTCTGTCCATGGGATTTTCCAGGCAAGAGTACTGGAGTGGGCTGCCATCACCTTCTCCCAAATACAGATTAAATAAGCTTAAACCCTGTTATCAAAAGGCAGTTTAGCATTGTCAGAAAATTTGTCCATTTTAAGAGAGAGAAGCCAGTTTATATTTTATATTAGCTTATAGTTTCATTTACTCAAACTTGTTTTAAACCATAGTCAGTCTTGACTGACCATGTACAAAACCCTTTCATCACTTGTTTTTAAGTTGTAGATATCTAGAGAGATCCTGAAACATATATTTCTAAGTTTTCTTTACATTTAATTGGGCTTCCATCCACTTGCATCACTTAGCTTGTTGTTGTGTTACAAAGAATAAGAGTGTGTATTGAGGTTCAAGGTCTAGTGGGAACTGACTAGTCCACCATCCTGGACCTATTTGCTTATATGTAGACTATGTAATGTCCTTGGGTTATGTGATTCTTTCAAAGATTGTGCCCTGTCCCCTTTCCTTCTGTGTCATTTCCCCCTTCAGATTTTATTCCCATATTTTTATGGGAAACAGAAGGGTGAAGATCTACCTTCTGTAATTGCTTCAAACCTGAGTACGGTGTCAACCCTGCCTGTTAGGGAGCAAAAATCTCAGGATACCTGGTCTAGGGGCGCCAGGGGCAGGACAGCTCCTTGTTTTAATCTGTATGGGCTGGAATCCTCAAATAGTCATCATTTTGATGTGGAACTGCTAGAGTTATTTCTATAGCCTTCCTGTGGATCTCCTTGATAAGGAAGCCCTTTCTGTACATCATCAGAGTACAAAAGTATCTTAATAACACAAGACTTAAAAGTCATGGTTAAACATGTGATCAATTGACAATGGGGCTTGATAATACTTATTTCTTAACCAGGCTAAATAATACACAAACCAAGAAGATCCAGATGTACAAGCTGAATTTAGAAAAGGCAGAGGAACCAGAGATCAAATTGCCAACATTTGCTGGATCATAGAAAAAGCAAGGCAATTCCAGAAAAAACATCTACTTCTGCTTCATTGACTATGTTAAAACCTTTACCTGTGTGCATCACAAGAAACTGTGGAAAATTATTAAAGAAATGGGAATATCAGACCACCTTATTTGCCTCCTGAGAAACCTGCGTGCGGTCAAGAGGCAGCAGTTAGAACCACACATGGAACAATGGGCTGGTCCAAAACTGCGAAAGGAGCGTGTTGAGGCTGTATACTGTCACCCTGCTTATTTAACTTACATGCAGAGTACATCATGAGAAATGCAGGGCTGGAGGAAGCACAAGCTGGAAATAAGATTGCAAGAGAAACATCAACAACCTTAGATATGCAGATGACACCACCCTTGTGGCAGAAAGTGAAGAAGAACTAAAAAGCCTCCTGATGAAAGTGAAAGAGGAGAGTGAAAATGTTGGCTTAAAACTCAACATTCAAAAAACTAAGATCAAGGCATCCAGTCTCATCACATCATGGAAAACAGAAGGGGGAAAAGTGGGAACTTGATGAATTTCATTTTGGGGGGCTCCAAAATCACTGCAGATGGTGACTGCAGCTGCACAATTAAAATATGCTTTCTTCTTGGAAGAAAAGCTGTGACAAACCTAAACTGCGTATTAAAAAGCAGAGACATCACTTTGCCAACAAAGATTCATATAGTGAAAGCTACGATTTTTCCAGTAGTCATGTATGGATGTGGGAGTTGGACCATAAAGAAGGCTGAACACTGAAGAATTGATGCTTTCAAAATGTCATGCTGGATAAGACTCTTGAGAGTCCCTTGGACTGCAAGGAGATCCAACCAGTCCATCCTATCCTAAAGAAAATCAGTCCTGAATATTCACTGGAAGGACTGATATTGAAACTGAAGCTCCAATATTTTGGCCACCTGATGTAAACAGCCGACTCATTGGAAAAGACCCAGATGCTGGGAAAGATTGAGGGCAGGTGAAGAGGACGACAGAGGATGAGATGGTTGGATGGCATCACTGATTTAATGGACATGAGTTTTAGCAAGCTCTGGGAGATAGTGAAGGACAGGGAAGCCTGGCGTGCTGCCATTCATGGGATCACAAAAGTCAGATAGGACTTAACAACTGAACAACAAATGGAGAGGGAAATGGCAACCCACTCCAGTACTCTTGCCTGGAGAATCCCATGGAGGGAGGAGCCTGGTAGGCTAAAGTCCATGGGGTGGCAAAGAGTCGGACACGACTGAGCTACTTCACAAAGAAACAAAGAAAGATCACACGGACCATAGCCTTGTCTAACTCAATGAAACTATGAGCCATGCCGTGTAGGGCCACCCAAGATGGACAGGTCATGGTGGAGACTTCTGCAAAATGTGGTCAGCTAGATAATGGAACGGCAAACCATTTCAGAATTCTTCCCTTGAGAACCCCATGAACAGTATGAAAAAGCAAAAAGATATAACACTGAAGGATGAACTCCTAGGCTGGGAGGTTCTAAATATGCTACTGGAGAACAGTACAGAAATAACTTAAAAGAATGAAGAGATGGAGCCAAAGCAAAAACAATGCCCAGCTGTGGTTGTGACTGGTGATAGAAGTAAAGTCAGATGCTGCAAAGAACAATATTGCATAGAAACCTGGAATGTTAGGTTCATGAATCAAGGTAAACTGGAAGTTGTCAAACAGGAGATGGCAAGAGTGAGCATCAACATTTTAGCAATCAGTGAACTAAAATGGATGCAAATGGGCAAATTTAATTCAGATGACCATTATATCTACTACTGTGGGCAAAAATCCCACAGTAGTGGGATTAGAAATGGGTTAGCTCTCAAAATCAAAAAAGAGTCTGAAATGCAGTATTTGGGTGCAATCTCAAAAACAACAGAATGATCTCAGTTCATTTCCAAGGCAAAGCATTCACCATCAGAGTAATCTAAGTCTATGCCCCAACCACTAATCCCAAAGAGGCTAAAGTTGAAAACCTTAGATAGACCAAGATAATCACGATGGTGTGATCACTCACCTAGAGCCAGACATCCTGGAATGTTAAGTCAAGTGGGCCTTAGAAAACATCACTATGAACAAAGCTAGTGGAGGTGATGGAATTCTAGTTGAGCTGTTTCAAGTCCTGAAAGATGATGTTGTGAAAGTGCTGCACTCAATATGCCAGCAAATTTGGAACACTCAGCAGTGGCCACAGGAGTGGAAAATGTTAGTTTTCATTCCAATCCCAAAGAAAGGCAATGCCAAAGAATGCTCAAACNGAGGATGAGATGGCTGGATGGCATCACGGACTCGATGGACGTGAGTCTGAGTGAACTCCGGAAGTTGGTGATGGACAGGGAGGCCTGGTGTGCTGCAATTCCTGGGGTCGCAAAGAGTCAGACACGACTGAGTGACTGAACTGAAGAAAACCTATGAGAACTTCTAGAACTAACACCAAAAATGAATGTCCTTTTCATCCTAGGGGACTGGAATGCAAAAGTAGGTAATCAAGAGATTCCTGGAGTAACAGGCAAGTTTGGCCTTGGAGTATAAGATGAAGCAGGGCAAAGGCTAACAGAGTTTTGCCAAGAGAACACAGTGGTCATAGCAAACACACTCTTCCAACAATGTAAGACATGACTGTACACATAGACATCACCTGATGGTCGATACTGAAATTAGATTGATTATATTCTTTGCAGCCAAAGATGGAGAAGCTCTGTAAAATCAGTAAAAAAAAAAAAAAAAAAAAAAAACCTTGACTA
>SJYW01046390.1:217448-264296 GCA_006410735.1 Raphicerus campestris | reverse complement strand
AAAAAAAAAAAAAAAAAAGACTGGAAGCTGATTGTGGCTCAGATTATAACTCCTTTTTGAAAATTCAGACTTCAATTGAAGAAAGGGAGAACAACTAGGACATTCAAGTATGACCCAAATCAAATCCTTTATAATTATACAGCAGAAGTGACAAATAGAATCAAGGGATTAGATCTGATAGGCAGACTGCCTGAAGAACTATGGATAGAGGTTCGTAACACTGTATAGGAAGAAGTGATTAAAACCATCCCCAAGAAAAAAGAAAGGCAAAATGATTGTCTGAGGAGGCCTTACAAATAGCTGAGTAAAGAAGAGACGTGAAATGCAAAGGAGAAAAGGAAGGAAATATCCATCTAAACGCAGAGTTCCAAAGATTACAAGGAGAGATAAGTAAACCTTTGTAAGTGAACAACACAGAGAGATAATAGAATGGGGAAAGGCAAGAGATTTATTCAAGAAAATTAGAGATACCAAGGGAACATGTCATGCAAAGATGGGCTCAATAAAGGACAGAAACGGTATGGACCTAACAGAAGCGGAAGATATTATGAAGAGCTGGCAAGAATACGCAGAAGAACTATACCATAAAGATCTCAATGACCCATATAACCATGATGGTGTGATCAACTGTGGCATTGGAGAAGACTCTTGAGAATCCCCTGGACTACAAGGAGATTAAACCAGTCAATCCTAAAGGAAATCAGCCCTGAATATTCATTGGAAGGATCTTTGGGGAAGATTGCTTAATTGTGAGCCTTTCAGGCTGATCTTAATATAATGTGGACCCCAAAGAGCTTCCAAAGAAGCAGGGCAATTGAAATGAAATATTTCTCATTTTTATAAACTTTATAACACCAAAACACAAATGATGCTGAAGCTATATTTGGCCACTTGATGTGAAAAGCAGACTCTTTGGAAAAACTCTTATGAAGGCAGGAGGATAAGGACACAACGGAGGACAAGATGGCACCACCCATTCAATGGACATGAGTCGAGGCATGCGTTTCGCCAGGTTACAGCAGATGGTGAAGGACAGGGAAGCCTGGAGTGCTACAGTCCACGGGGTCACAAAGAGTTGGACACAGCTGAGCGGCTGAACAGCAAGAGAATAAGCCTGCCCACAGTTCCTCAGTTGTTCCCACAGCCACTCAGCTGTTCACAGTGGGTTTGAGGAGAAAGAAATGAGAAAACGGTAAAGGAAGCCCTAGAGGAAACTCATATTACCAGATGTTTGCACATTACCAAAGTAATCAGAATAAGCTGGAAAGTCATATTAACATGACCTCACAGTCCCATTAGACCAGTGACCTTCCCCGAAGTGCCTTGTAAACGCAGTTTCCCTTCACGGGGAGAACACCCTAAATTGGAGCCAACGTACCCCAAACTGGTCAAAAAGGCAGTGGTAGAAAGGTTATTTGTGCATTTAACTTACAAAAGAGAGTACTTTCTTTTAGAGAGTCAATCAACTTGTCCCCTACTATCCAAGTTACCTGGGGCTCCTATAGAGGAAATTAGTACTGGATGCCTCCTGGGCCTATTCACTGTGAGTGTTCCTCTCCTTTGTAAAGTGCTTCTGACCACCAGACTGCTTAATTGTGAGCCATTCAGGGGCCATTGTTCTGATCTTAACATATTTAATATGGACCCCAAAGATCTTTCCTTTGGGACAGATGAAATATTTCCCATTTATAACACCAAAACACAAAAGACGCAGATGAATTCCAACAAAAATGGCACAAATTTCAGCATCGTTGCACAGATGAACCGATTTCCCCAATTAGATAAATAAGTTTACCTTACAAAACAAATGAACTAACTCCAGCTAGGCTGCCCACCCTCACAAGAACTAGCTCCTCAATGAACTGGTTCCAACTGAACTGATTCCCAAATCAGATAGATACATTTACCCTACAAAACAAAGGAGCTAATTCCAACTAGGGTGGTCTTGCCCCACAAGAACTAGTTCTCTAAATGGACCAGATCAGGGTAGAGTCCAACAATACTTACCCTCTCCAACAGGGTACCCCAACCGTATAGGCTAGTCCTGTAAAGGAAGAGCCCACACTGATGGGGAAAAAATGTTCCTGGTGTGCACACTGGAGTGATTTACCCTCCAAAATTGAGCTTGTCCGTTCATAACACAAAAGGGCACATAAAACAAGTGAACCAGCTGAACCAGCTATTGATTTGGGTAGACAAATTGATTCCATGGACTCTATAGAAATTTGGGGGTCCCTTGTCTCAATGGCCAAGTGCCTGGAGGTAGCCAGTGCCACTTCAGGGACTCCTGAAAGAAAGAACCTCAGGACAAATGGTCTCAGCAGCTGCTGGGTCTTGCCCCAGTATTCCCCAATCAGGGCCGGCTAGCTATGATTAGCAAGGATCCTGGCTGGCTCAGCTGAATTTTACCCCATCCAAGCTCGCTCTGCTCGCTCTGACAGGCCAATGAACCCGAGGGGTTGAGGCAATGAAGAGACTTTAACTGGGATGCTGGCTGACCCAGAAGATGGCAGGGGAGCATCTCAAAATAGCTATCTTGTCAGAGCCTGGTTGCCAGGTTCTTTTATAGATCAGAGATAGGGCGGAGGTGAAGAAACAAAGTAAAAAGACATGTTCAGTCCTTGCAAATGTCCCCTAGAATGCCAAGCCTCCGGCAGGGGAATGTGCTCTTTCCCTTCCTTACAGTCCTTCACAGGTGGGCAGCTCAGGTTATCTCCCTGAGTTGGGCCATGATGTATGTTTATAACAACAAAAANTTAATTGTGAGCCATTCAGGGGCCATTGTTCTGATCTTAACATATTTAATATGGACCCCAAAGATCTTTCCTTTGGGACAGATGAAATATTTCCCATTTATAACACCAAAACACAAAAGACGCAGATGAATTCCAACAAAAATGGCACAAATTTCAGCATCGTTGCACAGATGAACCGATTTCCCCAATTAGATAAATAAGTTTACCTTACAAAACAAATGAACTAACTCCAGCTAGGCTGCCCACCCTCACAAGAACTAGCTCCTCAATGAACTGGTTCCAACTGAACTGATTCCCAAATCAGATAGATACATTTACCCTACAAAACAAAGGAGCTAATTCCAACTAGGGTGGTCTTGCCCCACAAGAACTAGTTCTCTAAATGGACCAGATCAGGGTAGAGTCCAACAATACTTACCCTCTCCAACAGGGTACCCCAACCGTATAGGCTAGTCCTGTAAAGGAAGAGCCCACACTGATGGGGAAAAAATGTTCCTGGTGTGCACACTGGAGTGATTTACCCTCCAAAATTGAGCTTGTCCGTTCATAACACAAAAGGGCACATAAAACAAGTGAACCAGCTGAACCAGCTATTGATTTGGGTAGACAAATTGATTCCATGGACTCTATAGAAATTTGGGGGTCCCTTGTCTCAATGGCCAAGTGCCTGGAGGTAGCCAGTGCCACTTCAGGGACTCCTGAAAGAAAGAACCTCAGGACAAATGGTCTCAGCAGCTGCTGGGTCTTGCCCCAGTATTCCCCAATCAGGGCCGGCTAGCTATGATTAGCAAGGATCCTGGCTGGCTCAGCTGAATTTTACCCCATCCAAGCTCGCTCTGCTCGCTCTGACAGGCCAATGAACCCGAGGGGTTGAGGCAATGAAGAGACTTTAACTGGGATGCTGGCTGACCCAGAAGATGGCAGGGGAGCATCTCAAAATAGCTATCTTGTCAGAGCCTGGTTGCCAGGTTCTTTTATAGATCAGAGATAGGGTGGAGGTGAAGAAACAAAGTAAAAAGACATGTTCAGTCCTTGCAAATGTCCCCTAGAATGCCAAGCCTCCGGCAGGGGAATGTGCTCTTTCCCTTCCTTACAGTCCTTCACAGGTGGGCAGCTCAGGTTATCTCCCTGAGTTGGGCCATGATGTATGTTTATAACAACAAAAAGGGTCAAAGTCACAGAAGCAGATCCACTGTACATTTAAAATTAACCCTTCTTGGTTACATACATATATGTAAAACAGCAACTCTCTCTCTATTACATATATACAAATACAAAATACAGGATTGTTAAGTGTAGCCACCATGCTACCCATTACATCCCCAGGACTTATTTATAACTGGAAGTTTTGACCACGTTCACCATTTCACCTGCCTGCCCCCTTTGGCAACCGCCAATCTGTTTTATGTTTCTAAGTGTTTATTTTTTCAGATCCCACACATGAGTGAGACCATATGGTGTTTCTCTCTCTCTGACTTATTTTACTTAGCACAATACCCTCTAGATCTATCCATACTGTTGCAAGTGACAGCGTTTCCTTAAGGAAAATGTGGTGTATATATACACACACAATCTGGAATATTATTCAGCCTAAAAAACTTGTTATTGGGAGGGGGGTTTGGGGAAGAATGGGTACATGTATATGTCTGGCTGAGTTTCTTTGCTGTCACCTGAAACTTTCATAACATTTTTAATCAGCTAGACTCTAATGATGCTGTTAAAGTGCTGTGCTCAACATGCCAGCAAATTTTGAAAACTCCAGCAGTGGCTACAGGATTGGAAAAGGTCAGTTTACATTCTAATCTCAAAGAAGGACAATGCCAAAGAATGTTTAGACTATCACACAATTGCACGCATTTCACATGCTAGCAAGATTATGCTTAAAACCCTTCAAGCTAGGCTTCAACAGTATGTGAACCAAAAACTTCCACATGTTCAAGATGGATTTAGACAAAGCAGAGGAACTAGAGATCAAATTGCCAACAGCTGTTGGATCATAGAAAAAGCAAAGGAATTCCAGAAAAACATCTGCTTCATTGACTAGGCTAAAGTCTTTGACGGTGTGGATCACAACAAATTGTGGGAAATTCTTAAAGAGACAAGAATACAAGATCACCTTACCTGCCTCCTGAGAAACCTGTATGCAGGTCAAGAAGCAATGGTTAGAACTGAACATGGAACAGTGGACTGGTTCAAAATTGGGAAAGGAGTATGTCAGGGCTGTATAGTGTCACCCTGCTTATTTAACTTTTACATATAGTAGTTCATGGGAAATGTTGGACTGGAGGAAGCAGAAACTGGAATCAAGATTGCAGGGAGAAATATCGTAATAATCTCAGATATGTAGATGACACCACCCTAATGGCAGTGTAACTAAAGAGCCTCCCGATGAAGGTGAAAGAGGAGACTGAAAAAGCTGGCTTAGAGCTCAGCATCCCGAAAACTAAGATCATGACATCCAGCCCCATCACTTCATGGCAAATAGATGAGGAAACAATGAAAACACTGACAGACTTGATTTTCTTGGGCTCCAAAATCACTGCAGATGGTGATGGCAGCCATGAAATTAAAAGATGCTTGCTTCTTGGAAGAAAAGCTATGACACAACCAGAGACATCGCTTTGCTGATAAAGGTCCATATAGTCAAAGATATGGTATTTCCAGTGGTCATGTATGGATGTAGGCTGTGAGAGCTAGACCACAAAGAAGGCTGAGAACCAAAAATTGATGCTTTTGAACTGTGGTGTTGGAAAAGACTCTTGAGAGTCCTTGGACTTCAAGGAGATCAAATTAGTCAGTCCTAAAGGAAATCAGTCCTGAATATTCATTGGAAGGACTGATGCTGAAGCTGAATCTCCAATACTTTGGCCACCTGATGTGAAGAGCTGACTCATTAGAAAAGACCCAGATGCTGGGAAAGAGTGAAGGCAGGAGAAGGGAACGACAGAGGATAAGATGGTTGGATGGCATCACCGATTTAATGGGCATGAGTTTGAGCTAACTCTGGGAGATAGATAGTGAAGGACAGGGAAGCCTGGCATGCTACAGTCCTTGGGGTTGCAAAGAGTCAGGACTGAGCAACTGAACTGCAACAGTACTCCAATAAAAATAAAGTTTTCTTTAAAAAGCTTATTTTAACAAGTTCCTCAGGGGAATTCTTATTTCATGCTAACTGGCAATGTTGTATGAACTGTCACCTGAGTCTCGCGTTTTATATTTTTATCCTTTTGTCTTTGAGCACTTCTTGATAGTGCTGTATCTTGAGTAGTCTTTGTATTCCTCCCCCACATACCTTTAATGCTATATGCTATTTTGTTTATATGGTTATTATTGGCGGGCGGGTTCTTTAACATTAATGCCGCCTGGAAGCCTGTTGGTCTCTAAGTCAGGTTGTAGTTAACATAAAAGACATCTTTTCAGGTGCATAGTTCTATGAATTTTGACAAAAGTGTGTAGTTGTGCGTTTGCTACCATATTCAAGATCTGGAACATTTCCCCCAAAGCTCTCTTGTGCGCCTTTGTGGTCAGTTCTTACCCCTGCTGCTGCTGCTGCTAAGTCGCTTCAGTCGTGTCCGACTCTGTGCGACCCCATAGATGGCAGCCCACCAGGCTCCCCCGTCTCTGGGATTCTCCAGGCAAGAACACAGGAGTGGGTTGCCATTTCCTTCTCCAATTCTTACCCTTACTCCCAGGCAATCACTAATCTGTTTTCTGTAGTTTTGCTTTTTGAAGAATATTATATAAATAGAATCAGTTTAAATGTAGACTTTTCCGTCTGACTCTTTTCACTAAGTACAAGCATTTGAAATCCATTACATTATTCAATTCATGAGGAGTCACTCCCCTTTTCATTGCTGAGTAATGCTTACTGCATGGATATATCAGGTTTATTTATCCATTCATGTTGGTCTCCTTTTAATAGCTTCATGGCATTCAGGCTTGGGGTGCAACTTTGTAGGCTCTAGACTACAAAGACCAAGTTCACATTCCAGCTCAACCACGCAGTGTGTGACCTAGACCTCAGCTTCCTTGTCTATTACAGAGGATAACAAAGGTACTCAACAGCTTATTGTGACAATTTAAATGGGCTTAGAAGAAAGCACTGGAGACAGCTTCTGAAACATAAGCTCTCAGCAAATGTTCATGTTTTATTTTCTTTTGACTAATTTGCTTTAAAACTTTTGAAAAAAATTTTTTATCAGGTTGCATGTTTTTATCTGGTTGCATGTTTTCATTTCTTTTAATATGCTAAACAAAAATTTAAAAATGAGAGCTACACATTGAGAATTTCCCTAGTGCCATGATAGTGTTCAGCACATGACATCATGTTTAATCACATAACAAATCAATAAATAGGTATTGCCCCAATTTTTATAGATGAGGGGTGGAACCTGATTCCACGTACTTGACCACGAAGTACTAAGACGGTCCACGCCCTGAACAAGATGCTTCTGGAGTGTGTTCCTTTTTAGCAGAATTAGGAACTTATACTTAACAAAAACATTGCATCTGGGGAACTCAACCAAGCGAGAGCAGGCATGTCTCTTTCTTCTTGACAACTCCCTTTTACCTTCTTCTCCTTTCTGTTCTCAGTTCATCTGACTTATTATCAATAATATACAACATATATAAAATCAGCCAGACAAACTGAGACATCATACTTTCCATCAGTTCTTCAAGGGTGTAAAATTAAAATTTAAAGGTGTGTGTGCTAGGGGGTTGGAGAAGGCAATGGCACTCCACTCCAGTACTCTTGCCTAGAAAATCCCATGGATGGAGGAGCCTGGTAGGCTGCAGTCCATGGGGTCGCTAAGAGTCGGACATGACTGAGCGACTTCATTTTCACTTTTCACTTTCATGCATTGGAGAAGGAGATGGCAACCCACTCCAGTTTTCTTGCCTGGAGAATCCCAGGGATGGGGGAACCTGGTGGGCTGCCGTCCTTGGGGTTGCCCAGAGTCAGACATGACTGAAGCAACTTAGCAGCAGCAGCATTCCAAAACTTTACAGAGCAAATCTGTTGACAACAAAATATCTAATTCGAATAATCTTCCATATGAATCTNCTTGGGGTTGCCCAGAGTCAGACATGACTGAAGCAACTTAGCAGCAGCAGCATTCCAAAACTTTACAGAGCAAATCTGTTGACAACAAAATATCTAATTCGAATAATCTTCCATATGAATCTAGCCAAATTCTTCTACAGTTCAAATTTTTCTCTAGTGAAGACAGAACTAAATTGTTAACATGTCCAGAAATATCACACTTTCATGAAGTAATAATGAATCTTTATCTATTATCTTTACTCTGTACAACTACTGCTCACCAACCAAAATCTAACAGATGAGGCTAAGTGGAAAGTTAAAAAGTTACCCACTCAAGGTCATTTCCAGCATGATTTTAATATGGCAACTGAGTAATCCTGAACACCCTAGCAAGGTTTCTTGCAAGGATAAAAACAGGAAGTCTTTGACCAAGCTGTCAGAGCCTTCTTCCAATATAACTGGTGGAAAAATAACTCATGGAACAAATCTAAACTTTGTTCAATGATTACTAAATAATAGTGCTTTACTAGGTAATTTCAGTTCAGTTCAGTCGCTCAGTCGAGTTCCCGACTCTTTGTGACCCCATGAATTGCAGCATGCCAGGCCTCCCTGTCCATCACCAATTCCCGGAGTTCACTCAGACTCNGCTGAAGACACAGAAAAAATGGATAGAGACCCAGTCCAGAGGTTTTCTCCCAGTGAGGTGAAATTTGGGTGCAGTTTGTAGGGTGGTTTCAACCGTTTGTTGTGTGCAAACTCACAATGGCTTGCCCATGCTTTTGCAATCTGAGCCAGTTGTGGGTCCCATGTCTGCAGAAATAAATGGAAACAGCAGGAGGGTCAAGCCTGCAACTCGTCATACAGCACTGCAACCGGAGGGCGCAAAGCGGGAATTTGTGCGGGAGGCGAGGCGCCCCGGCCAGAAAGGGGAAGGACCATAGGGACGGAGTTCCTCCACTTGTGGAAGATCATGTTATAGTCTTTTTCACTAGGCTTCGTGGGAGACATGATAATCTGGTATCAAGGAATTTAGAATCAAAGAGAGTGACACAGACCAACATTTCACTCTGGGCCAATTATGTTGCAAAATAACATACGCTGGTTTCACATATTTTCTGCAATTTTCATACCCTAAATAGCCCCTCTACTAACAGGCTCCAAGAGGTTAAAAACCAGGCCAAAACCACAGACCCAGGATTTAAACTCAAGCCTGATTAAAATCCTAGCCTTTACCCTGGATCCCCTGCTGCCCTCCTGAGAAAGCCAGTACTCTGCCAGCAATAACAAAAAAAGTTGAACAATGAAACAACAAAACCTCACAAAAATCAACAGACAAAAAAAAAAAAAAAAAAAGAGAGAGAGAGAGAGAGAGAACTAAATTCCACCTGAGACCCGAGGAAAGGAAGTGCCCTAAAAGAGAAGTGAAACATGCTAGCTGAACTTGCTTATAACAAGAACTGAGTAGGCAGAGCAAAGCTGAGTTTGCTTTGATCACAGATGGTGAAATTACTGCACACTTTCATCACAGAAGAAAATGATCACAGGGTTACCAAGGATTCACCACCCAAATCAATCCATATCCCTTGTTTTTGACTGACTTCCGCCTCAAGCACTGAAGTTTTCTTACCATGTACAGCATATCACTGGCTGCTGGAGTCACTGATGATCGGAACTTGTTGTGCATTCGAACACAGTCTTTGATAAAATCTTCGTTTTTGATATCTGGCAAGGTATTTGCAGGAGAGGAAGAACTGGAGACCACGGAGAGCATCCAGGCTGCCACAGCAAATGTGACTCGCACGCTCAGACTGTCTGACATGGTGCCCCAGGGGCTGGAATCCAGAAGTACCGTAGGTTCCGAGGGTGGGTGAGTAAGCTTTACAAAGCATAACCGACTTCAGCTTTGAGAAAACGGAAAGCAAAACATGAGTTCATCACAAGTTTGAAGGAAAGGGTTTCTCCATATATGGTTTGTGGCTCATTTTGTACCCTTAACCCCGTCTTTTCGGCAGTTCTCAGTGACAGAGCACCTATTGCAACATGGATTTTTAAGAGACTACACCAGACTTTCATTTGAGTTGGGGGATGTTTCCAAAGGAAATTCTGGAATCTCCAGAAATAATAGTCTCAATTTTTAAAGAGGTTCTGGTGGTGAAATAAAAACATATCTCTTATTTCATTAAATGTCTTGCAAAATACTTAAAAACATTTTTTTGGAGTCAAATCAGCACACTGTGGTTAGAATATCTGGTAAACATCATCACTGGACCTAGAATTCATTCACAGTGGTGAATGTGATGGGAATGAGTTGATTTTGTCGATCCTCCCCCACCAAATGAAAAAAAAAAGTTATATAAATTTTTAGAGGCAGCTGGCTACTATAGCTGCCAATGGATTCCTACTTTTGCAGCCCTTGCTAAACCCAAACAAACTTCTTGGCCAATCCAATATATTGTCATGAAAATAGTGGGACTGCTGCAGGCAGGCTAGGGCCTGAGAGACATGCTGCATGTCTCTCAGACACAGCCTAAAGCTTGTTTCTCGTGCAATCAGATCCTGCGGGGTCAAGTGTGCTCTCTTGCTTACAAGCTGAGCGCAGCCGCTGCCTTGATTGACAAGGCCAGTACGCATATGCTAGGCTCCCGCTTCATCTCCATGCTCCCTTGGTGGGGTCAGCTAGTCTCTCAGTTCACAGGATGTAGCACCTCTCCGCATGATGACAGATCACTCACGAGCTGGGTCTTTCATCCTCTCACATGGTTGCTAATACTTTTGAATTCGGCAACTTCCCTACCCCTCCCTGATGATGGGGAGTCCTGCTCTGCCCCACGTGATTGCTTTCCAGCTGCAGAAATGATCTCAAAGCCACAAGTTGCTCTCCCAGACACCCCTTTAGATAACCCAGACTGACTTCTATTTTGTGATGGTGCCTGTCAGTGAGATTTCTGGGGAAACATCCTAGTTGGTGAGGCCACAGTTTCTCCTCTGAGACTCCTGAGGCTTCTTCTTTAGCCATAGTAACAATCGGCCCAGGCTGCCGAACTCATAGCTCTTCCTGGAGCTTGTACCCCAGCAGAAGGGAAAATGGCCGCTATTCACAGACTTCAGACGTGCTTTTGGACAAGTCGTCCTCTTGGCACATTTGGAAATCCCATGAATTCTTAACCTCTGTCGCTATGCTCCTACTGGTAATGGCCATATGATGGCTTCCTTATTACAAGATATCATCTCCCTCCTAAAACCGCCACTGTTCTTGGTTCAGCTCATACCAAGCAGGTGCTATATCTTTAAGAAAATGATCAGGCTAAAGGGGTTGCTAAACATCAGGCTCCAAATGGACACCCTTATTCCTTCTCTGCTGCTGCTAAGTCACTTCAGTCGTGTCCAATCTGTGCAACCCCAGAGACGGCAGCCCAGCAGGCTCCCCCGTCCCTGATATTCTCCAGGCAAGAACACTGGAGTGGGTTGCCATTTCCTTCTCCAATGCATGAAAGTGAAAAGTGAAAGTGAAGTCGCTCAGTCATGTCCAACTGTTTGTGACCCCATGGACTGCAGCCCACCAGGCTCCTCCATCCATGGGATTTTCCAGGCAAGAGTACTGGAGTGGGGTGCCATTGCCTTCTCCGTATTCTTTCTCTACCCAATTTAAAAAATATTTTATTTTAAAAAAATTTAATTTTATATTGGAGTAATAGCTGATTAACTGTTAATGCTGTGGTAATTTCAGGTGGACAGCAAAGGGACTTGACCATTTAACTCACACGGAACAATTGAAGTCCTTACTTCAGATAGAGGGTATGTGTACTCAGTTGTGTCCAACTCTTTGCAACCCCATTGACTGTTACCGCCAAGTTCCTCTGTCCATAGAATTTTCCAGGCAAGAACACTGGAGTGGGTAGCCATTTCCTCCTCCAGGGGATCTTCCTGACCCAGGGATAGAACCCTTGTCTCCTGCCAGTCTCCTATGTTGGCAGGCAGACGCTTTACCACTGAGCCATGGGGGAAGCCCTGGCCGTGTATCTATTCTCCCCCAAACCCCCCTCCCATCCAGGCTGCCACATAACATTGAGCAGAGTTCCCTGTGCTATAGAGTAGGACCTTGCTGATTATCTATTTTATTTTTTTATTTTTTATTTGCTATTTATTTTATTATTTTTTTTACTTTACAATACTGTATTAGTTTTGCCATACATTGACATGAATCTGCCACAGCGTACATGAGTTCCCAATCCTGAACCCCCCTCCCACCACCCTCCCCATATCATCTCTCTGTGTTATCCATTTTAAATACTGTAGCATGTACATGTCCATCCCAAACTCCCTAATTATCCCTTCCCCCGACCCTTCCCCCACAACAACCATAGGTTCATTGCTTTTATTCTTTTATTTGTTTCACAGTAGCAAGCGAATAGGATTTATTTTAGAGGAAACAGTAGAAAGCTCTCAGCATGACGCTGAGAGGGTGTAAAGTGTCCCCCTTTGCTTAAACATCCCACCATCTGAAGAAGACAAATGAACACAAAAGGGTGCCAAAAAATGACCAGATGGATACATCAGGCTAAATGGACTTTCTGTAGCCTCCTTTCTTTTAGTCTTTTGACTGATATCCCATCAAGTGAGATAAATGTGCAGATGGAGGAGAGATAAGGAACAAGAAAGTTGTTTTTGCCTTGGCATCCATAAAATTTCTGACCAAATTATTTCCCTGTGCACTCCTTGTAAACCTCCCCACACTTCTGAGAAATTCCTGGGATACCCTAGGAAATCCTCCAAGGCTACTTCCTCTCTGGGACATTCCAAACGAATTTTATGGGTTTCTCCCAGCTTTAGACTATTCTCACTATTTTGCTGCTGTCTGCATGTTTCAGGGATGGACTGAATCCTATTTGACTTACATGTGGTAAAGACGTTCATAACTGAGGTTATTCCTCACTGTGGCATTCCTTTATGGATTAAATCAGATCGAGGAGCTGATTTTACAAACATAAACCATTTGCTTGCAAAAACTCTGGGGTACTCTTTAAAATTTCATGCTCCATATCATCGTCAGTTGTCAAGGAGAGTGGAGTGTAAAAATCTAGACAAGAAAAAACTTTAGGAAAGATCCAGAAACTGGACTTTAATGGCCAGAATCTGTGCTGATGGCCCTTTTAAAGAGCTAGAATATTCCGAATAGGGTGCATGGACTGAACCCTTTTGAAATGGTCTCTGGATACTCCAGTGTCAATTGGCACCTCTAAATCTTCCACTTCTGGGTTAAGTGAACATGATGAGAACTTAAGTGAACAATCTGATGTTATGATTAGCTATGTTCAAGAATGAGTGTACTTGAAAGATATAGCCAACAGGTCACAGGGCTTGACTTCTGCCAACTGACAAGCCTCGCCATTCTTTCAACCAGGAGCCCAAGTGTACATCAAGCTCTTTAGAAGAGAACGCGTGGTGTTACCTCCACGGGAAGGACCTTATGAGGTACTAAGAACCACCTACACTGCTCCCCAAAGGAGAACCCTTCTGGATCCACGCAAACCATGCCAAAACAGGTGTAGTACATCCTTCTCAAGACAGCTGGAGGAGACAGATACTCCAGGTTGCTTTAAGGATCTCCAGGGCCAATTCCCAGGTCCCAGAAGTAGCCAGCATCATGAAGTGGACAGCTTTTCCCAAGATCACACATCAAGAAACCTCACTTTCATTTATTTCCCCATCCTTGCTTTTAAGACTCCTGTATACACACACTAAAGAGAAAAAAACAATAGAAAACCACCTTTTCTTATTATTGAATCCTTCCTCCACATGTACTAAGCATTTATTGGAAGCCTCACTGGAGAACACTTTTCTCTTTCTATCCTATTTGTCTACTAAGTCTCCACTGCGGGCTGATTTTCAACTTGTGTCTTGCTCTTACTAACCCTCTCATAAGGAGGTAAACCTCATGCTAATTTGCCAAACCCTGGCCACGTGAACTAATCAGTCTATTGATTATGTCAGCACCCAGAGAGTGCAAAATAGCCTCCACTGGTCTTTGTTCCTGTTAATGTGAACACAAAGTAGGCCAAGTACAGAAGGTGGATGAGGGGCCGGGTACAATATCCACAAGAAAACCACCACTCTGCCTCTCTTTGAGTCATTTGGGCCCCAGAAAAACTCTAGAAGCCCAAAGACTGTCCCTTATCCAGATAAAGATAATAGATGAGAAGCTTTCCTTTTNCTAAATTCCACCTGAGACCCGAGGAAAGGAAGTGCCCTAAAAGAGAAGTGAAACATGCTAGCTGAACTTGCTTATAACAAGAACTGAGTAGGCAGAGCAAAGCTGAGTTTGCTTTGATCACAGATGGTGAAATTACTGCACACTTTCATCACAGAAGAAAATGATCACAGGGTTACCAAGGATTCACCACCCAAATCAATCCATATCCCTTGTTTTTGACTGACTTCCGCCTCAAGCACTGAAGTTTTCTTACCATGTACAGCATATCACTGGCTGCTGGAGTCACTGATGATCGGAACTTGTTGTGCATTCGAACACAGTCTTTGATAAAATCTTCGTTTTTGATATCTGGCAAGGTATTTGCAGGAGAGGAAGAACTGGAGACCACGGAGAGCATCCAGGCTGCCACAGCAAATGTGACTCGCACGCTCAGACTGTCTGACATGGTGCCCCAGGGGCTGGAATCCAGAAGTACCGTAGGTTCCGAGGGTGGGTGAGTAAGCTTTACAAAGCATAACCGACTTCAGCTTTGAGAAAACGGAAAGCAAAACATGAGTTCATCACAAGTTTGAAGGAAAGGGTTTCTCCATATATGGTTTGTGGCTCATTTTGTGCCCTTAACCCCGTCTTTTCGGCAGTTCTCAGTGACAGAGCACCTATTGCAACATGGATTTTTAAGAGACTACACCAGACTTTCATTTGAGTTGGGGGATGTTTCCAAAGGAAATTCTGGAATCTCCAGAAATAATAGTCTCAATTTTTAAAGAGGTTCTGGTGGTGAAATAAAAACATATCTCTTATTTCATTAAATGTCTTGCAAAATACTTAAAAACATTTTTTTGGAGTCAAATCAGCACACTGTGGTTAGAATATCTGGTAAACATCATCACTGGACCTAGAATTCATTCACAGTGGTGAATGTGATGGGAATGAGTTGATTTTGTCGATCCTCCCCCACCAAATGAAAAAAAAAAGTTATATAAATTTTTAGAGGCAGCTGGCTACTATAGCTGCCAATGGATTCCTACTTTTGCAGCCCTTGCTAAACCCAAACAAACTTCTTGGCCAATCCAATATATTGTCATGAAAATAGTGGGACTGCTGCAGGCAGGCTAGGGCCTGAGAGACATGCTGCATGTCTCTCAGACACAGCCTAAAGCTTGTTTCTCGTGCAATCAGATCCTGCGGGGTCAAGTGTGCTCTCTTGCTTACAAGCTGAGCGCAGCCGCTGCCTTGATTGACAAGGCCAGTACGCATATGCTAGGCTCCCGCTTCATCTCCATGCTCCCTTGGTGGGGTCAGCTAGTCTCTCAGTTCACAGGATGTAGCACCTCTCCGCATGATGACAGATCACTCACGAGCTGGGTCTTTCATCCTCTCACATGGTTGCTAATACTTTTGAATTCGGCAACTTCCCTACCCCTCCCTGATGATGGGGAGTCCTGCTCTGCCCCACGTGATTGCTTTCCAGCTGCAGAAATGATCTCAAAGCCACAAGTTGCTCTCCCAGACACCCCTTTAGATAACCCAGACTGACTTCTATTTTGTGATGGTGCCTGTCAGTGAGATTTCTGGGGAAACATCCTAGTTGGTGAGGCCACAGTTTCTCCTCTGAGACTCCTGAGGCTTCTTCTTTAGCCATAGTAACAATCGGCCCAGGCTGCCGAACTCATAGCTCTTCCTGGAGCTTGAACCCCAGCAGAAGGGAAAATGGCCGCTATTCACAGACTTCAGACGTGCTTTTGGACAAGTCGTCCTCTTGGCACATTTGGAAATCCCATGAATTCTTAACCTCTGTCGCTATGCTCCTACTGGTAATGGCCATATGATGGCTTCCTTATTACAAGATATCATCTCCCTCCTAAAACCGCCACTGTTCTTGGTTCAGCTCATACCAAGCAGGTGCTATATCTTTAAGAAAATGATCAGGCTAAAGGGGTTGCTAAACATCAGGCTCCAAATGGACACCCTTATTCCTTCTCTGCTGCTGCTAAGTCACTTCAGTCGTGTCCAATCTGTGCAACCCCAGAGACGGCAGCCCAGCAGGCTCCCCCGTCCCTGATATTCTCCAGGCAAGAACACTGGAGTGGGTTGCCATTTCCTTCTCCAATGCATGAAAGTGAAAAGTGAAAGTGAAGTCGCTCAGTCATGTCCAACTGTTTGTGACCCCATGGACTGCAGCCCACCAGGCTCCTCCATCCATGGGATTTTCCAGGCAAGAGTACTGGAGTGGGGTGCCATTGCCTTCTCCGTATTCTTTCTCTACGCGATTTAAAAACTATTTTATTTTAAAAAAATTTAATTTTATATTGGAGTAATAGCTGATTAACTGTTAATGCTGTGGTAATTTCAGGTGGACAGCAAAGGGACTTGACCATTTAACTCACACGGAACAATTGAAGTCCTTACTTCAGATAGAGGGTATGTGTACTCAGTTGTGTCCAACTCTTTGCAACCCCATGGACTGTTACCGCCAAGTTCCTCTGTCCATAGAATTTTCCAGGCAAGAACACTGGAGTGGGTAGCCATTTCCTCCTCCAGGGGATCTTCCTGACCCAGGGATAGAACCCTTGTCTCCTGCCAGTCTCCTATGTTGGCAGGCAGATGCTTTACCACTGAGCCATGGGGGAAGCCCTGGCCGTGTATCCATTCTCCCCCAAACCCCTCTCCCATCCAGGCTGCCACATAACATTGAGCAGAGTTCCCTGTGCTATAGAGTAGGACCTTGCTGATTATCTATTTTATTTTATTTTTTTATTTTTTATTTGCTATTTATTTTATTATTTTTTTTACTTTACAATACTGTATTGGTTTTGCCATACATTGACATGAATCTGCCACAGCGTACATGAGTTCCCAATCCTGAACCCCTCTCCCACCACCCTCCCCATATCATCTCTCTGGGTTATCCATTTTAAATACTGTAGCATGTACATGTTCATCCCAAACTCCCTAATTATCCCTTCCCCCGACCCTTCCCCCACAACAACCATAGGTTCATTGCTTTTATTCTTTTATTTGTTTCACAGTAGCAAGCGAATAGGATTTATTTTAGAGGAAACAGTAGAAAGCTCTCAGCATGACGCTGAGAGGGTGTAAAGTGTCCCCCTTTGCTTAAACNAACTGTGGTGTTGGAGAAGACTCTTGAGCATTTCTTGGACTGCAAGGAGATCCAAACAGTCCATTCTGAAGGAGATCAGTCCTGAGTGTTCATTGGAAGGACTGATGTTGAAGCTGAAACTCCAATACTTTGGCCACCTGATACAAAGAGCTGACTCATTTGAAAAGACCCTGATGCTGCTGGGAATGATTGAATGCAGGAGGAGAAGGGGATGACAGAGGATGAGATGGTTGGATGGCATCACCGATTCAATGGAGATGAGTTAGAGTAGACTCTGGGAGTTGGTGATGGACAGGGAGGCCTGGCGTGCTGTGGTCCATGGAGTCACGAAGAGTCAGACACAACTGAGCGACTGAACTGAATAATGCACGTTCTTGCTTAGTTGCTTNAGTAGACTCTGGGAGTTGGTGATGGACAGGGAGGCCTGGCGTGCTGTGGTCCATGGAGTCACGAAGAGTCAGACACAACTGAGCGACTGAACTGAATAATGCACGTTCTTGCTTAGTTGCTTCAGTCATGTCTGACTCTGTGAGACTCTGGACTGCAGCACACTAGGCTCTTCTGCCCATGGGATTCTCTTGGCAAGCATACTGGAGTGGGTTGCCATGCCCTCCTCCAGGGGATCATCGCAACCCAAGGATCGAACCAGTGTCTCCTGTATGACAGATAGATTTTTGACCACTAAGCCACCAGGGAAGGCCATATGTATTAATTTACTTAAGTTTTGACTGTGTTGGGTCTTTGCTGCTGTGTGGGCTTTTCTCTAGTTGTGGCAACTGGGGGCTACTCTGTAGTTGCAGGGCTCTCTTGGTGCAGACCACAGATTCGGTAGCTGTGGTGCGTAGGTATAGTTGCCCCATGGCATGTGGAATCTTCCCAGACCAGGGATTGAACCCAGGTCTCCTGTATTAGCAGGTGGATTCTTACCCACTGGATCACCGGGGAAGTCCTATATATATTTTTTACTTTTTTCTGTATTGTTTACATTAAAAAAAATAAGATATATTATCTTTTGATTAGAAAATAGATTGAAATGGTTATTTTGGAGAACCATTGGGATCTGTATAATTGTTAAAAAATAAGATAACAAAAACAAGAGGTCCAAAATGAAGTCACTTATGCTAAGTTCACAAAGACTTAATATCTGACCTAATTGCAGTTACAACCTCTCTCAGAAATGCAGTCTTGATTGCTCAGTCTGGAATTTTCTGGTCAGTCCCAATGAGATAATCTGCCACATACCCTTTTTCCCATCACCCAAAAGGAGATGGACTTTCCATTTTGTACAGCTCCTCAGTGCTTCTCTTTTCCTAGATGGGATGCTGTCCAATCCATGAGTTCTCACATAAAGCCAATTAGAGCTTCACATTTACCAAGTTGAATTTGTGTTACTTAACAGATTTATTGACAGTGGGATCCAAAGAGATCTTCTGATGGCATTTAGGGACAAAAACATGTGTGGTACTCCCAACAATCTTTGAGTTCACTGTCTTTCCTGTCATTTTTCAAAGGTCACTGGTAAGTTCCTCTTGGGTCTAAGCCCCGCTTTCTTTGCAGGGAGCTCTAGTCTAACTCGTGTTCTGCAATTTCCTGTTTGAAAACTCTGAACTTGGTTCTGTTTCCAGATTCCACAGTGGTTGCCAGCCAGAGCTGACTGGGTCCTGCTCAAAAACCAGACTGAGTGTGAGGTTGGCCTGCATCTCACTTGACTTAGATTAAGTTTGGCAAAGGCTAATTGATAACAGAAGAAACTAGAAGTTAAAACAAAAACAAAAACAACCTGCCAAAATTATTGGCTATGCATCGAACATTTAAGAACTGTTACAGCACCCGCTGGCCTTCCCAGCGGCCTCAGTGGTAAAGAATCCACCCGCCAAGGCGANATTGATAACAGAAGAAACTAGAAGTTAAAACAAAAACAAAAACAAAAACAACCTGCCAAAATTGTTGGCTATGCATCGAACATTTAAGAACTGTTACAGCACCCACTGGCCTTCCCAGTGGCCTCAGTGGTAAAGAATCCACCCGCCAAGGCAATAGATGCAGGAGACTCGGGTTCAGTCCCTCAGTCAGGAAGATCTCTTGGAGGAGGAAATGGCAACCCACTCCAGTATTTTTGCTGGGATAATTCCATGGACAGAGGAGCTTGGTGGGCTACAGTCCATGGGGCCACAAAGAGTTGGACGCGACTGAGTGACTTCACTTTGACTTTTCACTTTCATGCATTGGAGAAGGAAATGACAACCCACTCCAGTATTCTTGCCTGGAGAATCCCAGGGATGGGGGAGCCTGGTGGGCTGCCGTCTATGGGGTCGCACAGAGTCGGACACGACTGAAGCGACTCAGCAGCAGCAGTCATTCACAGCTGGGCCTGGCCATGATGTTTTCTGAGAGGCAAAGTTCCCAGAGGCAGGCTATTTTGTATAATTCAAGCTGATAAGCAACGTTACTTTCATGATTAACTTGAAATAGAAAACAAGATTTCTTCGTTATTTCAGAGTCAGTGACAGAGACATCCTTTAAAGGGGGATCTTACATGTCTGAAGCAAAATCCTGGAGCAATACTCCACTCTTTGTGACAGACAGAAGGCAAAATATGGCAATTGTCTTTGCCGTCAGATGGTGAGGGATTGGTGGGAGGGAGGAGAAGTTACCAGTTATAAAGGGAATTGACCTCAGGTTGGCTCTTTGGTTACCAGGGAAACCAGCAGAGGAACACCTCTTTTTGTCCTTTTGATAAGGTATTCCTAATCTTTAGAGCTATCATCATCTGGGCCTGGGGCAAGTAAGTATGTAGGCATGCACTGATTAGGATCTACCAGCAAGAGCAAAGCTCAGCCCTGTGAGTAGGGTGAAGGTAAAGCAGAGACGATAGAGCAGGGGATGTACAGAGAGTAAGTGAGCGGCCATCGAGGCTGGACTGATAAGATATGATCATAAAACATTATGTGTCACAGAAAAAACAAAATATCCTCCAAATTCCATTATAATGCACTTGAAGTCTATCATTTACAGAAAGTTACTGTTTCACTCAGATGCTTTGGTAGAAGTGTTTCTGCAAAAATATTTCATCTTCAGAGAAATTCATGGAAAAGATTTTGACAAGTACTGGCTTCTGTTAAGGCTAAGATAATAAAATTGAATTGGGTAAAACTTGCCAGAACTAATGAAAAAACTAGATTCAAGCAGAACAAGTATTAATTACATCAGACTGAGCAAACTGGCGAGGATGATTGTAATTTTTATGACATTTTGTTTTAAACTTTGCCAGTTCTTTCATATTATGCTTTTCCAAAGTTAAGGAAACTCCTCTCAAGCTATCTATGTCTTGCAGCATTTTGGTAAAGTATACCCTAGTAAACAAAGATGAAATATTTACTTTTTCTCTCCACGTGATCCCTCTTGAATTTGGAAACCCTTAAGTATTCTTTTCATGGCAATAGAGTTAGTTATTTGCATAAATTCATTAAGCATCTGGTCTTTTATAACAGGGCACAGCTGAAAATATTTGCTGTATTACTGACAGGGACAGAGTAAAGCGACAAAGCAGGTGATTAGTTAATCCCATCGGGGGCCTATAAGTAGAAAATGTATGGGAGATCCCCTGTAAGTTAAACGATGGCTCCAGAGAGCAGGCTTGCTTTACCGCACAACCAAGCAGGCTTGCTTAGCAACGAAACCACACTACGGAAGCGTGAGACATGACCCCAAACAATAAAGCAACGGTGAGACCCACATCCTGCCCAGTAAGTTAATGATCCCTGGGACATGCTCTATGCACACATGATGAACGATAATTTGTGGACCTAACTTGGATATGTACGGACAAGAAAACGCCTCTGCTCAATCAGGAGGAGGAACTGTTGATGAAAGCATGACTTCTGCTCAAGAAAGACAAAAAAGGCCTCCTCCTCTCCCCACTTTCTCTTTGATTATAAAACTATAGCCCAGTGAGTTCTCGGGGCGTGGCACCTCTCCCTTGCCCACTTGTAAACCTCACAAGCATTCTACTCGAATAAATCACTTCCTATCTATCACTTCGCCTCCCTCTGATTTCTTTTCTGCACTGAGACACAAAGGACCACACTACTAGAACTTTTCAGAGCCCCTGAAATGACCCAAGTGGTTTCATTGCCAAGGGTTTGACTGGACTGTCATATCTGAGAGAGAGAAGCATAAACTCAGATATGACCAGACAGCTTTAAGGAATTGAGGTTAGCTTTATGGAGCCAATAAAGCTTCTTGGAAAAGTCAACCCAGCACCTTGCTTCAGCAAAGTAGTCTTAAAAAGATCTTATATAGTCATTATAAATTATCAGGCCAACTTTAGTGAAAGTAAATTAGTTTTATTAAGATTATCTTTGATAAAAAAATGGGGATAATAGTAGAGAGAAAATTTATGTTTGTACCTTTCTCTCTATTAGATTCTAATCCTGTTAATTTTGTCTTTGAGACTTTGTATGCACCTGTAAGCTGGATTGAATCCTGAATTCTAATTTCCTCAGATATCTGGATTCTCAGAACAAAGACTGCCCTTGATCTCTTTGAAAGGGACCATACCAGGCCCTCCCTCACCACCTAGATGGTGACCAGACTTCAGGGGCTTGAGCCTTATGACTTCCCTGGTGGCTCAGATGGTAAAGCGTCTTGCTTACAATGCGGGAGACCTGGGTTCGATCCCTGAATCAGGAAGATCCTCTGGAGAAAGAAATGGCAACCCACTCCAGTACTCTTGCCTGGAAAATCCTATGGACAGAGGAGCATGGTGGGTTACAGTCTTCTGGGTCGCAAAGAGTCGGACACGACTGAGCGACTTCACTTTCACACATTTCACAGAGAAAGACTTCATTTGACATCTGCTCTGGTACAAATGTTGGAGACCTACAGATCAAATTGATTAGGAAGAGAAGCAACTGACAACAATGTAGACTGCTTCCTCCTGAGGCACCAGTTTTATCTTCCTCAGGCAAAGCAAACCATATCTAAGATTAGTAACTCACACTTCACTGTCCCTTGGCCACAACTGCCTTACATAAGACCACACAGCTCAGCAAAGTCAACTTGCAATAAACCCTTGAAAGTGAAAGTGAAGTCGTTCAGTCGTGTCTGACTCTTTGCAACCCCATGGACTGTAGCCCACCAGGTTCCTCCGTCCATGGGATTTTCCAGAAAAGAACACTGGAGTGGGTTGCCATTTCCTTCTACAGGAAATCTTCCCGAGGCAGGGATTGAACCCAGGTTTCCTGCATTGTAGGCAGACGCTTCACTGTCTGAGCCACCAGGAAGTTTGCTGCAATCACATGTCATCAGAGTTTGACTTTCTGCACTGCAGGCACCCTGGCACGTTGCTCGATTATGATTTCTACCTACGATCTTTTCTATCTCCGTTATGTTACAGCCAAGGCCCCCAAATTCTCAGGTCAAGATCTAGGAGTCACCCTTGAAATACAGCCAGAATTCAACCCCTTCTCACCAATCAATCTTTACCTCTCACCTGGAATATGGTGACGATCTCCTCAGCAGTCTCCTTGCTTCCTCCTCTGCCCCTGCATTATGTTCTCCTCCTAGCAGTCAGAATTGCCCTTTTATGGTTTAGGTCAGTTATATATCACCCCTCTGATCACTTGAACGTGAGTAACACGTGGGAACTGCTTCCGCATTGTTTCCATTTTTGCTGGCCGTGTGGCACCAGACACATACAGCTTCTAGGGGTTGCAGTTTAGCTTTCTAGACTTCCTGACAGCCAGCAGCTGTAGAAAAATCCCATTGCTAGCATTTCTTACACAGAATCAGCCAGATCTGGGCTTTACTCTAGGACCGTTTTTACAGCACCCTCGTCCATTCTGTCAGCTACATTATTTGCTTTAACAAATACTTTCTCTGCTTAACCTTGTCAGAGTGGCTTATTCTGCATCCACCAAAGAATCTTGACTCTTTTTTTGGGCGTGCCCTAGTGGCTTGTGGGATCTTAGCTTCCCAAACAGAGGTTGAACCCAGGCCCTGGGCAGTGAAAGCCCTGAGTCCTAACTACTGGACCTCAGAGAATTCCCAGGAATCTTGGCTTTTTGAAAAGGAAAACCAACACCTATCAGTCTGCTTCAGAAGAGGCCCTCCAGCTTTTAACCTTTTGGTGTACTTCTTTCAGTGTTTTCTGTTCGTATAGACACATTCACATACATATATATGTTTTTTGATTATATATGTAAAATACGCATTCAGAAATTTGTTAAATGTGGGCATAATTTTGATTCTGGGAAAAACTGAGGGTCAGAAGGGAAGGGTACAACAGAAGATGAGAAGGTTGGATGGCATCACCGACTCAATGGATATGAGTTTGAGCAAGCTCCGGGAGATAGAGAAGGACAGGGAGGCCTGGCATGCTGCAGTCCATCGCGTCGCAAAGAGTTGGACATGACTTAGTGACTGAACAACACAACATATGCAGAAATTTGTTAAATGTGGGCATAATTTCATGCAATTTAGTCTATTTTTTTCTCTACTTATCACTATTTCATAAGTACATTTTTTGTCATTATGACTTTTCATAAAGATTTTGAAGGCTGTACAATGTTTCCTCAAATCATTATGAATGCCTCATAACATTACATAACAAATTATTGTTAGGCATTCAGATTCTTTTTGATTTTTCTTTATTATAAATAATGTTGCTGTGGATATCTTTATATATAAGCCATATATAGTAGGATTGATTCATAGAAATAGAGTAATAAGATAAGTAATAAGATATAAGTAATAAGAAATAGAGTAATAAGATATAAAGATTTCACATAGAGAATGTCCAATTACCCTCAGAACTTGTACTAATTTGCACTTCCATCATTATCATATGGACATTAAGACCATATAGTATCTTTATAATTTATTTTTTATTGAAGGATAATTGCTATAAAGAATTTTGCTGTTTTCTGTCAAACCTCAACATGAATCAGCCATAGGTGTACATATATCTCCTCCCTGTTAAACCTCCTTCCCATCTCCCTCCCCANCTCGTGTTCTGCAATTTCCTGTTTGAAAACTCTGAACTTGGTTCTGTTTCCAGATTCCACAGTGGTTGCCAGCCAGAGCTGACTGGGTCCTGCTCAAAAACCAGACTGAGTGTGAGGTTGGCCTGCATCTCACTTGACTTAGATTAAGTTTGGCAAAGGCTAATTGATAACAGAAGAAACTAGAAGTTAAAACAAAAACAAAAACAACCTGCCAAAATTATTGGCTATGCATCGAACATTTAAGAACTGTTACAGCACCCGCTGGCCTTCCCAGCGGCCTCAGTGGTAAAGAATCCACCCGCCAAGGCAATAGATGCAGGAGACTCGGGTTCAGTCCCTCAGTCAGGAAGATCTCTTGGAGGAGGAAATGGCAACCCACTCCAGTATTTTTGCTGGGATAATTCCATGGACAGAGGAGCTTGGTGGGCTACAGTCCATGGGGCCACAAAGAGTTGGACGCGACTGAGTGACTTCACTTTGACTTTTCACTTTCATGCATTGGAGAAGGAAATGACAACCCACTCCAGTATTCTTGCCTGGAGAATCCCAGGGATGGGGGAGCCTGGTGGGCTGCCGTCTATGGGGTCGCACAGAGTCGGACACGACTGAAGCGACTCAGCAGCAGCAGTCATTCACAGCTGGGCCTGGCCATGATGTTTTCTGAGAGGCAAAGTTCCCAGAGGCAGGCTATTTTGTATAATTCAAGCTGATAAGCAACGTTACTTTCATGATTAACTTGAAATAGAAAACAAGATTTCTTCGTTATTTCAGAGTCAGTGACAGAGACATCCTTTAAAGGGGGATCTTACATGTCTGAAGCAAAATCCTGGAGCAATACTCCACTCTTTGTGACAGACAGAAGGCAAAATATGGCAATTGTCTTTGCCGTCAGATGGTGAGGGATTGGTGGGAGGGAGGAGAAGTTACCAGTTATAAAGGGAATTGACCTCAGGTTGGCTCTTTGGTTACCAGGGAAACCAGCAGAGGAACACCTCTTTTTGTCCTTTTGATAAGGTATTCCTAATCTTTAGAGCTATCATCATCTGGGCCTGGGGCAAGTAAGTATGTAGGCATGCACTGATTAGGATCTACCAGCAAGAGCAAAGCTCAGTCCTGTGAGTAGGGTGAAGGTAAAGCAGAGACGATAGAGCAGGGGATGTACAGAGAGTAAGTGAGCGGCCATCGAGGCTGGACTGATCAGATATGATCATAAAACATTATGTGTCACAGAAAAAACAAAATATCCTCCAAATTCCATTATAATGCACTTGAAGTCTGTCATTTACAGAAAGTTACAGTTTCACTCAGATGCTTTGGTAGAAGTGTTTCTGCAAAAATATTTCATCTTCAGAGAAATTCATGGAAAAGATTTTGACAAGTACTGGCTTCTGTTAAGGCTAAGATAATAAAATTGAATTGGGTAAAACTTGCCAGAACTAATGAAAAAACTAGATTCAAGCAGAACAAGTATTAATTACATCAGACTGAGCAAACTGGCGAGGATGATTGTAATTTTTATGACATTTTGTTTTAAACTTTGCCAGTTCTTTCATATTATGCTTTTCCAAAGTTAAGGAAACTCCTCTCAAGCTATCTATGTCTTGCAGCATTTTGGTAAAGTATACCCTAGTAAACAAAGATGAAATATTTACTTTTTCTCTCCACGTGATCCCTCTTGAATTTGGAAACCCTTAAGTATTCTTTTCATGGCAATAGAGTTAGTTATTTGCATAAATTCATTAAGCATCTGGTCTTTTATAACAGGGCACAGCTGAAAATATTTGCTGTATTACTGACAGGGACAGAGTAAAGCGACAAAGCAGGTGATTAGTTAATCCCATCGGGGGCCTATAAGTAGAAAATGTATGGGAGATCCCCTGTAAGTTAAACGATGGCTCCAGAGAGCAGGCTTGCTTTACCGCACAACCAAGCAGGCTTGCTTAGCAACGAAACCACACTACGGAAGCGTGAGACATGACCCCAAACAATAAAGCAACGGTGAGACCCACATCCTGCCCAGTAAGTTAATGATCCCTGGGACATGCTCTATGCACACATGATGAACGATAATTTGTGGACCTAACTTGGATATGTACGGACAAGAAAACGCCTCTGCTCAATCAGGAGGAGGAACTGTTGATGAAAGCATGACTTCTGCTCAAGAAAGACAAAAAAGGCCTCCTCCTCTCCCCACTTTCTCTTTGATTATAAAACTATAGCCCAGTGAGTTCTCGGGGCGTGGCACCTCTCCCTTGCCCACTTGTAAACCTCACAAGCATTCTACTCGAATAAATCACTTCCTATCTATCACTTCGCCTCCCTCTGATTTCTTTTCTGCACTGAGACACAAAGGACCACACTACTAGAACTTTTCAGAGCCCCTGAAATGACCCAAGTGGTTTCATTGCCAAGGGTTTGACTGGACTGTCATATCTGAGAGAGAGAAGCATAAACTCAGATATGACCAGACAGCTTTAAGGAATTGAGGTTAGCTTTATGGAGCCAATAAAGCTTCTTGGAAAAGTCAACCCAGCACCTTGCTTCAGCAAAGTAGTCTTAAAAAGATCTTATATAGTCATTATAAATTATCAGGCCAACTTTAGTGAAAGTAAATTAGTTTTATTAAGATTATCTTTGATAAAAAAATGGGGATAATAGTAGAGAGAAAATTTATGTTTGTACCTTTCTCTCTATTAGATTCTAATCCTGTTAATTTTGTCTTTGAGACTTTGTATGCACCTGTAAGCTGGATTGAATCCTGAATTCTAATTTCCTCAGATATCTGGATTCTCAGAACAAAGACTGCCCTTGATCTCTTTGAAAGGGACCATACCAGGCCCTCCCTCACCACCTAGATGGTGACCAGACTTCAGGGGCTTGAGCCTTATGACTTCCCTGGTGGCTCAGATGGTAAAGCGTCTTGCTTACAATGCGGGAGACCTGGGTTCGATCCCTGAATCAGGAAGATCCTCTGGAGAAAGAAATGGCAACCCACTCCAGTACTCTTGCCTGGAAAATCCTATGGACAGAGGAGCATGGTGGGTTACAGTCTTCTGGGTCGCAAAGAGTCGGACACGACTGAGCGACTTCACTTTCACACATTTCACAGAGAAAGACTTCATTTGACATCTGCTCTGGTACAAATGTTGGAGACCTACAGATCAAATTGATTAGGAAGAGAAGCAACTGACAACAATGTAGACTGCTTCCTCCTGAGGCACCAGTTTTATCTTCCTCAGGCAAAGCAAACCATATCTAAGATTAGTAACTCACACTTCACTGTCCCTTGGCCACAACTGCCTTACATAAGACCACACAGCTCAGCAAAGTCAACTTGCAATAAACCCTTGAAAGTGAAAGTGAAGTCGTTCAGTCGTGTCTGACTCTTTGCAACCCCATGGACTGTAGCCCACCAGGTTCCTCCGTCCATGGGATTTTCCAGAAAAGAACACTGGAGTGGGTTGCCATTTCCTTCTACAGGAAATCTTCCCGAGGCAGGGATTGAACCCAGGTTTCCTGCATTGTAGGCAGACGCTTCACTGTCTGAGCCACCAGGAAGTTTGCTGCAATCACATGTCATCAGAGTTTGACTTTCTGCACTGCAGGCACCCCGGCACGTTGCTCGATTATGATTTCTACCTACGATCTTTTCTATCTCCGTTATGTTACAGCCAAGGCCCCCAAATTCTCAGGTCAAGATCTAGGAGTCACCCTTGAAATACAGCCAGAATTCAACCCCTTCTCACCAATCAATCTTTACCTCTCACCTGGAATATGGTGACGATCTCCTCAGCAGTCTCCTTGCTTCCTCCTCTGCCCCTGCATTATGTTCTCCTCCTAGCAGTCAGAATTGCCCTTTTATGGTTTAGGTCAGTTATATATCACCCCTCTGATCACTTGAACGTGAGTAACACGTGGGAACTGCTTCCGCATTGTTTCCATTTTTGCTGGCCGTGTGGCACCAGACACATACAGCTTCTAGGGGTTGCAGTTTAGCTTTCTAGACTTCCTGACAGCCAGCAGCTGTAGAAAAATCCCATTGCTAGCATTTCTTACACAGAATCAGCCAGATCTGGGCTTTACTCTAGGACCGTTTTTACAGCACCCTCGTCCATTCTGTCAGCTACATTATTTGCTTTAACAAATACTTTCTCTGCTTAACCTTGTCAGAGTGGCTTATTCTGCATCCACCAAAGAATCTTGACTCTTTTTTTGGGCGTGCCCTAGTGGCTTGTGGGATCTTAGCTTCCCAAACAGAGGTTGAACCCAGGCCCTGGGCAGTGAAAGCCCTGAGTCCTAACTACTGGACCTCAGAGAATTCCCAGGAATCTTGGCTTTTTGAAAAGGAAAACCAACACCTATCAGTCTGCTTCAGAAGAGGCCCTCCAGCTTTTAACCTTTTGGTGTACTTCTTTCAGTGTTTTCTGTTCGTATAGACACATTCACATACATATATATGTTTTTTGATTATATATGTAAAATACGCATTCAGAAATTTGTTAAATGTGGGCATAATTTTGATTCTGGGAAAAACTGAGGGTCAGAAGGGAAGGGTACAACAGAAGATGAGAAGGTTGGATGGCATCACCGACTTAATGGATATGAGTTTGAGCAAGCTCCGGGAGATAGAGAAGGACAGGGAGGCCTGGCATGCTGCAGTCCATCGCGTCGCAAAGAGTTGGACATGACTTAGTGACTGAACAACACAACATATGCAGAAATTTGTTAAATGTGGGCATAATTTCATGCAATTTAGTCTATTTTTTTCTCTACTTATCACTATTTCATAAGTACATTTTTTGTCATTATGACTTTTCATAAAGATTTTGAAGGCTGTACAATGTTTCCTCAAATCATTATGAATGCCTCATAACATTACATAACAAATTATTGTTAGGCATTCAGATTCTTTTTGATTTTTCTTTATTATAAATAATGTTGCTGTGGATATCTTTATATATAAGCCATATATAGTAGGATTGATTCATAGAAATAGAGTAATAAGATAAGTAATAAGATATAAGTAATAAGAAATAGAGTAATAAGATATAAAGATTTCACATAGAGAATGTCCAATTACCCTCAGAACTTGTACTAATTTGCACTTCCATCATTATCATATGGACATTAAGACCATATAGTATCTTTATAATTTATTTTTTATTGAAGGATAATTGCTATAAAGAATTTTGCTGTTTTCTGTCAAACCTCAACATGAATCAGCCATAGGTGTACATATATCTCCTCCCTGTTAAACCTCCTTCCCATCTCCCTCCCCATCCCACCCCTCTAGTTTGATACAGAGCCCCTGTTTGAGTTTCCTGAGCCATACAGCAAATTCCCATTGGCTATCTATTTTACATATGGTAATGTAAGTTTCCATGTTACACTTTCAATATATCTCACCCTCTCCTCCCCTCTCCCCATGTTCATAAATCTATTCTCTATGTCCGTTTCTCCATTGCTTCCCTGCAAATAATTTCTTCAGTACCATATTTCTAGATTCCATATATATGCATTAGAATATGATATTTATCTTTCTCTTTCTGACTTACTTCACTCTGTATAATAGTTCTAGGTTCATCCACCTTATTAGAACTGACTCAAAGGTGTTCCTTTTTATGGCTAGGTAATATTCCATTGTATATATGTACCACAACTTCTTTATCCATCCATCTGTCCATGGACATCTAGGTTGCTTCTATGTTCTAGCTATTGTAAATAGTACTGCAGTGAACAATGGGATGCATGTGTCTTTTTCAAGTTTGGTTTTCTTGGGGTATATGCATAGGAGTGGGATTGCTGGGTCATATGGTTATTATATTCCTAGATTTTAAAGGAATTTCCATAGCATCTTCCATAGTGGCTGTATCAATTTACATTCCCACCAAGAGAGCAAGAGTGCAAGAGTTCCCTTTTCTCCACACCCTCTCCAGAATTTATTGTCTGTACACTTTTTGATGATGGCTGTTCTGACAGATGTGAGGTGATATCTCATTATAGTTTTGATTTGCATTTCTCTAATAATGAGACATTGAACATCTTTTCATGTGTTTGTTAGCCATCTGTTTATCTTCTTTGGAGAAATGTCTGTTTAGGTCTTTTCCTCACTTTTGATTGGGTTGTTTTTCTGGCATTGAATTGTATGAGGCTGCTGGTATATTTTGGAAATTAATCCTTGGTCAGTTGTTTCATTTGCTATTATTTTCTCCCATTCTGAGGGTTGTCTTTTCACCTTGCTTATAGTTAGTTTCCTTTGCTGTGCAAAAGCTTTTAAGTTTAATCAGGTCCCACTTGTTTACTTTTGTTTTTATTTCTGTTACTCTGGGAGGTGGGTCATAGAGCATCTTGCCTTGACTTATGTCACCGAGTGCCTATGTTTTCCTCTAAGAGTTTTATAGTTTCTGGTCTTACATTTATATCTTTCATCCATTTTGAGGTTATCTTTGTGTAGGGTGTTAGGAAGTGTTCTAATTTCATTCTTTTACATGTAGCTGTCCAGTTTTCCCAGCATCATTTATTGAAAAGGCTGTCTTTGCCCCATTGTATGGTCTTGCCTCCTTTGTCAAAAATAAGGTACCCATAGGTGCATGAGTTTATTTCTGGGCTTTCTATCTTGTTCCATTGGTCTATATTTGTTTTTGTGCCAGTACCATACTGTTTTGATTACTGTTTGCAGTATCATCTGAAGTCAGGAAGCTTGACTTCTCCAGCTCCATTCTTTCTCAAGACTGCATTTTCTATTTGGGGTCTTCTTGGGTTGGGAAGATCCCCTGGAAAAGGAAATGGCAATCCACTCTAGTATTCTTGCCTGGAGAATCCCATGGACAGAGAAGCCTACCTAGTAGGTTACAGTCCACGGGGTCATAAAGAATCAGACACGACTGAGCGACTTCACCTCACCTCACCTCACCTTGCTTCCATATGAACTGTGAAAATTTTTGTTCTAGTTCTGTGAAAAATGCCACTGGTAATTTGATAGGGATCATATTGACTCTGTAGATTGNATTTTTGTTCTAGTTCTGTGAAAAATGCCACTGGTAATTTGATAGGGATCGTATTGACTCTGTAGATTGCATTTGGTAGTATAGTCATTTTCACAATATTGATTCCTTCTACCCTGGAACATGGAATATCTCTCCATCTGTTTATGTCGTCTTTGATTTCTTTCATCAGTGTCTTATAATTTTCTGTGTACAGTTCTTTTGTCTCCTCAGGTTAGTTTATTTCCAGATATTGAATTCTTTTTGTTGTAATGGTGGATGGGATTGATTCCTTAATTTTGCTTTCTGATTTTTCATTGTCAGTATATAGAAATGCAAGTGATTTCTGTGTACTGATTTTGTATCCTGCAGCTTTGCTAAATTCACTCATTAGCTTTAGTAATTTTCTGATACTATCTTTAGGGTTTTCTATGTACATTATCATGTCTTCTGCAAACATTGAGAGCTTTACTTCTTCTTTTCCAGTCTGGACTCCTTTTATTTCTTTTTCTTCTGTGATTGCTGTAGCTAGGACTTTCAGAACTATGTTGAATAATAGTGGTGAAAGTGGACATCCTTGTCTTGTTCCTGATCTTACGGGGAATGCTTTCAGTTTTTCACCTTTGAAATTAATGTTTGCTGTAGGCTTATCATATATGCCCTTTACTAGTTGAGGTCAGTTACTTCTATGCCCATTTTTTGAAGAGTTTTAATCATAAATAGCTGCTGAATTTTGTGAAAGACTTTTTCTGCATCTGTTGAGATCATCATATGGTTTTTATCTTTCAAGTTGTTAATATGGTACATCACATTGATTGATTTGTGTAAGGACCATATAGTATCTTAAACATCAGAGCTATGTGTTATATGTACCTGTTTGTGCATTTGTCAAAGAGAACCAGAGCCAGACACTAGTTAAGGCAGTAAAGATAGATTTAATTCGGAAACAGTTGCAATAGGGGGAAAAAATTAGTTTTTTTCTGTTGTTTTAATTTACCCTTTATTATTGGAGATTGAATTACTTTTTACATATTCATGTACCTATCATTGTTTTGAATCCTTTTCCCATTTAGGTTGCTACTTAACATCGAGCAGAGTTCCTTGTGCTCGACAGTAAGTCCTTATTGGTTATTCATTTTAAAAATAGCAGTGTGTACATGTCAATCCCAAACTCCCTAACTATCCCTTCTTCCCACCCTTCTATCCTGGCAACCATTAATCCATTCTCCAAGTCTGTGATCTGTTTCCATTTTGTAAATAAGTTCATTTGTATCATTTTTAAAGGTTTCACATATAAGCAATATAATATGACATTTGTCTTTCTCTCTCTGAGTTCACTCAGTATGACAATCTCTAGTTCCACCCATGTTGCTGCAAATGGTATTATTTCTTTTTAATGGCTCAGTAATTTCCCACTGTATATATGTACCACATCTTTTTATTCATTCCTCTGTTGATGGACATTTAGTTTGCATTCACGAAGAGACTTTAGTTTAGCACTGGGTTCAGTTCAGAACAAGGCAGCCAAAATTCATAGCCAAGGAACAGAGTTGGTGTGGCAGGGAGTGATTTGGAGGATGGAAAATTACTAGTAGCAGGCCAGAGTGATCAAGTATCAAGGGTGAGAGAGGAGATATTTAATGAGCTATTAAGAGCAATCAGATCTAAAGGGTAGCAGAAATTTTCTCTAAACTGATTTGGTAGATTTTCCTCGAAATTGGGCTAAGCACAGTTGACAAGGATGGAGATAAGTGTGCAAAGTCAAGGGCCCCCATCAGGAACAGGGTTTAGAGAAGTCTGACTAAGAGTTTGGTCAGGAAGAGTGTCATCAATATGCATATGACTACTTCCTGTTTTGTCTTCCTTTCTACACTAGATTTTAGTTTATCATCTCAGCTTTAGCTGACTTTGATGCATATTTTGTTTAAAAAGAAGGCCGCAGTGGAATTTCTAAATTTCACCTTTGTATTATATGTCAAGAGAGACAGAATGCAAACAGTTATTAGCACTGGGATCAATTCTGCTCATGCTTAAACAGAGTGGCCACTTTTAAAAGTATGAATTCAAAGATGATGTTAAGAACTGAGTAACATACATTTTAAACTCTCATAACTGAGGGGCTTCTCTAGTGCTAAAGAACTCACCCGCTAATGCAGGAGATGTAAGCAACATGGGTTTGATTCCTGGGTTGGAAAGATCCCCTGGAATAGGGCATGATAACCCACTCCAGTATTTTTGCCTGGAGAATTCCATGGACAGAGGAGGCTGGCAGTCTACAGTCCATAAGGTCACAAAGAGTCAGACTCGACTGAAGTGACTTACAGCACAAAAAAGCTGCACTTGTCTATCTACAAATATTTCTAAACACTTTCTTTAGCATACATGTTTGGAGAAGAAACATTTACTGAAGGTTCACGTCCTCTTGTGCTGCTTAATTTGATAAATANAAAAAAAACACAAAGATATGACACTGAAAGGTGAACTCTCCAAACTGGTAGGTGCCCAATATGCTACTGGAGAAGAATGGAGAAATAACTCCAGAAAGAATTAAGAGAGTCAGTTCCTAGGCAGACTGATAGGAAGCTGAGGGTCCCCAAGGAGGAGGTGGGGTCTGGGGCTCTCGAAGAGGAAATAGGGGTCTGGAGTTCTCAAGGAGGAGGAAAGGACAAACATCTATTTCTTTTTTCCTCTCTCTACATTCCTTAGTCTTAGTCACATAAAATGTCTTTTTCGTTAAGTCTGGAACTGATGATTACACAACAACTCAGTTTAAACTCAGTATGACTGAGCGACTTCACACACAGGGATTATATAACAGCAAGTGTCCTGCTTGAGGACAGTTTCTCCTTCCTGAAAACCTTCTGACTAATCCTGATATTTTAGAATGTATATTATAGGAGTGGTCTGGTAAGATCTTTCTATTGTTAAGTTCTAATCCTGTTACCTTAAAGTGTAAATTGTGGGAGTGATATGAAGTGAAGTGAAAGTCACTCAGTCATCTCCCATTCTTTGCAACCCCATGGACTATAACCCATGGCATTCTCTAGGCCAGAATACTGGAGTGGGTAGCCTTTCCCTTCTCCAGGAGATCTTCCCAGCCCAGGGGTTGAACCCAGGTCTCCCACATTGCAGGTGGATTCTTTACCAGCTGAGCTACCAGGGAAGAAAGTGAAGTGAAGAAATTGTGGGAGTGGGTATGGTAAAATTTTTACAATCTTGAGATTTTTTATTTATTGTAATAACCAATTTAAAAAGTATATAACTCCTTAGCTTAGACTAATGAGGGGGGAACTCTCTGTCCCTCTTCTGATGTCTGTGTCAGAAGCTTTCTCTGTCCCTTTCATACTTTAATAAAATTCTGCTACACAAAAGTGCCTGAGTGATCAAGCCTGGTCCCTGGTCCTGAAGCTAAATCTTTTTTTTGAGATCATGAATCTGATGCCATTCACTGTAAGCTATCAGAATGAAGAGACACAGTCAAAGTGAAAACGACACCCAGTAGTGGATGGGACTGGTGATAGAAGCAAGGTCTGATGCTGTAAAGAGCAATATTGCATAAGAACCTGGAATGTTAGGTCCATGAATCAAGGTCCTATCTTTGAACTTTAGGTCAAACAGGAGATGGCAAGAGTGAACATCTACATTTTAGGGATCAGCAAACTAAAATGGACTGGAATGGGTGAATTTAACTCAGATGACCATTATATCTACTGTGGGCAAGAATCCCTTAGAAGCAGTGGAGTAACCCACATAGTCAACAAGAGTCTGAAATGCAGTAGTTGGATGCAATCTCAAAAACAACAGAATGATCTCTGTTCATGTCCAAGGCAAAGCATTCAATATCGCAGTAATCCAAATCTATGCCCCAACCAAAAATGCTGAAGAAGCTGAAGTTGAATGGTTCTATGAAGACCTTCAAGACCATCTAGAACTAACACCCCCCTCCCCCAAAGTTGTCCTTTTCATCCTAGGGGACTGGAATGCAAAAGTAGAAAGTCAAGAGATACCTGGAGTAAAGGCAAGTTTGGCCTTGGAGTACGGAATGAAGCCGGGTAAAGGCTAACAGTTTTGCCAAGAGAATGCACTGGTCATAGTAAACACCCTCTTCCAACAAAACAAGAGAGGACTGTCCACATGGACATCACTAGATGGTCAACACAGAAATCAGATTGATTATATTCTTTGCAGCCAAAGATGGAGAAGCTCTATACAGTCAGCAAAAACAAGACCAAAAGCTGACTGTGGCTCAGATCATGAACTCCTTATTGTCAAATTCAGACTTAAATTGAATAAAGTAGGGAAAATCACTAGACCATTCAGGTATGACCTAAATCAAATCTCTTATGATTATACAGTGGAAGTGACAAGTAAATTCAAGGGACCGACTAAGGTCCATCTAGTCAAGGCTATGGTTTTTCCTGTGGTCATGTATGGATGTGAGAGTTGGACTGTGAAGAAGGCTGAGTGCCAAAGAATTGATGCTTTTGAACTGTGGTGTTGGACTCCTTGAGAGTCCCTTGGACTGCAAGGAGATCCAGTCTATTCTGAAGGAGATCAACCCTGGAATTTCTTTGGAAGGAATGATGCTGAAGCTGAAGCTCCAGTACTTTGTCCACCTCATGTGAAGAGTTGACTCATTGGAAAAGACTCTGATGCTGGGAGGGACTGGGGGCAGGAGGAGAAGGGGCCGAGAGAGGATGAGATGTCTGGATGGCATCACGGACTCGATGGACCTGAGTCTGAGTGAACTATGGGAGATGGTGATGAACAGGGAGGCCTGGTGTGCTGCAATTCATGGGGTTGCAAAGAGTCAGACACGACTGAGCGACTGAACTGAATTGAAGATCTGATAGACAGAGTGCCTGAAGAACTATGGACTGAGGCTCATGACATTGTACAGGAGACAGGGATCAAGGCCATCCCCATGGAAAAGAAATGAACAAAGCAAAATGGTTGTCTGAGGAGGCCTTACAAGTAGCTGAGGAAAAGAAATGAAAGGCAAAGGAGAAAAGCAAAGATATACTCATTTGAATGCAGAGATCCAAAGAACAGCAAGGAGAGAGAAGAAAGCCTTCCTCAGTAATCAGTGCAAAGAAATAGAGGAAAACAATAGAATGGGAAAGACTAGAGATCTCTTCAAGAAAATTAGAGATACCAAGGGAATATTTCATGCAAAGATGGGCTCGATAAAGGACAGAAATATAACGGACCTAACAGAAGCAGAAGATATTAGGAAGAGGTGGCAAGATACCAGAAGACTATACAAAAAGGATCTTCATGACCCAGATAACCACGATGGTGTGATCACTCACTTAGAGCCAGACATCCTGGAATGCAAAGTCAAGTGGGCCTTAGGAAGCGTCACCATGAAAAAAGCTGGTGGAGGTGATGGAATTCCAGCTGAGCTATTTCAAATCCTGAAAGATGATGCTGTGAAAGTGCTGCATTCAATATGCCAGCAAATTTGGAAAACTCCACAGTGGCCACAAGACTAGAAAAGATTAGTTTTCACTCCAATCCTAAAAAATTGCAGTGCCAAAGAATGCTCAAACTACTGCACAATTGCACTCATCCCACACACCAGCAAAGTAAATGCTCAAAATTCTCCAAGCTATGCTTCAACCTGTACGTGAACTGTGAAATTCCAAATGTTCAAGCTGGATTTAGAAAAAGCAGAGGAACTAGAGATCAAATTGCCAACATCCGTTGGATCATTGAAAAAGCAAGAAAGTTCCCCCCCAAAATGCCTACTTCTGCCACAAAGCCTTTGACTGTGTGGATCACAACAAACTGTGGAAAATTTTTCAAGAGATAGGAATACCAGACCACCTAACCTGCCTCCTGAGAAATCTGTACGTGGGTCAAGAAGCAATAGTTATAACTGGACATGGAACAACAGACTGTTTCCAAATTGGGAAAGGAGTTCGTCAAGGCTGTATATTGCCACCTTGCTTATTTAACTTATATACAGAGGACATCATGTGAAATGCTGAGCTGGATGAAGCACCAGCTAGAATCAAGTCTGCAGGCAGAAATAGCAATAACCTCAGATATGCAGATGACACCACCCTTATGGCAGAAAAGCAAAGGGGAACTAAAGAGCCTGTTGATAAAAGTGAGAGGAGAGTGAAAAAGTTGGCTTAAAACTCAACATTCAAAAAGCTAAGATCATGGCATCTGGTCCCATCACTTCATGGCAAATAGATGGGGAACAATGGCAACAGTGACAGTTTTTATTTTGGGGGCAGATGGTGACTGTAGCCATGGAATTAAACGATGCTTGCTCCTTGGAAGAAAAGCTATGACCAACCTAGACAGCATATTAAAAAGCAGAGACATTATTTTGCCAACAAAGGTCCATCTAGTCAAAGCTATGGTTTTCCCAGTAGTCATGTATGGATGTAAGAGTTGGACTATGAAAAAAGCTGGGCACCAAAGAATTGATGCTTCTGAACTGAGGTGTTGGAGAAGACTCTCGAGAGTCCCTTGGACTGCGAGGAGATCCGATCAGTCAATCCCAAAGGAAGTCATTCCTGAATATTCATTGGAAAGACTAAGGCTGAAGCTCCAATATTTTGGCCAGCTGATGGGAAGAACTGATTCACTGGAAAAGATCTTGATGCTGGGAAAGATTGAAGGCAGGAGGAGAAGGGAACGACAGAGGATGAGATAGTTGGATGGCATCACTGACCCCATGGACATGAATTTAAGTAAGCTCCGGGAGTTGGTGTAGAACAGGGCAGCTGGTGTGCTGCAGTCCATGGCGTTTCAAATAGTTGGACCCGACTGAGAGACTGAACTGAACTGAACTGAAAATCACTGTGGAGAACCAGTTCTTTTTCCTGCCACAGGCTTTTTCTCAGGAGGCTGGGTAGAAAAGATGCTGACTTCATGGAAATTATATATATGTACATAAAACTATATATAAATATACATAATTATATATTAATTAGTATACATTATAATATATATAATGTATATAATACCGAATTATTATATAACCAAAAAAAGCAAATGAAAACAAATAAACAAAAAAGCAGAAACTATGAAATATAAACTATCAAATACAACAAGCAAATTAATTGCTTTTTTGTATAATTCTCCTGTCCCATTTAAGAACAGGTTTTTAATATAATAGGCCTCCCTTGTGACTCAGCTGGTAAAGAATCATCCTGCAATGTGGGATATGTGGGTTTGATTCCTGGGTTGGGAAAATCCCCTGAAGAAGGGAAAGGGTATCCACTCCAGTGTCCTGGCCTGGAGTGTATAGTCTGTGGGGTCACAAAGAGTCGAACACAACTGAGCGACTTTCACTTCCACTTTTAATATAATACAGTTAATAAATAAAAAGTTTACACCATTTGATGTATTTTATTTTGCTTATGTTAGGTATTTTTACTCAGTTCATTTATTAGTACTACAAGTGGTAAGTAATTAATTTATATTACTAACTTATGAACTTTTACTTTATATAAGTAGATAACTATTATACAAATTTTATTTTATTTTAACATAAATTTGGAAGCAGCCAGATTGCTCTGATACAACTAATTAAACTTTTGACATTTATTAGCCATTGGTGTCAACAAATTATGTAGTCTAGTAAAGAATTACAGTAAAGCTTTTGAAATACTGAGCATGAAGTAGAAATAAAAAATTTGCCTGCTAACAGCATGTACAAATACCACTTACACCATTCTAAACACATATACTACACACATAAATAATGGTATTAGAAGTCTTGATGACACATGGGAAGTATCACCACCATTTTCACCACCACGAGTAACAGTTATGATAGGAGTGATAAAAACAACAAAATCGAAAGCTGTCAAATGGTTGTCCTGAACCTGGAATGGTCCTAAGCACATTACATGTATAATCTTATTTAATACTTGAGAAATTTTTCAACCCATTTAAAAAATATTTAAAATACAGAGATAGAAACATATTTAGAAAGTAGAAATTTCATCTTTTATCAGAATAATACAGTGAAAGCTTAAGATTAATTAGACTGGTCAAATCTTTTTTTAGTATTTTCTGTCATCATGTCTTTATTTGTTCTTAGTGTGCAAGAAGTTGGTTTATAGTGCTTATTACAAAATACATGTTTTATTGTTTGTTTTTCAAATTAAAATTTTTTCAATAAATATAGGAAAGAGAAGGGAATAAAAGGTATTACAGTAGTGGTTTGTGCATATTATTTTTTGTTAAAGCTCAGTGGGTTTTTTCCCCAGTGTATTTTTTTTGTCTTTTTTTAATATTACAATTTTATCCTATGACAGTGGTCTTATCCCTCCTCTTTTTCCTCCTCCTCCTCCTCCTCTTTCTCTTCTTCTCCCTCCTCTTCCTCCTCTTCCTTCTCTCCCCCCTCCTCCTTTTCCTCCTCCTCTTCCTCTTCCCCTTCTTCCCCCTCCTCCTCCTCTTCTTCCTCCTCCTCCACCTGCTTCTCTTTCTTTCCCTCCTCTTTTGCTGGCCCAGTTTCCACAGGGGTAAAAACCATCTCTTCTTCCACTAATATATTTGGAAAATAAGACTGTATTATCAAGACAATTGTGGCACTCAGTGAAAAACACATCATTCTCAGAAATAAAATCAATAAGCACACTGGATCACACACAATTGGTCGGGGTACTTCCCATCTTGGATACCAATATCGGTAATCTGTAAATAAAGAAGTAATTGAAAGCTGGATTTCACATGAAGTAGTTAAATCGTTCAAGAAATAAAGGACAGCAATACATACATATGGCTTGGTCACGATCTGCATTGCCTAGAAAGAAAAAGAAAGTTCACAAAGAATTACATAAAATTTCTTCTTTTTCTAGAATATAAGATACTTTTCCCAACAATAATAATGTTATTCTTCTAGTTTTCAGGTACCATACCCTCATCTTTGATGTCCCCCCTTCAACCAGTAGCCAACTGTAAGGTACAACATATTTCTTTCAGTAGATTCTCCTGGTCTGCTAGAGAAAGCATGGAAGTATAGGAAGAAGAGGTATGGATTACAGTACTTATTCTGTTTCTTAATCATCCTGTCAGCTTATATAAAGCAATTCACTTCTTCTTTCCAAAGACTGTTCCAGCTTCAACATTCTATTCTAGAATTCCATATAACATCCTTTTTAAAAAATGAAGTACAGTTAATTTAATATTGTCAGCTTATTTTTAATCTTTCTTCTCCCCACACCCCCCAAGATCTTTCAAAATTAGTCATCTGAATCTATTCATTTTCCTCATTTAATTCATATTTTCAGAAGCTTTTGGTTGCTCTTCATCTCACAAATGGCAAGGTTAACTACACAGCCTGGTACTCCTTATTTTTGCTATGTAGCCCAATGCTATAACAATATGTCTCAGGAAATAAATTTCCTTTCCTTTGCTCATTTGGGCAGAGAAGTTCAAACAATCACTCCCAGATTCCACTAGGAAGGAAACTGGAAGGGCAAATGCAGTTTCACCCATAGATACCTTAATGTCAACCAGGGCTTTGTCTTGCAATGATGCAAACCTTAGAGGAAAATTTATAAATCACACCTCAGGCACCTTGGAGATGGAACTGAAGTTATCTGTTGGATTTCTGAAGCTATGTTAGCCTTCTGTGTTTGGTACTACTTATAACTTCATATTTTATGAATTAATTTCTATTTTAGAAAATCTTTTACTGGGACTTCCCTTGCAGTCCAGCGGTTAAGACTCCGCGCTTTACATTGCAGGGTCTGAAGGTTCAATACCTGGTAGGGTAGCATGTAAGATCTCACACGCTACGCAGTGTGGCCAAAATACAAAAAAAGCCTTATACAGTACAGTCTGTATGTATTTTCTCTACTTCCTTTTGTGTGAAAATAAAAGTGAAAGTCAAAGCCGCTCAGTCGTGTTCAACTCTTTATGACGCCATGGACTTCTCCAGGCCAGAATACTGGAGTGGGTAGCCTTTCCCTTTCCCAGGGGATCTTTCCAACCCAAGGATCAAATCCAGGTCTCCCGCATTGCAGACAGATTCTTTACCAGCTGAGCCAAAAAGGAAGCTCAAAAATACTGGAATGGGTAGCCTATCCCTTCTCCATGGGATATTTTCGACCCAGGAATCGAACCGGGGTTTTCTGCATCGCAAGTGGATTCTTTACTGAGCTATGAGGGAAGCCCTTTGGCATATGTGTATTTATTTATTACTTATTTTGAGCAATGATGCAATCAGTACATTTCTTTGTATCTTTAGTTCTCATCACGAATTTTCATTGATTACATTCTTCTTTTACTTTTGTACTTGATTTAAATACATTTAAATTTACTAACATCACTATTGTTTATCATCTATAAATAATATGTTTTGACCGCTGGCTATAAAAGATGATGAAATTAAGCACATTTTTTTTCTACCTCTCTCTTCTCTAGCCAGGTTTTATGAATTATATTATTTGTATATCACCAGACTTTATTACCCATACCGTTTATCATTATAACCTTCAGGTTTGTTTTAATCTTTGTCTATCAGTTAAGATTCAGTGCTTGAGGATAGCTCTTTCAGTGTAGTGTTTTGCTTTACCATTTATCTTTTTTGGTGAAAGTCATTCTCTAGTAGTTTATTGAAGTGCTTATGAGAACTATATACCACAAGTTACTGCCTGTTCCCACAGTATATGTCTATTTGCTTATATACGAAAGTTTGGGCTCTATACAAATTCCTGGTTGACACTTGTATTAAGGACAATGTAGGCATCACTCCACTGACCCTTAGGTTTTACTGTTATTGTAGAGAAGTTTGAGGCTGGTCTGGATTTTTCTCCTCTCTGCAGGATTTTCAGTTGCTAGTATGGCATTACTATCACATGAGTATATCAGTTGTGTCTGACTCTTTGCAACCCATGGACTGCAGCCCACCAGGCTTCTCTGTCCAGAGGATTTTCCCAGCAGGAATACTGGAGTGGGTTGCCATTTCCTCCTCTAGGGGATCTTCCCAACCGCATCTCCTGCACTGCTGGCAGATTCTTTGCTGCTAAGCCATTGGGAAAGCCCCAAAGCTTTAGGTTTGAGTTTGCCAAAGACGAGACTGCTAGTGAAATTTGGACTATTTGAAAGAAGTAGAGACCATTATTCTTTGGAAGTGGCTGCTGGCTAAATGGATTTGCGATTCACAGTTACCTCTTCAGTAGAATGGGAAACTTTTGCTTTGCTGCTGAACACCCAGACAGTTTGTGGGAGCTTTCTCAAAGATTCTTGAGAATTGCAGCGATTTTCTGGTGAGCTTTTGAGAATCACCTATTTTGGTGTCCCAGGCTAAGTGGTCTTCACAGTCTGCTTCCCTGACATTTTAGCTATTTTCCTCTGCTTTTTCGTGGCACCTTCTCTGATCTTCACTACCTGAGAGTTTACAGCATATTTCTCACTCTGAACACTATTGTCAGAATACTTAGAGTGGCTATTTTTTCTCTTTTCTTTAAAAAAGAGTTTGTGAAACTCTCTAATAAATGATTTTACATTTTTGCTTAGATGCTTAAAGGATTCTTTTTTTCTTCTTACTTACTAGGCAATGTCCAGATGGTGACTACTTTCTGTCACTTTTTCTGGCATGTAGNCAGCAATACATACATATGGCTTGGTCACGATCTGCATTGCCTAGAAAGAAAAAGAAAGTTCACAAAGAATTACATAAAATTTCTTCTTTTTCTAGAATATAAGATACTTTTCCCAACAATAATAATGTTATTCTTCTAGTTTTCAGGTACCATACCCTCATCTTTGATGTCCCCCCTTCAACCAGTAGCCAACTGTAAGGTACAACATATTTCTTTCAGTAGATTCTCCTGGTCTGCTAGAGAAAGCATGGAAGTATAGGAAGAAGAGGTATGGATTACAGTACTTATTCTGTTTCTTAATCATCCTGTCAGCTTATATAAAGCAATTCACTTCTTCTTTCCAAAGACTGTTCCAGCTTCAACATTCTATTCTAGAATTCCATATAACATCCTTTTTAAAAAATGAAGTACAGTTAATTTAATATTGTCAGCTTATTTTTAATCTTTCTTCTCCCCACACCCCCCAAGATCTTTCAAAATTAGTCATCTGAATCTATTCATTTTCCTCATTTAATTCATATTTTCAGAAGCTTTTGGTTGCTCTTCATCTCACAAATGGCAAGGTTAACTACACAGCCTGGTACTCCTTATTTTTGCTATGTAGCCCAATGCTATAACAATATGTCTCAGGAAATAAATTTCCTTTCCTTTGCTCATTTGGGCAGAGAAGTTCAAACAATCACTCCCAGATTCCACTAGGAAGGAAACTGGAAGGGCAAATGCAGTTTCACCCATAGATACCTTAATGTCAACCAGGGCTTTGTCTTGCAATGATGCAAACCTTAGAGGAAAATTTATAAATCACACCTCAGGCACCTTGGAGATGGAACTGAAGTTATCTGTTGGATTTCTGAAGCTATGTTAGCCTTCTGTGTTTGGTACTACTTATAACTTCATATTTTATGAATTAATTTCTATTTTAGAAAATCTTTTACTGGGACTTCCCTTGCAGTCCAGCGGTTAAGACTCCGCGCTTTACATTGCAGGGTCTGAAGGTTCAATACCTGGTAGGGTAGCATGTAAGATCTCACACGCTACGCAGTGTGGCCAAAATACAAAAAAAGCCTTATACAGTACAGTCTGTATGTATTTTCTCTACTTCCTTTTGTGTGAAAATAAAAGTGAAAGTCAAAGCCGCTCAGTCGTGTTCAACTCTTTATGACGCCATGGACTTCTCCAGGCCAGAATACTGGAGTGGGTAGCCTTTCCCTTTCCCAGGGGATCTTTCCAACCCAAGGATCAAATCCAGGTCTCCCGCATTGCAGACAGATTCTTTACCAGCTGAGCCAAAAAGGAAGCTCAAAAATACTGGAATGGGTAGCCTATCCCTTCTCCATGGGATATTTTCGACCCAGGAATCGAACCGGGGTTTTCTGCATCGCAAGTGGATTCTTTACTGAGCTATGAGGGAAGCCCTTTGGCATATGTGTATTTATTTATTACTTATTTTGAGCAATGATGCAATCAGTACATTTCTTTGTATCTTTAGTTCTCATCACGAATTTTCATTGATTACATTCTTCTTTTACTTTTGTACTTGATTTAAATACATTTAAATTTACTAACATCACTATTGTTTATCATCTATAAATAATATGTTTTGACCGCTGGCTATAAAAGATGATGAAATTAAGCACATTTTTTTTCTACCTCTCTCTTCTCTAGCCAGGTTTTATGAATTATATTATTTGTATATCACCAGACTTTATTACCCATACCGTTTATCATTATAACCTTCAGGTTTGTTTTAATCTTTGTCTATCAGTTAAGATTCAGTGCTTGAGGATAGCTCTTTCAGTGTAGTGTTTTGCTTTACCATTTATCTTTTTTGGTGAAAGTCATTCTCTAGTAGTTTATTGAAGTGCTTATGAGAACTATATACCACAAGTTACTGCCTGTTCCCACAGTATATGTCTATTTGCTTATATATGAAAGTTTGGGCTCTATACAAATTCCTGGTTGACACTTGTATTAAGGACAATGTAGGCATCACTCCACTGACCCTTAGGTTTTACTGTTATTGTAGAGAAGTTTGAGGCTGGTCTGGATTTTTCTCCTCTCTGCAGGATTTTCAGTTGCTAGTATGGCATTACTATCACATGAGTATATCAGTTGTGTCTGACTCTTTGCAACCCATGGACTGCAGCCCACCAGGCTTCTCTGTCCAGAGGATTTTCCCAGCAGGAATACTGGAGTGGGTTGCCATTTCCTCCTCTAGGGGATCTTCCCAACCGCATCTCCTGCACTGCTGGCAGATTCTTTGCTGCTAAGCCATTGGGAAAGCCCCAAAGCTTTAGGTTTGAGTTTGCCAAAGACGAGACTGCTAGTGAAATTTGGACTATTTGAAAGAAGTAGAGACCATTATTCTTTGGAAGTGGCTGCTGGCTAAATGGATTTGCGATTCACAGTTACCTCTTCAGTAGAATGGGAAACTTTTGCTTTGCTGCTGAACACCCAGACAGTTTGTGGGAGCTTTCTCAAAGATTCTTGAGAATTGCAGCGATTTTCTGGTGAGCTTTTGAGAATCACCTATTTTGGTGTCCCAGGCTAAGTGGTCTTCACAGTCTGCTTCCCTGACATTTTAGCTATTTTCCTCTGCTTTTTCGTGGCACCTTCTCTGATCTTCACTACCTGAGAGTTTACAGCATATTTCTCACTCTGAACACTATTGTCAGAATACTTAGAGTGGCTATTTTTTCTCTTTTCTTTAAAAAAGAGTTTGTGAAACTCTCTAATAAATGATTTTACATTTTTGCTTAGATGCTTAAAGGATTCTTTTTTTCTTCTTACTTACTAGGCAATGTCCAGATGGTGACTACTTTCTGTCACTTTTTCTGGCATGTAGCATAGACCTTTTTTCTTTACAAGGTTTTTATTTTATTTTTATTTTTATTTAAAATTGAAGTATAAGTGACATAAATCATTTGTTACAACACACAACATAATGATTTGACATTTGTATATTTTGTGACATGATCACCACAATAAGTCCAGTTTACATTCATTAGTATACATAGTTACAAAAATTTTTTCTTAAGAACTTTTAATATATACTTTCTTAACAACTTTCAAATATGTAATACAGTATTATAAACTATAGTCACCATGATGTTCATTATTACATCCTTATGGCTTATTTATAAGTGGAGGTGGAATTTTGTACTTTTGACCCCCTTCATCCATTTCATTCACTTGCCTCTGGCAACCACTAATCTATTCATATCTGCAAGCCTGGATTTTTTTTTTTTTTGTTATTAATTCCACCTACAAGTGAGTTCATGTGGTTTTTCTTTCTCTGACTTATATCACTTAGTGTAATGCCCTCAGAGTCCATTCATATTGTCACAAGAGGCAAGATTTCCTTCTTTTTCATGGATAAATAATACTGCATTGTGCATATATATCACATTTTCTTTATCCATTTATCCACTAACGGACACTAAGGTTGTTTCCATATCTTGACTAGTATAAATAATGCTGCAATAAACATGGCAGTGTATATATATCTTTTCAAATTAGTGTTTTCATTTTCTTTGGATAAATACCTACAAGTGGAATTGCTGGATCATATGAAAATCTCTTGGTCTGCAAGGAGATCCATCCAGTCCATTCTAAAGGAGGTCAGTCCTGGGTGTTCTTTGGAAGGAATGATGCTAAAGCTAAAACTCCAGTACTTTGGCCACCTCATGAGACGAGCTGACTCATTGGAAGAGACTCTGATGTTGGGAGGGATTACGGGCAGGAACAGAAGGGGATGACAGAGGATGAGATGGCTGGATGGCATCACTGACTCAATGCAGGGAGTTGGTGATGGACAGGGAGGCCTGGCGTGCTGTGATTCATGGGGTCGCAGAGTTGGACACGACTGAGCAACTGAACTGAACTGAACGGATGGTAGTTGTAGGCCTTCCCGGGTGGTGCAGTGGTAAAGAATCTGCCTGCCAATACAGGACATGCATGAGATGCGGGCTCGATCCCTGGGTTGGGAAAAACCTCTGGAGTAGGAAATGGTAACCCACTCTACTATTCTTGCCTAGAAAATTCCACGGACAGGGGAGACTGGCAGGCTATAGTCCATGGGGCCACAAGAGTCAGACATGACTGAATGTGCATGTGTACACACACACACACACACACACACACACAC